>CM052367.1:18109987-18614828 GCA_028551485.1 Casuarina cunninghamiana | reverse complement strand
GTCCCCCTACCAAGCTTCACGTCCTCATTTATTTGAATTTCTAGAGGTCTTTCTAGGAAATGTGTTTCCATGAAGACTTTCTGTTCTGAGAACCCGTGGAAGCCAACTTAGGTTATTTGAAAGATTAGGAAAAATTGTTCTATAATCAGCTCTAATTCTTTATTCAGATTCATGGCTTACTGCTTTGTTGGATGAACTTGTATACTCTGACTTTTTCTTTTTGGGAGTTGATAAACATAAATAGATTTAAAATAATCAGATAGAGTAATGGGAGAATCTTACACTTGCAGCTTTCCCAATCTCTGAACTGATATAACATTAGGATTAAAAAAATAATTATTTTTCTCTTTCTTTTGCCTCATTTTTAAAAAATATTTCCCTCTTTCTTCGTTACTGCTTCTCTCTGTCAAACCTGTAGATCCATTATGTAATTCTTTTACTATGCTTCAATCTGCATGCTAGTTTTGAGAAACAGGTAATTTTCAACTTCGTATTGTAGTAACTTTAGATGACACATCAGCTTCTTTGGCAAGTATTATAATTCTCTCATTTGTTATTGCCTTCATGGGGACAAAATTTTTAGTTATTTCCTGAAAGCTACTATAAATGCTTTTCTGCAGGACTTTGATCCAGTTAGTCATGTTTTAGAAAATATACCATCTGATGATGATGAGCTAGCGTATTTTGAGAAACAGGTAATTTTCCTTTCTGAATCTTTCTTCGATTGAACATATTATGCATTCTGCATCTTGTTCAGCATGTACTGGGCACAGGTATGTATCCATATAAAATTGTTGATTATGTTTTGCCAGTACTTTGTAAATCCTGAATCATATGCAAGGGTAGTTGCATCTTTTAAGGGTTCTTATAGTTCTTATTGGATTCCTTTAGATTGGGTAAAAAGGACATCTAATGCACAGTTATTTCAATTTTGTGTCTAACAGTAACGTTTAGATCTGAAAACTTTCTCTGAGCTTCTTAACTGCAAATCATTAAGAATTGGTGTCTTCTGTAGGCAGCTCTTCGATTAGCACAACTAGATAAAGTGGCAGAGAGTTTGTCCCACCATGTTATGGAGCATCATGAAGTAATGGGTAAGTTTTCCAGTGGAACTTTTGTCAACCTCTTCTGCAATTTAATGGAATTATAATAGTATCTATATTCCTATGGATATCCACTTATCAATTTCATAAAAACAAGAATAACCCCAACACCATCTCCACGCTGCGCCCCCCCCCCCCGCCCCCGGCGCCTCTACACAGTCAAACACAAAAAGCAAGGAGAAAAAAGTTTTAGTCATCTGTGTATTTACTTAAGAATAGGGCACTGTGCATCCATCCTCTTTGCTGATGTAGGATTTATGTTTGGCGAAGCTTATGATTCTTTGAGGCAAGGAATGATCTGTGGTAGACAGTATAGTCTCATTTTTGTTTTTTCCATTGATGTGGTTAGCAGATTCTCTCCGCTATTTTATTTTCTCATAATCTTGATCTTATAGCTCTCTCTATGTTCTTGGGTACTTGAGTTGTTCACTCCGGCAAAAAGGCATTTCTCCAATCACCTTTTCCCCAAAATATCTTGGCTTAATAATGGATCTATGACTTTGTAGCTGCCTAATATCACTTCTTATTTCATACTGGTTAGATACTGTTTTGTTGTCTCATTTTGCTTGAATAACCATTGATCTACTTATAAGTCTATGTTGCGTTAGCTGTAATAAGATGTTGACATTTGCTTTTGACCAGTGAAGGGGATGAATCTAGTCAGGGAACTTGAAAAAGACTTGAAAATTGCAAATGTCATCTGCATGGTAAGCGTTTATATGGCTTCCTAGCTGCAGCGACATTATTTATGTGCATTGTGGGATTGGTTTTAGCTACTACCATTACATCCTTGATGGATCTCGCTTTTATTTAGTAGCTTTTGTGGAATTTGCAGAATGGAAGAAGGCACCTAACGTCATCTATGAATGAGGTGTCAAGGGACCTCATTGTAAATACAAATTCCAAGAAGAAACAGGCACTTCTGGTAGTCACTACTCTTCTGCTTGTTGGCAGCACAGATCTCTGTCTGTGAATTTATCTTTCTGATTTTTGCTCAGATAGATCACTGTGAATCTTTAAACATTCCTTGAGACTGTTATAGTGTCTTTTTTCAATAAAGCTGCCATTTTTTTGTATGCATATTTTGTTAGAATGTTCTTGACAAATCTACATATTTAATTTGTAATTTCAGGACATGCTTCCTGTTTTAACTGAGCTTCGTCATGCACTGGACATGCAATCAGCACTTGAATCACTTGTCGAGGATGGAAATTACTGCAAGGTGGGTCTATGTCTCTGTTGGTATAATACCTACAATCTTTGAACTATTCTTTTTGTTCGTTCTTTTTATCTTATTTCTTTGGAACTTGTACTGATTTGGTTAGTGGTCACCATTGTAAAGGCATTCCAAGTTCTATCCGAGTATTTGCAGGTCTTAGATAGTTTCTCAGAGCTAACTGCAATACAAGAGATGAGTCGGGGTGTTGAGGTATGGATCACATTAAATTTGATGGCATTCTATAGTAGGCAATGATGACTGTTACGTACAATTTGAGTGTCCCCAACCCCATAATTATGCAGGTTTGGCTGGGGAAAACTCTTCAGAAGCTGGATTCACTTTTACTAGGAGTTTGCCAGGAGTTCAAAGAGGAGGGCTATCTAACTGTGAGTATGTTAATCTTTTGCCAATGATAAATTATTGCTTTACTGCAAATAGTTCATCTACAAATTAGTGAAATTAGATGTCTTTACACACAATTATAAGGTTGATATGTTTCCTTGTCTACATGCAAGTAGCATTCCATAAGGACGTGATTCAGTTTATATAACTTGAAATGTTCCTGCAAGTACATGTATCCTCGATGGTTTTATATTTTTTTCAGATTTGTTGAGGCTTTTTATGAGTCTAAATGGATGTTATCCTCTTTCATGTTTTTTTGAAAGACTGCCAGCGCTACTGTAGCTTACATGACACAGGTTGGTTGTGTGCAATGAATGTTTTACTGGTATTTCATTTTCCATTGTAGAAGCAAAATTGAGTTTTCTATTCTTTCTCAGCTCTCTGATTCCTTTACCCAATATTCCCTGACCTTCAGTTTTAAATACATCAAGAATAAATGGTCATTATAGAAAGTTCCAAAAAAGCAGATCGTGAATATTTGTAGAAACCTTTATTGCACAAATCTTAAAACCATTAGTCATTCTAATATCAACATTTATTAATTCTTCTGGTCACTTCCCGACCTTAAGAGGTCCATCATTTGGTACTCATTTAGAGGAAAGTATTTCTCAGTTAATAGAGATGTTTGGTATCTGTAACTGTCTCTCTCAGTCCATTGACACATATAAGAGCAGATATAATATTCTGAAATATTGACACCTCATCATATGAGAAATTTTATGGAAAAACTTATATGGACAGCTCGTGATAGAAAATCTCATAGGAACATCTCATTACCTTTCATGTTGGGGACGTTTCTTTGTTTCTTGTAATATTTCACGTCAAACTGAAGCTTATGCATCATATGACCCTAACTTGGAACCTATTGACAGAGATTTTGTTAACACTTGTCTATGGGCTGCAGTCCTATCAAGTTGGTGGAAAACAAGGAAAACTAGCTGGAAACATGAAAAAATCATTGTAAAACCACCAAAACAATCAAAATGAATTTAACGAGCCAAAAAAATTGAACTGGTTGAAATATCATTAGACTGGACAAGTAGAAACATCACCAAATTGGTTTAGAATGAGTATCAACCTGCTGAAATTTTATTAAATAGGCTGAAAATCTAGTCTGAACTAGTGGAACAGAACAAAGTTGTGCCAGAACAGTTTTGACCTGACTTAAATTGACTTGTATCGGCCAGATCATGGTGACCGAGGCTGGAATTGGTCAAAACACACTTGTAAACACAGAAACCAGCTGGAATCTCACTGATGAGAACTCACCACAAATCAGTATACCATTCAGAAACTCACAGGAAGACACAAAGAAGATTGATATTCACTTCAGAGCTTCAATTGCAGTTGAAACTCGAGGGATAACATCAACAATGGTTGAAAGCTCGTGGAAAAATACTAAGAGCTGTAGCACAGTTATTAGGGGCCAGCAGAACCATAAAAAATCGTGGAGAGAACCACTTTAATCAGTTGAAATTCATCAAATCCAGATATAGTGGTCAGCCTGACTCAGACTTGCCTTGATCTCAGTTGGATATGGGCTGGAGTATTATGTGTTTATGCTAAGTCTTTTTTTTTTTTTTTTTACTTTTTCCCCCTTTCTTTCTTCAGGTTTGGGCTTCACCTGAGTGAATAAGATTCGTGTTCGTACTTTGAAATTGTGCTAAAAACCACTGGCTTGAGGCGTAGGGAGAAATTGGACTAAAATAAACGTGAAATAAATCAAATTTAGCCAAGAGATATTCGCATCTTCAAGCAGGAATAGTGTGCGTCTGTTATCATAAATGGACTTGATGCTGGCTAGAGATTTGCTATGGCTAATTCGATGATACCAACAACTACCATAACAACACAAAAATAGAAATCACCTAGGAAGAAATCTATTTAATACAACCACTACTGGGTGAAAACTATAACCATCTATGAGCCACCACCTTAACCACCATAGATGACACCACAACCAATGCGAGTAATCAAGGCAGAAACTGTTGAATCTAGCAATCTCTTTGATATAGAACAGTAGATAGAATCCCAAAAGTTGGTAGATATATCAAATCTATCTTATTTTCTTGAATTCTCCTTCTGACTTTTATACAGGTTACTCTCATCAATGCTATTCAGTTCACTGACAGATCTACAACCAGTTCTGCTATAGCATTTTTAATATCGTTGTTGCAACTTTATCTCCACTTGATAGTGAAATCTCCTGCATCATCTTCCTGTTGACATAAATGGAATGCAAAGACAGAGTACTTTGCAGTCAGAATTATCATTCTGATCATTTTTGAGGAATACAGAAGTAGTAGATTATAGTGTTATTCAGTTCAGTGCAAGTTTGTGTTAGGTTGACATATTGTTATAATAATCTGCAGGTGGTTGATGCTTATGCACTAATTGGGGATGTCTCTGGCCTTGCTGAAAAGATACAGAGCTTCTTTATGCAGGAGGTTTTGTCAGAAACACACTCTGTACTGAAGAATATTGTGCAAGAGGTGTGCTGACATAAATTAAGATCCCCCCACCCCAACTTCCATAATGGCATCCCCTTCCTTTTCTCTCGCTTTCCTCTCTTCCGCCTCTTCTCTACCTCTTTGCTTGTTAGACGTTAGGGTGTGCATGATATCCTTGGCCTCTCATTAAAGATGGTTACATCCTCCTCTGCCTTGATGCCTTCTGGCTATGTTTCTTGTTGGCAATCCTTCACGATGGGAACATCTTTTTATGAACTTCTGGGAAAAGCTGCATGCTAGGGTGTTGTTATCCCTGCTTTTGTTTTATGGCCATTGCTATGGAATGGACCAAAGTAATGACTATTTTTGAATATATGCACTTTGATGTTTAACTTAGATATGTCGAAAATTAAAAGGATCTTACTTTTTTACATGCCATTTTTTCCCTTCTGTTAACCTATAGACTTGTTTCTTTTCACTGCTTGATTAAAGGAAATATTTATCTTGATGACAGGATGAAGAAGTACACGTACAAAATACTAGGTATGTTTTTATGCTAATAGAGCCCTTTATCAATGGTATACCATCATCTAATACTTTATGTGCACTTCCTAATTTTTTCATTTGTATGTCAGACTTACCTACAGTGATTTATGTTTGCGGATACCTGAATCGAAGTTTAGACAGTGTTTGTTAACAACACTGGCAGTCCTTTTTCGTTTGATGTGCTCTTATTATGAAATTATGGACTTTCAGCTGGCTGAGAAGGTGAACTCTATTAATGCCTATTCAGTGTACAATTTGTGTTTTGCTTATTCAGTTTCTTTGCTTTTTTGGTTTCTATTCTTTATTCTTCCTCTTGAGACATACAAATAGGTTAACGTTCGTCTGCTCTCATATGGTTTACTCAAGTACTTCTTACCAGTTTGGCTCCTTATTGGAGATCTTGTTCCAAGAAAGCTATGCTATTTGATGAGATTTTACAGTACAATTTCTTTGAATTTTCCTTCCCCTACGGGACATGAAAGAATCTGGTGTGTTTTTGTTCAGACTAATTTGTTTTAAAGGCAATGAAGCCTTATATTTGGCAATGCCCGTTGGGTCGTTGAAATTTTGCTGGCTGTTTTAATTCAGCCTTATCTTTGCTACATTTGTGGCATTGTTATTGATCGTGCAGCAGTTTGAGCTCAAATGAGATAACTTTTTGGTTGAACTATGGATCTTCTGTTGCTTGTACTATTTATGAGTAAAATAGATGAGTGTATGATATTGCCACTAACGGTTAACATTATTATGTTTTGTCCTCTCATGTGACCCTTCATTTCCTTCCTACTTTTAGTTGTTTTGTTTCTCCTGATTTTGTCTAAGTTTGGAACTTTTACATCTTTGTATCAGGATATGGCAGGCCAAGCTTCAAAACGAAATGAAAAGGATGTTGCTTGTAGTTTGAGAGAGGTTCGGCAGATTGATTCTGATGCAAGAGATGCTGGCCATTTCCTCAGTGAGAATGGTTCTATCTATGAAGCTTCGTCTACAAGAATACCTAGTTCATCTCTGGAGGAATCTGCCAATACCAGCTGCTTGGCTGGGACCACTGGAACTAGTGCTTTGACTAGTTTAGAATCTCAAGATAGAGTTGATGAGTCCAGGAAGGATGACAGTATAGCATCTAGTAGTCAATCTCCATGGTATCAACTGCGGAAAGATGCTACTGCATTTGTTTCACAAACCCTTCAGAGAGGACGCAAGAATCTCTGGCAACTAACAACTAGTCGTATATCTGTGTTGCTTTCTTCAGCTGCTGCGTGTTCAACAAGCATTCACCAATTTTTGAAAAATTATGAGGATCTGAATGTCTTCATCTTGGCTGGTGAAGCCTTCTGTGGAGTTGAAGCAGTTGAGTTCAGGCAGAAGTTAAAGCTTGTCTGTGAAAACTATTTTATAGCATTTCATCGACAAACTATTTATGTAAGTTTCCTTTGTTGGCTCTTGTCTTTACATTGTTTGTGTCATTTTTTTTGACATGTTTATTTTGTATTTTATGCTAAACGTATCTTATGCATGCCTCATGAAATAGGATACAAACGTTATCCATAAAACACACACAATTCATTTGATCCCTATGTTTGCCTCTTTAGACAATTCTCATAATCGTTGTTGTTATTTCACTTAAAGGTGAAGGCAGCAAATTAATAATCTTTCAGCCTTTTGGGATTTCAAGAATACCTGGAAAGGTTTTTTCTTTTTGACCGCCTTCTGAAGAATATACTGCTTTGTAGGTGTGAAACAATCTCTAGAGAGCTAGATTTTTGTATACTGATCACGTGCCAGTTTATTACAGATGAACAATGATTTTGAATCTGTCTGCATTGACTTTATGAAAAATTGTTTGTGGAAGACGATAAGATTAAAGGAAGAAAAATGGTAAATAAGTATGTTCTTCAGCAATGAATGCATTGCATGTTTATTGTCTCCTTTTTTTATTTGGTTGAAATTTTTTCTTCCTTGTTCATCACCAACTCTTTGCTAAGTTTTGAGTATTTATTTAATTTTTCTGGGTTCTTTGTTTCTGGCCCAAGTTCATCCTTCACACTCTGCAGAACACAACCTATATAGCAACATTTATTCTTCTGTTTATCTTCCAGGCACTCAGAATGGTTTTGGAAAAAGAAAACTGGCTGCAATTGCCACCAGATACAGTACAAGTAATTAGTTTTCCTGGGCTTCTTGGTGATGGAGCCCCCCTTATAATTCCTATTGTTGGTGACACTGGTAATACAAGGATGCTTCCTTCCAATAAGTTGGCAAGTTCAGTTGATACCATCGTGAAGAAGAGTGGATTTTTACATTGGGTTAAAAATGGAAACCCCTTTTTGCTAAAAGTTGCATACCCCTACAAAGAAGGCCATTCTTCTTCCCTACTTAATGGGGCCATCTGCAGTGAATTTGATGGAAATATCAATGACAATCATCATGGTGACAAGTTCTCCCCACAAAAGAGCATAAATCACATGAATGGCTCTAATTCTACTTTGGAAGATGAAAATGAAGACCTTCTTGCAGACTTTATTGATGAGGATAGTCAACTTCCTAGTCGAATTTCGAAACACAATCTTTCAAAAAGTAACCCTGCACATTGGAAAGATGAAGAGATTTCAGCTCAAACAGGATCTTCTCTTTGTCTTCTTAGGTGAAATACTCTATTAAGCACCAAATAAAATGAGTACTCCCTCGGGTATTATCATTCACTTATGCTTTTCTGTCTCATTGTATTAAGGCGTGTGTAAACTTTTCCAAATTAGGTCAATGGATAAATATGCAAGGCTCATGCAGAAATTAGAAATAGTCAATGTGGAGTTTTTCAAGGTGCGAAATTCTGTCCTTTGCTGCCATCTTTTTGTGGAGTTTATTCATGAAAAACTAGATGATGCTTGCATATTTTCTCTAAATATTTTTTCCCTGATTTAGTACATTGTTACAGGGGATGTGCCAGTTGTTTGGGGTTTTTTTCTATTTTGTTTTTGAAACATTTGGTCAGCCGAACCCCAGTTCAAATGGAAAAGGCCTAACCGATTCCCTTAATTGTAAGTAATTGGTTCTATCAGTGTCTACCATCCCTTAGATGTTTTATTTCTGGTTCTCATTTCTTGATCAAATCAATGTGATTAGTGGATACATTTCCAGTTTGGGCTGAAAAATACTTTCAGAGATCACATATCTTCTGTATTTTCAGATCGCTTGAAAGCAGCCTTGTCCAGAATTACTCAAGATTGTGATCAGTGGATCAAATCCCAGTCCTCTGCAATGGTACCCTTGAACTCATCGGTCACACATGCAGATGTTACCCCTACAAGTCCTCCCAGTACAAGTTTTGGTTACTTTCCAGGAGCATCTTCTGGCCTCAAGGTATTGAATCAAATGTTTCAATTGAAGGTACTGAGTTCACTAGAATGATGGTGCACTTTGTATGAATTTCCCATTCTCATAATTATCTTCATGTTACTGAGAATTGCAAAAGCAATTTGGATTCTGGTTTCTCAGAGATACGTGATTGGGAACATTAGTAATCTTTCGGTGCCAAGGGAACTAGTGGAGAAATGTGATCTCTCATAAAAAGATTAGTTAGTCATTTTCAATGTTGTTGACATTTTATAGATGCAAATTATGTACTGTAATTGAGCAAAGTTACAATTTTCAATCTTCAAATTCTTATGTAGGCACAAATGAGTAAACTTCTGTCTAAAATCGTTTCATAATTCATCTATGGATCGTGTTCTGAGCTATCTAAGTGTATGACACTGTTTTGTTTAACCATAAATTACATATCTGGTATGTTGGAGACCTGTCGCTGCATATATCATTAAGAATTGTCACTAAGGAGGTGGTCACGGAAATGGTCATGATGGAAAATTGCATTGGCTTTTCGAGTATAACCATGTGGTCGTGAAAAAAACTTCAAAAGAAACAGTTTGTAATATTTTTAATTGAGCTCATCTTGTTTTTAAATTCAGAATTTTTTTTCCTCCAGTGGTTAAAATGCTTGTCATCTTTCCTCATCCATATGCTTGGCTGACTTTAGTGTTTACCAAAATTATAACTGAAGCCATCTGTAATTTACATCTATGCACAAAAAGTATGGCCATCATTCTTCAGGAAAGAACTGCTTATTATACTTCTTCATCCATATTCTTAACAATGATATTTGGTTGTTTGAATTACAACTGCATCCTTTTTCAGTACATATCTTCCTACAAGTAATATGACTATTATGCTGCAGGAAAGATGTGCTGGTGCTGATACTTTATCTCTTGTTGCTCAAATATTGCATAGATCTAAAGCTCATCTTCAGTCGATGCTTCTGCAAAATAATGCGACTATAGTTGAAGATTTTTATGTGCACCTGGTATGTTCTTCCCTTCAGATCTCCTTGAGCATTCAGTACATTTATCATGGTTTGTGCTATCACAAAATACAGTGTGAACTTCAGTGTTGGTTTAACTTACCGCAATTAAAATATTTGATGAAGTCGTGGGCTAGCAAGATTCTTGGAAGATTTAATCAATAAAGAAAAATCATGAAACTCCTAGCCCGCTTCTCAAAGTAAACAAGTCAGATGAATTTCTGCCTTGCAGAGTCGCCCATATATATGCACACACAATACATAATCTAAAGCATATGTGTGGGTTTAATTCAAGGCATCTTTTTGGGTGCCACGCTTTGGTGCATTGAGTTTTAAGAATGAGTTTGTGTAGCCTGAATTTGTGTTCATATGACCAGTTTTTAGAAAATTGTGTCACTCACTATCGTTATCTCCTCTTATATCCTCTTTTCTGCTGATTAATTTTTCGTTTTTCTGATTCTTCTTCCTTTTTTTCACACAATGAATGAAGTTGCTCAGAAGGACCAAGAATGATATTTTCATTGGAATAGTAATCCATGTCGTTATCCTTGTTTATACATATTCGTGTGAGATATTTTCAGCTTTGATTGCTCATTTACCAAACAAGTGCGCATACTATTACTGAAAACATTCTTAACTTTTTGTGATTTTTTCAGGTGGATGCTGTGCCAGTTCTTGTAGAGCACATCCATAGGACGACTGCTAGGCTACTTCTCCACATTAACGGGTAAGAAGAAAACATATTTCTGTTCCCATTGTACATTAGTTAGAGAACCCAAGCCTAAACATTTGATATCTATACCTTTAGTTTGCATTGCCATTTCCAGATTGCATTTTTGCATCAAAAAATATTGATCTGTTCTCTACACGTATCCTATGATTTGATTAATGTCCACAAACATAGTTGAAGTCTTTAGAAATTTTATCATTTCACGCTGTTGATTTTCTACCTTTGCTTAGCCTTCTGAATGGTGGTCTTGGCCCTTCAACTCAGCAAAGCAGGGTCAAAGTGATTTAAATGGATTCTCACAAGAATTCTTATCCGGGTCTGTTTATTCCAAGGTTGGCGATGGTGCTAACATTTGGTGTTGGTAAACATTTAGTGTAGTGAGATGGCCTCGCAAAATAGGTTTCTGGACTTCCTAATTACAGGGTATTGGGAAGGATATTTTGGCTAGAGAGATGCAACTAGGAATGACCTAATAGGAGGCTCAATATCTTTAATTTTACATTTACTTGGAACTTTTCTGGATAGGAAGTTGGAATCAGTTTTTGTTCTGGTTTGGATTATTCTTATCATCCTTTAATTCGAATTGAGGATGGAATTTTCTAGGGGCTCTCTAGAGATGTGAAATATGAGACTAATTATTTCTTTGAGGTAGATAAAACTTGGCTGGTTGTGTTTCTTATAACTTTTTGGGATGTATGCTTTCGGAAATTGTCATGAGTATCTATATTTTGTTTTTACTGCGCTTTTGAAGTTTGAATTGGAACTGCTTCTGAGTAAACACTTCACAACCAAGTTACATGGTTCACTAAATGTTGTCAGTAATTTCTTTGAAGAAATTTTTGCTGAGTAGTAAACATTTGTGACATGGTAAAAGAAAGCTAAAAACTGAAGAAAAAAAAAAATACAAGCAAAACAAAATAACTTGAAATTGCTTGGACCTAGGAGGACGAGGCACATGAGGGGAAATCCACTCTAGATGATGAATTAGGAATCAGAAATAGACTAGCCTTAGATAATTGGGACTTTGCATCGTGTAAGAAGTTTGGTCTCTTTCAAAGGTGACAGGAAGTCATGTGATCGAGAATTGTCTGATGTGTATATCTACGGGGATTCCAACTGCTGAATTGGAGACTAGAAATAGTTGGACGCTGCAACTAATTAGGGTCTAAGATACATCCACATCTTGGGTTATGGCCTACAACTTTCACTTTATGAAGATATCTAACAAAAGATGCGAGCTTACTTTACTAATTGATTGCAAGGTAAATCCTTTATTGGAGATGAAAAATGAAAATTACAATCAAAAGTTAGAGGTTTGGAAGAATGATTTTTTTTTTCTTTTTAATATTACAATGCACACACATAGGGTGTTAGACCCTAAGCCTTATGGTTAGAGTTCCTACTAACTTACCATTGAGCTAGCTAGCTAAGCAACTTGGAGGAATGATGTTGTGTCTTTATTGCACATCATCATTTTGTCTCTACCACCATGGTGGGTTTGGTGTTTGAAACAAGTTGATACAATCGAATAACATTTTGGTTTTATGAGTTTTTCTTGCCATTATCAGGCTATTATAAACTATCACTTAGGTTTCTGTAAGAAATTTTTAATGAATGATTACTTGTTGCAGATACGTTGATCGGATTGCTAATGCTAAATGGGAAGTGAAAGAGCTTGGACTAGAGCATAACGGGTTTGTTTCCTGTTTATCCTCTTCTGTATTCATTAATAAAAAAAAATAAAAAATAAAAAGCCTGTAATTTTTGTCACTACACCAACTTCAATAACATTAGGCTGTATGTGTCCAATTATTATGTGTTTCTCTTTTTTAAAGAAACTAATGTTGACATGCAATTTATTTTGCTGTTCACCCACAAACTTGGAATTGCATAGTAAGGATAGACATATCATTCATAACCTACGATCCTTTTCTATGATAGAATGATTTGCCATTGATAAACTGCCGTGTTCTTGCTTGATAGTGGGAACTTCCATAAAATGCTTCTGCAATAATGCCTTACTCTAAACTGAAATTTTTGTTAGCGAATGTAAGGCAAAGTAGTGGTGTTAATGTCATGAAAAACTTGTATAAGAATCAGTTTCCAACTGTGGACATCTTTGGCTGCAAATTGGAACACAGTGATGTAAAGGTTGTATGAGTTTTGGGTCATTACTTAAGGGTACCCTTCATTGTATTTCCTTACTTTTGCCAAACTTCCTGTGGTGAAATGCCCCTGTTTATTAACTAGACATTGAAGGTTTAGGGCATTTTCTCATGAACTAACTCATAAAATTATTGCTTTACGCATTAACACTGTTGGTCCTCTGCTTGTGACCCCTAATTGGATCAAGTAGCAATACTTTTTGTTCTGTTACTGTGTCACGTTACTTATGTCTGATAATCTCTACCAAATTAAGTCTATTGTCAGGGCCAGCTTTTGGTGTCTATGACCTATAACTGACAAACCCTTTGTCTTATAAGCTGGCTTTTACACGTGAACTTTGCAATAGTTTATACTTCTTTGACTCCAGCATATACAAAGACTATTTGCAGTAAACATAACAGTTGGTTACTGCCTAAAATTTTGAAGCATTTATGGTACTATTGCTGCCCTCATTTAAGGATCTTCAAGATAATCGGTAGTCTCTCTTTAACTGTTGGTTCTTATGATTATGATATATTTTCATAACTGACAACACCACCCTCCTCAATGCTTTTCTTCCCTCCTTGTTTATATGAAAAGCTCTACCTCTTGAGCAGCATTCTGAAGTGAGTTGTATCAACAGGTATGTTGATCTATTGTTAGGAGAATTCAAGCATTATAAAACAAGGCTTGCTCACGGGGAAATCAGCAAAGAGGTAGTGGCCGCAGTGAATTTTGAAAGGAATAACAGCTACATTTGAATTTCTCTCTTTTTTGCCTTCCCAGGCTTATTGACTTGTTGACAGGGATACCAATAACTTGTCTTGTTATTTTAAGTTATCTTTCTGATTATTTTTGTTCTTTATAGTTTTTTTGTTCTTCCCTTGTGCGATGATTTTTCTCTTTTGCAGTTCCACATCTTGACTTTCTTTGCTTATATTATGAGAAAGTTTCTCCCATATAATTATCACTTCTCGGAGCAAATGGCATTCTCTTTGAACATTGGGTGGATTACGAGGCCATCCAGTTTTTGGCTTGGTGATTTCTGACATGGTTTCAAAATTTGAAGTTCTTTGTTTTAAGCCCTGGAGAGCCCCCATTATTTTAGTCTCTGTTTTCTTTTCTTTATTATTTCCTTTTTAGCACTTCCACTGTGATAAAGTTTTTGGTGGTAAGAGTTTCTATTCCCTAGCAAAAATGATTACTAGATATTATTGTCTTAACAGCATGTTACCTCTCCTATTTTTGGTCGCCTGTGAACTTCTGTTCAGGGGGCATAGCAGAAAAAGATGAAGTTTTAATGCTTAGTTGCTGAATGTTATGAAACTCTGAACATGGCTGACCAACTTGAATATCTAATTTCTTTATTCTTAGGTTCAAGACCTCCTGTTAGAATATGGACTTGAGATTGTCGTGGAAACTCTCATTGAAGGTCTATCACGGGTGAAGCGGTGCACCGATGAAGGACGAGCTCTCATGTCATTGGATCTTCAGGTTTCTTTTGAACAAGGATAAGATTGTACATCTGTCCTCTCCTCTCTGAGGGTTGGTTTCTTTAACGAATGATCTCTTTGCTCCTTTCAGGTTTTAATTAATGGTTTACAACATTTTGTCTCTGTAAATGTGAAGCCAAAAGTACAGATGGTGGAGACCTTCATTAAGGTGAGTATAGTCGAAGTTAAAAATTCGAAACATGATAAGAAAATAACGACGAAGAAATTTTGGAGTGATGTGAATTGGTGGAATTTAGAAGCTTGGCCTGTTTGACATGGATATCATACTCATTTGTAACTCTCAGCTATTACTAACTGCATTCGCCCTCTCTCTTAATGTAGGCTTATTACCTACCTGAAACTGAATTTGTGCACTGGGCACGCGCTCACCCGGTGAGAAGATCTATCCCAGCAAATGTGACATTTCCCCGACCTGCATTTCAATTTTCTTGATTAATTTACATTGCGTGAGAATACATTGTTCCTTGCAGGAATACAGTAAAAGTCAAGTTGTTGGGTTGATCAATCTTGTTGCGACAATGAAAGGTTGGAAGAGAAAAAGCAGGCTGGATATACTGGAAAAGATTGAGTAAGTCGGCATGGGACTTCAGTTTCACAACATTCTTTCACATGGTTCTTGTCTACAAGTAGTGCACTTGGGATGCTCTAATCTCCCTTCATTGTGTAGAGTGTAATTTGAGGTTGTATATCTTCAGATGTCGTGGTATATATCTGAGCTTGTAAAATATGATCATCCCTTTTTAAGGGAAAATCAAATGTAATTTTGGATCTCATATAGATGGAATAATGAGTTTACAAGTAAATGGTCAAGTTCTGATTCCGTTTTCTCTATCTAAAGATGCCTTTTTTTATTAATCAAAATGTAGCATGGCCTCGCCTTTAAAAATAAAAAATAAAAAAAACTTTTACTCTTTGAGTCATGGTGCGTGGGTAGACTCTTCTGAAATACTAAATCCTGAAATATCTAGCTAATCATTCGGTCATGCAATGCTAGAGTGGGGAGAAATTTTCATTGATGATATGTATTAATGTACAGCTCACACCAAAAAATGAAAAACATGTCCCAGATATTAGAAATTGATGACCAGTTGAAGATTGTGCTTCGACACCATGACTAAAAATTAATATTGAGGTTGAAAAATTTTATTTCCATTTACAAAAGAAAAGTTGCTTATTACTTAACGTGTACTATTAAGATCTAGAAATTAGCTACAACAAACTAAGTAAACTGAATAATGATCAACTAATAGTTAGGATATCGAACTCTTAATGACTATAAATAATAGCTGAAGACGGGTTTCTCGATTAACAAAACATGATTTCCAGCATTCCTTTTAGCGTAGCATGATGTTGATATCAAACATATTAAACTTGTTTAATAGTTATTTACGTTTTCTTTTGCATAAAGTGTTTGGAAAAACTTAATCTTCCCTAAAGTATTAAATTCTTAAGGACTAGTTAGGTTAACCAGAATATCATTATAAATGAGCATCTTAATAAAGACAATTACTTTAATCAATAATTATAGTTGATCATCATCGTGAAGAAACTCACAAAATAAAAAACTCAAAAATCTAATTCTAAAAGAATGAATCAATATGCCATTTAGAATAATTGACTAGAGTAGAAAATTGAAAGCTTTTGAGAAGAAAATCACATAAAACTTTAGAGCTCCCCATACCAATGTTCTAACTACGTTCCAAAAAGAAAAATAAAAAACAGCTAGAGTTAATGTCCCCTATCAATTTGTTATATTTTAAAATTAAATGTGGGTAAGAGATGTTATGATATTCCATTAAGAATATTATAAGATAAATATGAAAGTTAAGTTATTTAATCTCAATCTTGAAATAAAAATTTTGGGCTGTTTTTAAGCTATATATATAATTAAAAAAATAAAAAATAGAATAGAATACAAATTCTTAATAATTAAAAATTAACTAGATACAACTCATAATAATTGTATAAAGACCAATCAATAATTTGAATATCAGCGTCTTAAAAAACCACTTGAATTGCACACACTCGTATATTAAAAATCTACTCTTTACACTTAAGCAAAGAAAGTTGTACCTAAGGTAAGTTTTTATTCAGAATTTATATTCTATCTACAGGTCGCAGCTGATTCCATCTCCCCAAGCTTCACTTCCTATGTTGAAATTGCCAGTCACTGCCTGACGACACCCGCCAGTTTCAATGCAGTGCAGGGCTGATCAGAAGGTACCTACAATAATCATCAGCGAAGGGCTGGTTCTTTAGGAACTGAATCTCTAAACCACTCCACCCACGAGCTTAGATTTGACACGCATGTCCGAGCCCTCTCACTTTGTTTCCACAACTGTAAACTAAAATAAACTAAACTCAAACAATCATTCCCGTTATGAGGACTTTTCTTTTTTAAACACGAGCTTAGATCTGACACGCATGTCCGAGCCCTCTCACTTTGTTTCCACAACTGTAAACTAAACTAAACTCAAACAATCATTCCCGTTATAAGGACTTTTCTTTTTTAACTAGTTAATTGCGTGTGAGCCTTTTATGCTCGAGAACGTTTGGTCCGTTATACCTGAATATTTAAGGAGGCCTAAATTGTTAAGATTGTAATTATGTACATATTGGGTCGGACCTTTAGTTACTAGGCCGATCTTTTTATTTGTTGGGCTTGGGCCTAACCTGACCTGACCCATACGGGCATTGCCCTAATTTGGTTTGTATATGTTTTATTTTCATGTAATTATTTGGTTAAGCAAGAATAGAGAAAATCCGTTCACCAGATTCACGATTCTTCAGAACTTTCAGTCGATTTTGGTTTCTAAGATGGTATTCAGAGCCTGCCTGAGGTTTTGATTCCTTTAGTAAGTTTTTCTATGTCGATTTTCTCCTTTTTTTGTATCTCTTGGTTTTTCAATCTTTAGAACCCCGTGATACTCATTTTTTGCTTTGAGTTTGTTGAGAGAAGGATTTGTGTCCTGATCCTAATTCTCTTTTGCGTTCCTTCTGCCCTTCAGCTCTTTGATTTTTGTTCGGTTTTCTAATCTAGGTTGTTAGGGTTTCATTTTATGTTCATAGTCTTCCACTATTTGATCCGTTTTCAGACATGTTACTTTTCACAGTGTATTTAAAATGGTGCATTTCGGTCTGTCCTTGGAACCCTCTTTGGCGACTCCTATCCTCCTTTTGAAGACTCCTATCATGAATTTGGTACCATGGATGGAAAGAACAATTCATTGAAGAACCCGAACCTTTTAGAGGCCACAGATCCCCTTGTGTTGGGTCCCAGTGACATCTCTATCGCCGTGTTAGTCCCTCAACTGCTCATTGGATCAGCAGACTACCCATCGTGGAAAAGGAAAAATAGTTGGCATTTTCATGATAGCAAGGTGCTCCCCTTTATTTGAATACCCACCTACGGCTTTGATTGTTATTACTTTTGCAGGAGCTACGACGTCATTCCTTGCGGCAACCACTGGAATATTACAGAACGATCTAAAGAGGGTCATAGCTTATTCAACTTGCAGTCAATTAGGCTATATGATCTTTGCTTGCGGCATCTCTAACTATTCGGTTAGCGTCTTTCACTTAATGAATCACGCGTTTTTCAAAGCATTACTATTCCTGAGTGCAGGTTCGGTGATTCATGCCATGTCGGATGAGCAAGATATGCAAAAGTTATGCAAATTGCTGTAAGTTCTCGAGAAAAATTGGACTTGGTGAATGGGAACTTACCTAGGCCAGACAACAATGTTGTGAGGATTAGTCATTGGGACAAGTGTAACTTGATGGTTTTGTCTTGGTTGATGAATTTTGTTTCGGCAAAAATAGGGAATGCCATTACCCTTTGTAACATTACTTCGAAGGCTTGGAAAATGTTGGTAACTAGGTATTCCAAAATCACTAGAACACATTAGTATGATTTAGAACAACAACTTGGAGAAGTAAAACAACTACCAAACGAGTTAGTAGCCAAGTATTTTGCTCGTCTTTCATATAAGTGTGTGCCGATAGTGAAATGCAAGTGTAATAATTGCATATGTGATTTTTCAAGTTTATTGGAGGCAAAGAGGGAGTTTGGTCATGTTATTCATTTTCTACTTGGACTTCAACTTGTATATACCACGGTTTGATGCAACATTACTTCTCGGAGCTCTATTCCTCCACTTGATAAGGTTTTCTTGTTGGTTGTTAATGAGAAACACTAGCGTAGTTTGTAAGTTAACAATGGGAGAACTGTTGAAAATCATGTGTTGATGTGTTTTGTTGAGAAAAATTTTATTTGTGAATAATTTTATGTATGATAATATCTTTATGTGCATACATTGAATACCAAATGAAGTAAAAGGTGTTCAAATTATAATATCAACTAATGATATTATAAAGTACCCGATTTCCTACATTTCATTATCAAACATCACATATAAAGTTTAGTTAAATATTTTCATGTGATTTAATGAATAGAAATATAAGCTATTATATTAAAGAAAAAATGATACTTTACTCAATATGCTTGTAGGTACATAAAGGGCCAAAGAATATATTATGAAAGAAAAATTCATAATACAAGGTTCTATGTGATCAAGCTTAATGCATAATTAAATGGAGCTATATGCTGGATCGAGCTTATTCTTGCTGGACCGAGCTTATTCTTGCTGAATCGAGCTTATTCTTGTTGGACTAAGCTTAAACAATTCTTGTTGGACTGAGCTTACTCTTGCTGGACCGAGCTTAGACAATTCTACTAGACCGAGCTTATTCTTTGTTGGACCGAGCTTAAAAAACTCTACTGGACCGAGCCTAAACAAGCTAAGCCTGAGCTGATCCACTAGCCCACAAGTCTTGCTCGAGTGTGAAGGTGTGAAACACAGTCATTTCATTTAAGCCTAAAAGGACACTGCTCTTAATTAAGCAACCAATCGACTAAAGCCTTAGCCTCCTCGCTAAGCCATTCTCTTTCGCTTCTCTTTGTCACTGGTTCTTCAACGGGAAGAAATCTGGGGTGATAAGAATGTCAGAGCCATTTTGAAGAGCCTTAATCTCCATTTGCATTGTTGATTGATGTAGCATCTATTAAGTCTCAACAGTTTAACTCCAATGGGTAGCTTAGGTTTGAATGAAACCCTAGAAAGCTTATTTACTTGATATCTTATATAAAAGGAGGGAGAAGAAAGTTCTTTCGTGTGGTTTTGATAATATTGTGTTGAGAAATCAAGTTTGTGCTCAAGTCTTGCAAAGATATCATACCCAACGATATTCTTCATCAATCTTCGAAGCAACTGTGTATCTTTAGTGATATTCCTTCAAACTAATATTCTTGTGAATATTCACTGTTAGATTAAGTTGTTTATGTGTTGATCAAGCTTTAATTATTGTATGCACATAAACTTCTTTGTAAATCCAAAACCCTAACTTTGTGAAAATTGGAGGTTTCGTGATTAGAGCTTGAATTGGGTTTATACATCTTCAATTAGCTTTTTGATAAGCATCATTCGTCACTCACATTATATATTTGAGGATTAGCTTGATAAATTAAGGTTGGATCAACTTAAACATTGTAACCTAGAATTAAATAACTCCTTGTTGAGGAGTTGTGAAGTGTAGGAGAAGATTTTTCCTAGTTTGAAGTAAAATAGACTTCAACTTGGTTTAAGTTGAAGGAGAAAAGGGTGGAAGTAGGTGAAAAGTGCCGAACCACCGTATAAACCTTTGAGCTTGCTTATCTTGTCTTATCTCTTTGATTATATGCTTTGATATAATTGTGTTGAATAACAATCTTGTATAAAAGAGAAAAGAATAGAAAAATAAAGATAAAAGCTAAGAAACCAATTCAACCCCCCTTTTTTGGTTAGCCATAAAACCTTACAAATATGCACATGTCTAGTGTTGCATCCAAGACCTAAGTGTTGCTAGTTCCTACATCAAAGAATTGGGGCCACAATGTCCTCTATTAGGCCTAAGCCCAATCAACTTAATCAAATGATATGCATGTTGGTCCAAAGAGGTTACACTATAAAGAGTAATTTTGACAAGTGTCCAAAGTAGTTACCTTGAACAATGCAACTTTGACTACTTTACTACTAGTTTGTTATTTCCAAAGGTCACATTTATTATGTGATTAGTTCCAAAAAATAGTATATTTAGTGATTTGTAATTTCCAAAAGGTCTTTTTGTATGCCTTAGCTCTTTATAAATAGAAGCTATGAATTTATTTGCAGACAAGTACCTTTGAAACAAAAAAATATTTTTCTATTGTTCTAGCCTTTACTTTATACACCTTTAATTTCCAACCTTTTCTTTCTAGTCTTTAAATATCTACACTTTTAATTTCGTGTCTCTACATTCTGCAGTTAAATTTTTTGTCATTTACCTTTCCTGCACTTTAAATTTCAAAAATCCCTTTCAATTACCTTGTTCCAATTTATTCTAAACCCTAACTCACACATTGCCCACAACAAATCATATCACCGTTACCTGCAATTTTGCATTTCTATGCTTGTTAATTGACTTCTCATCAAAGTTCTAATCGATGAACTCATCCTTTTTTTAGCTCTTGGGTGCCATGAAGAATGGCAAATAATCCTTTCATTTTTTTTTTATTTTATTTATCTACTTTCAAAAAATTACAAGACTTAATTAAGAAGATTCATTCAAAATGATGATACGCAGTTTCAAAATGTAGAATTATACTGACCATTCCTTGAGGTGGTGATTGATCCTTTCAAGATTATACGCTCCTTCAAGGACATGACTTCATCCTGTCTCTAGTTATTTTGATTTAATTTATATTGGAAGAATAACAGACTAAAAATAAATTAATCTTTCTAAATAAGCGGTTAAAACGTTGTTGATGATCTTAGCAAAGTGGTATTCCAATCCCTTTTTCTTCTTTTTTTTTTCCGACTTTTGAAGAGTTATATGATTTAACGGAGGATATTTCACTTGAAAATAAATAGCATAGATTTTTCGAATCACACTAAATTAAGTAACAGTGAGACAAGTATATGTTGCATGATTTATTTGGTTAAAAAAAAAAAAAGCACTTCCCTACCATTGCCTTCTATTGTTCGTATGGATTCAACAAACATAGCTCAGGCATCTACATGCAAACTTATTTGGGGAGTACAAGTGCGACAACATGTGCCCGATGCAAACAAATTTAACAAGGAGTAGAAATGCAACAACATGTGCTTGGCCCTTTGCAAAATCCTTTGATACATATTCCCATCGTGTCGCAGTAAGAATTGCAGCTGTTGGGGGTGCAGTTATTAAAAGGCTGGCAATGATTCCAAAGAGGTTTTCCCGCTAGTGCTCCTGGTATTCGTTGAGAAAATAGATTCCGTAAAGGAGATGTAACAACATCATTACCGTAAGATTATTCGTAAACGATAACACATAATGATCAGTAAAATACGCATTTACAAAACAAGTAAAACTGTTCTACGTGCCAAGTGTTATGTCTTGGCTTTTGCAATAGACAATTTAGCATTCATTTCATCAATGCATCAACATCCATATTCTTAATTGTATTCGCTATTTTTCTCTCAAGCGAGAGTGGGAAAAATGTAGAATGGTCTACAAATGTGCTTAAAAAAAAAGTTTGAATGATAAGAACTTAACGATGTAAGCACATTCAAATGGATTGACACTTTCCTTAACATTAAACAACCTCCGCATATTAGGCACGAAATATGTTATTCAGAATGGTAAACCAACTTACACATGTGAGAAAACAAGGATCCTATGAAAGAGAAAAAAAAAAAAATCATACCAGATGCGAAAATAAGGAAAAGCACTAAGATGACTGGGAAGGTTGCTGTGTATCTCATCTCGACAGAACAAACGTACACCACAAAGTAAATTAAGAGGAATGAAAAAATATATTGAGCCATCCCATATATATAGACCTGAACACACGCACAATGCTTTTAAAGAGAAGAAAGTAAGGTTTAATAAAAGATTTCAAACAATAAATAAGATTTATGAAATCAATCAAGCAAAAGAAGTAACCGATATGAGACAAGATAAAAAAACTGGCAAGGGAGCAAAAATGAAAAGTGGTTCCCAGAATATTTTATAACACGTCCTTAAAGGGAAATCCATGGGGTGAGGCATCTATGAGGAACGTCGATACAGAGTGTCAAAGGAATGGGGGCTACATGGGTGGGAGTTTTAATTCGGAGACGTTGGACCCACCCAAAAAATGAACGGCTACCGTTTTCCTTTTCTAACCTGCTCCCGTAAACCTAGTTTCTATCATAATACGATCTCAGAATTCGAATTTCCTTATGAAGGAAAACTTGCTAAAATCAAGTCTAATGTGTTTTCTAGTCCTTTTGCTAAATTATCACACCAAATGGATATTGCTTTATGAGAATTTATAATAACTACATTTGGTGCAATAATTTTTATCAATAATCATAAATGGTAAGTTATTATAATACATACATGACAATTTATACGGTCAAACATCAGCATGATTACAACGTTTAATCTTGTGAAAATATTGATTACTGCGCTTTATTCTCATAGATTGGGTCGTTTGATCACGTCAACCACGATCAAATTTCAATGCCTTCAAAACCAAGGTCGTCTATCTAAGCAACCAAATGTAACATAAATTGCACTATTTAGTAAGCAGCTGCGTACTACCTAAAGAGAGGAACAGGAGTTAAAAATTTTTGATAACGTTTTAGATATATAGGGAATTATATAATAATAATGAACTGTGTCTAGAAACTAATTTATTTTAACCTATAACATTGTTTAGGTGGTCCTTGAAGAGTGTGGCAGTCAATTCAGTGGTTCAACTCTAGTCCACGTACTTGCCATTTACAACTACCACCATTAAACATATTGTAAAATTAATTGGTAGAAGGTATTGAAAAAGTGCTTGGTCTAGTGTTTGGAATATCGAAGCATATGGGTGCCAAGAACCAAAAACCTTATCAAGTTATTCTTGTGAAGATCTAAATTGGTCATCTTATCGGGATGTCAAGTTTAGTATCATCAAATACATATCCAAAGTCAGGTATGAATCTCATTTCTTTGGTTTACTTAAAACTAGTTTTGTTATTCTTGATTCGGCTATTAGATTTTAGGCCTTTTAGACTCATTGGAGCCTAATTTTTCTAGGATATCCTTCAATATTTCCTTAGTTTTGCCAAACTTCTTTTGGTGAAATAACTTTGTATTTCAACCCGACATTGAGTTTTTAAGGCATTTTCTTTTGAACTAACTCATAAAATTATTGCTCTCGACATCAACATTGTTGTTCATAAATCAAGTTACAATGTTGTTTGTTTTGCTATTGTCTCATGTTACTAATGTTTGAGAATCTCCACCAAATTAATTCTATTACTAGGGCCAGCTTTTGGTGCCTATTGTTGGAGAAAAAGAACCTTAGTCAAGGTTTTAGCCTAAGAATCATGCATCAATCATGAGTTTAACATTGAGTTTTTCATTAAAATACAAAAACAAGATTACCTACCTAATTTTTCCTCCATTGATGTTCCTTGTTTAGATCTTCACCTTTATGGCTTTAAATAACACTAGTTAATAAGATGTCCAATATGCAAGAAGTCAATGGCTAATTATAGGAGATTTCTATTGTGTCTCTTAAAAACTAAAGGTATTGATGTGTGGTATATAAAATAAATAGGGCAACAAATGGTCATGGTTAAAATGACCAACATGCCTTTCAAGTTTAATAACATAAATCCTTATCCTAGTGATTCTTAAAGATATAACATGAGCACTTGATGTTAATGTATGTAAACTCTTATTTACATATGAAGAACTATAGTGGGGTTGGGATTAAGCGAATTTAACTCAATACATGCTTAACCAAATACTCTTAACTCATTATAGTTCTATGAGGTACACTCTAGCCCACAATAGCTAGTATCATATTAACAACATAAGACAACATTTATCTACTTCTATTACACAATATGATTTACATCAATACACCCTTCTAAGCCCACATTACATAAGCGAACAATCTCCCATTCAAGCTATTTCAATGTTTATGAAAGCAATTATAATATTAATAATAGTTATATGAAAATAATTTTGAAAACCATTTTAAATTGGTACAATAACAATCCCCACTAATTCAGTATATATTTGAGTACTTGTTAATGTACTAAGGTTGGTTCAACTTTCTCATTGTAACCATGGACCATTTAACTCCTTGAGGAGGAGTTGGAAAGTGTAGGAGAGGCTTCTTTCTTAGCTTTGAAGTAAAGTAAACTTTAACCGGTTGTGTTGAAAGAAAAGATGGTGGAAATAGGTGAAAAGGGTCAAACCACTGTGTAAACTTGTATTTCTCCTTTCTTTGTTTAACTATATGCTTGTGTGATCTTGATATGCTAAGAGACTCTCTTAGAATTACATGAAAAGCGATTGAACACAAAATTAGAAAAATAAACTGAGATAATGCAATTCAACCCCCCCACCCCTTTTCTTGGTTAGCCATAAAACCTAACAAGTATCTTCCTTTTAAACCACACATCCAAGAAACACAATACTATAGGAAACAAATTCATACTTTAACTTGGTATAACGTCTTTGTTGCCTTAATGCATCAAAGACTTGCCTAATCATCTAAATGGTACCTTACATTTTTACTATAAATACATATATCTTTAAAACAAACTAGTATATATTTATCAAGAAAAGGACAAAGTACATCATTCATCAATCACATGAAGGTACTAGGTGCATTAGACAGACCAAATGACATCTTTTTCTTTTATTTAGATTTGATGGTAGCCACTTCTCATGTCAATTTTGAAAAAGATGGTGGCCTTATGTAACTTATCCAGCATGTCATCAACCTTTAGACTACTTTGGAACATCTAGTCTTGTCAAATGTGAAGGGTCCAAGACATGTTATGGTATACATAGTTTGCTTGAGAAGTTCAAGCTTTTGCTCAAAGAAACACAATTAGGCCAAGTAATGCGCTTTCATTTCTCTTTTCTCTTGTCAAGGTTGTGTTGAGCAAGACAAAACTCAAGAAGTAATGAAGAGCTAAATTTGAATCAAACAAGTCCCAATAAATAGGTCAAAGTTTAATTACACCATCAAGCATGAAAGCCTTGAAAGGCATCCCTCACTTTACTTTAATGTTATTACTATGCTAGTATTAAAAGTGTGGTGTGGTAAAATGCTAGTCTAGATTTAAATTTATGGAACAAAAGTAATTAACTAGCTAACATAGAAAAAAGAAACCACCTTATAGCTAATTTTAGTTATATAAGGTCATGAGTTGTTATTAGGGAGCTAAAAAGAATCTAATAGGTCTTTAGATGATGTTTTTATTTACCTTCTTAGATTGATTTTTTTCACTTACAAAAAAAGTTAAAACTTTCACTTTTTAGTTATTATCTAAGACTTATTTGTTTGGAAGTTACTATTCATCCTTAACTTCATATTTTTGAATGATTTGGTTTGAAATTTCAAGGACCAAAAAATTTATCGATACTAATTAGCTTTCTATATATATAATTAATCAATTCAATAAGATGTGCTCTTAAAAGATTCAATCACGTTCACGCCCTTTGAGCTTTAGTGTTTTTTTTTTTTAAATAAAATTTCAAAGCCCCAAAGTACATACAAAGGAAGTCTTACATATCCACATAAACATACATACATATATATATATATTGATATATTATTCAAACGATCAAAATTTTGTTCATAAGAATTTATTGCACATGACAATATATTTCTATTTTTTATTTTCATTGTAGGAAATTTATGAATCCAATTGATGGATTGTTCTTCTAGTTTACTTGTGTTCTATTTTCTATCATGGGTAATAATTATTGATAAAATAACGCTATGTAATAATCATTGTTGAAATATCAAATCACCATAAAGAAATTATTTCAATCTCAATGATCCAAAAAGCTAACGAGGGCCACCGCGATCGCCTACTCAACACTGGTGGATCTGATTGTGGAAAAGAGGGAGAAAACAAAAAGATTAATAGCAACGAACGTTTGGAATTAGTGAGAGAATTTTATTGGGATATAAGATTGGTTGCTTTCACAAGTGTGGGTTGGTACCATTTCAACGGCGAAAATCAGTAGAGCAAACAATTCTTGTAATTGATAGTTTACGAAAGAACTAAGGAACGGATCGGTCACCGAAGCCCTAGGTTCGCGAAATAAATAAATAAATGTAATTTTATTGAAATTCCCTGTTACAATGATTGATTTTGATCACTATATGCACTTCGCAAAAAAATCACAATTTGTAGGACAAAGAATCCTTGTAATTGATATGGTTTACTTGTTTTATTATAATCACTACTCAAGAGTAATGACATTGTCCTTTTTTATAGTCATGTTAGCAATCAATTATAAGGTAGTTAACTTCATTTCTTAAAATGCTCAATCAAAATTTTCTTTATGAAAAACCGTCAAATATATAATGTCACACTTTCTGACACAGTTATCTAGATCTCTAAAGTACCTTTTATGGATTGGATGAATAATTTTATGTCTATGGTCATGGCAACATTACATAGGCCTATAGACTATAAATTTGATAGGGTTTCATGCCATTGCGGTTGCATTGACCTCCCCCAACAACCATCCTAAAGCAAAGAAACAAGGCTTCCTCGCCTCACCCTAACGTAACTTAGCCTCTTTCCTTCAAAGAGACGTAAGATGGGGGAAAAAAGTGAGGGAAGATGCCTTCCTCTTCCAATCCAACCACCCAATGCCCCCCAGCTAATCGTTCGTTGATCTGATTATTGCATTTGTATTGAGATAATAGATATTTTTATTTTCATGTAGGAACATTGTTGATATAGAATGTCTAAAATCTAACCCAAAACCTAGTTCAAGATTTAGAAAAATACTTCCTAAATTTATTGGCATTATTATGTCACTTACGCTTTATCAATTTAAAAACAACCAAAGTTGACCTGCAACTTTGCATTTCTCTACTTTTTAATTGACTACTCATAAAGTAACAATTGATGATCTTATCATTTTTTTAGCTCTTAGTGCAGATTATGCAATCCTTTGGGTGCCTTTGAAGCTGGAAAATAATCTCAACGCAGTAGTACTCCTACCCTTTTATTTGTATATTTTTAATTTTATCTGCTTTCAAAAACTTACAAGACTTAATTAGGGAGATTCATTCAAAATGACGATACACACTTTCAAAATGTAAAATTATAACTGACCATTCCTTGAGGTGGTGATTGATCACCTCAAGGACATGACTTCATCTTTTCTTTAATTATTTTGATTTAATTTATATTGGAAAAAACAACTAACTAAAAACTAATTGTTCTTTCTAAATAAGGTTGATGATCTTAACAATATGGTATTCCAGTCCGTATTACCTTTTTTTCTTTTTCTTTTTTTTTTAACGATTTTTCCACTTTTTGAAGAATTATATGACTTAATGGAAGATATTTCGCCTGAAAATAAATAGCCTAGTTTTTTCGGATCGCACTAAACTAAGTAACAGTGAGACAAGAAAATGTTGTATGATTTATTTGTACAAATTTTTTTGGTAAAAAATGCACTTCAACCCTTTGCTCCTTTCCCTGTAGCTTGCCTTTTATTGTTCGTATGGATTCAACAAACATAGATTAGGCATCTACGTGCAAACTTATTTCAGGATAATTTAACAAAGAGTAGAAATGCAACAACATGTGCTTGGCCCTTCGCAAAATCCGTCGATACATATTCCGATCGTGTTGCAGTAAGAATTGCAGCTGTCGGTGGTGCAATTATTAAGAGGCTGGCAATGATTCCGAAGGGGTTTTTCCGCTAGTGCTCCTGTTATTCGTTAAGAAAATAGATTCCGTAAAGGAGATGTAACAACATCGTTATGGTAAGATTATTCTTAAACAATATCACATAATGATCAGTAAAATATGGGTTCACAAAATAAGTAACACTGTTTTACGTGGCCAAGTGTTTTGTCTTGACTTTTGCAGTACAGGATTTAGTATCCACTTCATCAGTGCATCACCATCCACATTCTCAATTGTATTCTCTATTTTCCTCTCAAGCGAGAGTTGGGAAATTGTATAAAACTTTATAGAATGGTCTACAAAAGTGGCTTAAAAGAAAAAAAAAAAAATTGTTTGAATGAGAAGAATTTAACGTTGTAAGCACATTTAAATTAAGATTGACACTTTCCTTAATACTAAACAACCTCCTCATGTTAGGCACGAAATATGTTACTCAGAATGGCAAACCACCTTACACGTGAGAAAACGAGGATCCTACGAAAGAGAAAAAAAAAATCATACCAGATGCGAAAATAAGGAAAACCACCAAGATGACTGGGAAGGTTGCTGTGCATCTCATCTTGACAGAACAAACGTTCACCAGAAAGTAAATTAAGAGGAATGAAAAAATATATTGAGCCATCCTATATATATATTAGCCCTGAATGCACGTACAATGCTTTTGTAGAGAAGAAAGTAAGGTTTAATAAAAGATATCAAACAATAAATGAGATTTATGAGATCAATCAAGCAAAAGAAGTAACACTTATGAGACAAGATAAAAATAACTAGGAAGGAAGCAAAAAATAAAAAGTGGCTCCCAGAATTTGGTATAACATGTCCTTAATGGGAAATCCATGGGGTGAGGCTTCCACGGAATGTTGATGAGTATCAATGGAATGGGGCCTACGTGGGTGGGAGTTTCAATTCAGAGACGTGGGTCCCACCCAAAATGTACGGCTACCGTTTTCCTTTTCTAACCCGCTCCCGTAAATCCACTTTCAATCATAACACGACTTGAGAATATCTAATTTCCTTACGAAAGAAAAGTTACTAAAGTCAAGTCCAATGTGTTTTTGTCCTTTTGCTAAATTATCGCACCAATTGGAAAGTACTTCACGACAGTTTATATAACTACATTTGGTGTTATAATTACCATCAATAATCATAAATGATAAGTTACTATAATTACATTCAGGACAATTTATAAGGTCAAACTTCTACTATACTAGGGTTTGAATTTTATGCTCCTTCCCTGTGTGTGAGCTGTAATAAAAAAATTTAATTAAAACAAATCTTTACTATACTAATTTTTGCACAAATCTAATGAAAAGAAAAGAAGTTTCAGCATGATTATAGCATTTAATCTTGTGGTCGTTTTTTTACCTCAACCACGGTCAAATTTCAATGCCTTCAAAACCAAAGTCATGTTGAGGCAACCAAATGTAACATAAATTGCACAATTAAATAAGCAGTTGCATATTACCTAAAAAGGAGAACAAGAGTTTAAATTTTTTGATAACTTTTTAGTTATACATGAAATTTTATAATAATAATGAATCGTGTCTAAAAATTAATTTATTTTAACCTATAAAACTGTTCAGATGGTCTTTCGGTGATTTAGTGTGAAAACTTTAGTCTATTCACTTGCCATTTACAGATATCACCATTAAAAATATCACAAAATTAATTGGAAGACGGTATTGAGAAGAGCTTGGTCTAGTGTTTGGAATATCTAAGCATATGGGTGCCAAGAACTCTGTTAATTTATGCTAATGATGCTATTGCGGTAGATTGCTTTGTATAAGGCAAATCAATGATGACCTCATTATGCATTGAGGAATATTTAGAATTTAATTTTAATTTTTGGAATAAATAACTACTAATTAAATTAAATTTTTATTGTTTGTTAAGGAAAATCTGTTCTTTATAGTAAATCTTGATACTATTAGCATATCTCTTGCATAATATTTTTTTTCCATATAGAGTATGTTTATGATAGAACTGTCAAAATACTTGTAACACAAAATTTAGATAAAATCTTGTTTATTGATTAACAAGTTGTTCTATTACAAGAGGAAAATGAGAATGGGAGAAAATAATCCCATGATAATTTACAAAGTAAACAAAAGTGTGCTTTTATGGAACAAGAACAAGTTTGGAAAACAATTCAGTTGGGAGAGCTATTGTTTGTGTCTCAAAAGCTATCTACATTCCAATAGCTAGAGCATTTTGATGTTCACCCATAAACTTGCACTTGCATAGTAAGGATAGACATATCTTTTACAACCTTTGATTTTTTTTTATGACAAACTGACTTGCTAGTGAATGGAATCAATGGAAACTCCAGCATAGTATTTGGTGGAATCTTATATGTAAGTGAACATGTCAAACAAGTAATATAATGATGAGAACAATATTGTCTTACAGAAATTGGTAAATACTTGACTAACTAATTACTAATGATGAATAATTCTTAAAATTTATCTAGCAAATCAAAATGATTAAGAATAATGTAAACAACTAAATTTAAAATAAATAAAAATAAAATAAAAAAACTCAATACAAGAAACATGATAGAGTATTTAATTTCACTATAATTACTAAAAATGAATGTTGATTATTTATACTTGTAGGAGTGATAATACTGATGTGATGGTAGAATTTTTTAATTTATTCAATATTCTATGTCTCGGTATAGCAAACCTATTTACTTCATTAATTCACTATATTTTCTATACGTAAATTGAAAGAAACCAAATGTATTAGGATCGATGAATATTTTTAGTTTACTCCAAAAGCCACACAAATAATATGGTATGTGTCAATCCATATTTAATTTATAGTTATATATTACAAAAAGCAATTGCACATTATCTCCTATTAGTCTTAAACATGCAAATCAAATCATTTAAATGATAGCTAATCATTTAAAAGTATTAAACACAGTAACATATAACTCACATAATAAAATATTTCACAAGACATTAGAATCATAAAATTCATACCATTATAATTAGGTTATATCATAGCTCTAACAAAGTGAACTAAAACATAAGGTTAGAATAAACAATATTGAACAAAGCATCTTTAATTAAAAACATGAAATCTATCACCACAAGGTCTTCATTTTAAGAAATTTTTGCACAACTCTACACATCAAAGGATGAAAAGAGATTGTCTGGAATGACAGGAGAAAAACATGCCAACACACGTTGTCACGCACCACCACCATGCATGCCATGCACGCCATGCACTACCACATGCCACCTCTCATTTTGCACAAAAACTCACTAGAAAGAAGCCCAAGATGTAGATCTGCTAAAAGGTTACATAGATCTACCAAAAAGAAGTTACTTAAACAACATTTTCCATTTATCTTCACCGAAGGTTGATGGAAAAACTACTGAAAAATGTTAGGTTAGTTGAAAAATGTGCAAATTTGATAGATCTACTCTTAGCCTTTTGGAACTCACTAGATAGAGCCCAAGACTCACCAAAAAAGAACCCAATTCTATTACAAATGAATGCAGCTCATGTTCTAGTCCTTCACCAAAAAAATTGAATGGTGATGGTGTTTTGCTTGGCTTTTGCATGACCATCTTTGATAAATCTATTTTGTATATGACTATTTTAACTACTTTAGACATTATATATTATAGTACTTTTTAAAATATATTTTCATTTATCTATGTTTATGCAAATTTTGTTTGTTCTTGCAGCAAACCCCAAAAAGAATAAAATGAAGCAAAATATTGAAGAAATAGAAAGAAAAATATAGAAATGGAGGCAGCAAGTTATTGTTGACTAGTTAGGCAAGTGAAAGAAAGAAAAAAGAATAGTCAAGTGATGATTGGGGGGTATTATTGAGCGTGTATCAAGCAGGTCAAGAAAGGAAAAAAATGAGGGACTTGGTTGATTGTTGGGTTGGAGCGAAAATAGAAAGCAAGAGGAAGGACGCATGTGGCTTCTCCCTCGCTGAAAAAATCAGAGCCCATGCACGACAGTGCGGGACTCTGAGAGCACATGACGTTCGTGCGAAACCTGAACGTCTGTGCATTCTTTTCCAGTGAAGGAGAACGCCATTTGCATGCTTTGAAAATTTCTTTTCCATTTTCTGGCCATTTCTAGACGATTGTGGGTGAGGAGAAAACAAATATTCATTCCTAGTGCAATTTTCGGCATTTTTGCAGGTGTTTTTGGTCGATTTCACGATGGATTCCAGTGAGAGACGTGGACACTAATTAGGGATTTTGTTAGATCTATGCCTTTCTGGGGCAAATTAGCAAAATCTTTTTACATATCGGTACTCTTAGCATCATCCTCAACAATTTCCATCATTTTCTATGCAAAACGGTGGCAACGCGTGGTGGCGAATGGTGGTGTGTGAGAGCGCATGACGGCACATTGTGGTGGCGCATGATGGTGCATGGCGGCTCAATTTCTTCTCCTCTTCTAGATAGTCCTTATTCCTCTTTGTGATGTGTAGATTTAGGTAAAATATCTCTGAATTGAAGAAACTTTGGTGATAGCTTTTGTGTTTTAAATTTAAAGAATTTTTTGTTCAATTTCTTTCACTACTTTGTTTGTATATATATAATGGTTTACTCTAGTTTGTTAGAGCTATGATGTAACTTAATTACAATGATATAAATGTTATGATTATGATGTTTTCGGATTCCCCCACTAGCATTATTCCTGATGATGCTTGATCTATCTGTATTAAGCTTATATTGCCCCACAAGAGGAGGTTGCCAATGAACCCAAACTCCTTGCTTGAATTTTCTTTGTGAAAAACCCTCAAATATATAATGTCACACTTTTTGATATAGTTATCCAAATCTCTAAAATACCTTTTATGGATTGGATGAATAAACTTATGTTTGTGGCCATTTCAACATTATGCAAGCCTATAGACTATAAGTTTGGAAGAGTTTGGTACCTTGAGTATAAGTGCCATTGCGGCTGCATTGACCTCCCCCAATAACCATCCTAAAGCTAAGATACAAAGCTTCCTCGCTTCCAGAGAGATATAAGATGAAGGAAAAAGGTGAAGGAAGATGCCTTCCTTTCCCAATCCAACCACCCAAAGCCCCCTAACCGACCGTTCTCTAATCTAGTTGTTGCATTTGTATTGAGATAATAGATATTTGTATCTTCGTGTAGGAACATTGTTGACGCAGAATGTCTAAAATCTCATATTTGTTTTATTTAGTCCAATGTTTGCTTAAAAAATGGAGAATTATGTGGAAATTGGAATATATCATACGTCAATGCTTATCTATGATTCTTGTACATGCACTTGTGTGTCATGTGAATTGTGAGGGGAATGTGATAGTGAATCATCTCATTAACTATGGTCACTCCATTTAGAATGTGACAATTTTTTACCAACTTGGCACATTGTCTCATCCATGTTTAGATGTTTATGTTACGGATTATCTAGGATTAAGTAATTATAAGCCACCATAGAATTGCGTAAATGTGTTAATCAATGTATTTCATATTTCTATTTCACTTATATGTGGTCAATTAATAGATAAATGACTAATTTTTCTTGAAGGGTTAGGATAATACTCTGACCTTTGTACTTATCCGAGGTATAATTATCATGCTAAACCTTGTTTGTATTAATAAAATTTGTTAGGATGCTATCCCTTGTCTCCTAAAAAAAAAAAAAAAACCCAAGAGCTAGTTCAAAATTTAGAAAAACATTTCCTAAGTTTATTGGCATTATTATGACTCATGCTTTATCCATTTAAAAACAAACAAATTTGACCATGCAGGCCTCATTTTCTCTTTCATTGCATCTCCTTTACTTGCAACTTTACATTTCTCTACTTTTTAATTCACTATCCATCAAAGTTACAATTGTTGATCTTATCCTTCTTTTAGCTCTTGGTGCAGATTGTGCAATCCCTTGGGTGCCATTGAAGCTGGAAATAATCTCAATGCAGTTGTACTCCTACCCTTTTATTTGTTTATTTATAATTTTATCTGCTTTTGAAAACTTACAAGACTTAATTTAGGATATTCATTCAAAATGACGATACACACTTTCAAAATGTAAAGTTACATTTGAGCATTCCTTAAGGTGGTGATTGATCACCTCAAGGACATGACTTCATCCTTTCTCTAAATACTTTGATTAATTTATATTGGAAGAATTAATTTATCTTTTCTCTTTTTGATGAATTATATGATTTAATGGAAGATATTTCGCCTGACAATCATAGCCTACTTTTTTCGGATCAGACTAAACTAAGTAACAGTGAGACAAGTAAATGTTGTATGATTTATTTGGTGAAAAATGCACTTCCCCCCTTTGCTCCTTTCCCTGTAGCTTGCCTTTTATTATTTGTATGGATTCAACAAATATAGAATAGGCATCTACGTGCAAACTTATTTTAGGACTAGAAGTACGACAACATGTGGCCGTCGCAAACTAATTTAACAACAAGTTATCTTGGGTCTAACTAAATTGTCTCATTATGATTCTCATGTAGTTTAATAGAGTGATAGAAAGGCTGACCTAGATCTCTACTAAGACTTAGGTGCCACACGGATCCCCTAAGTTTGTGACAAGTAGTATCAAGGAGCCAGGTTCTCTCGAGACAAATCGGGAAATGGCGTCCGAATGTGTAGGAGAGTCATAACCCCTAACCCAAGGGGCAAAGCATAAAAAGACACAAATAGGGATGGTGACATCCATAGAGAGCAGGCTTAGCTTACTGGAGATACGAATTGAGACGATGCTATCCATGGAAGGCAGACTCCATTTACTTAAAGGCTACATTTCCTGCATTGAAGAACATGTGATGGAACTAGAAGGTGATGTGGGGCCAATTCAAGAGTTAAGGGAAGTGGTAGCACAACTTTAGTCAAGAGCCAACTTTGTTGTTGCTCCTTACCATGATATCCCTAAGCCAAAGTGCTATAATGGAAAGCACAATGCAACGAAAATGGAAGACTTTCTATGGCACTTAAAGCAATATTCCAAGATGGCCAACATCTTGGATGACCATATGAGGGTCTAGATTGCATCTTGTTACCTCAAAAATAGTTCTAATGTGTGGTGGTGTAGGAAGTGTTAGGAAGTAGAAAATGGTAAGGAGGAAATTAACACCTATAAGGCGTTCAAAAAAGCATTGAAGAAATAGTTCCTCCTGAAGAATGTGGACCAAAGGGCCCACAAAACTCTACATGACCTGAGGCACACCACGACGCTATAGGCTTATGTCCAAGCATTTATTAAGGCAACTTTGTACCTTAAGGATGTTCTGGAGAGGACTCTTTTGTTCTTCTTCACAAATGGACTCCAGAGGTAGGCCAAAGATGAAGTAGAAAAACAAGATGTGTGCAAGCCATTTTGATTGTAGAGTACTTGTTAGATCGAAAACAAACAAAAGTGTCAAGTGCGAGGCCACCTACCTAAAGTGAAAATGTGGGAAGAGAGGGCAAAAATCAACCATTATTCAACCAAAATGACAGCAATAGACCAACATCTAGTCACGATGGTGGCTCAAGGAAAGGGAACATCTTTTGCTTCATCTACAAAAAGCCTTATTTTATGAAAAATTGCCTAAAGAAAGGATCATTGAATGCGATGGAACAGGAAGTGGTTCCAGAAGAACCTCTAATAGAGGAGCACATAACAACTCTTTAAAAGTTTAATTTAATAAAGGGTGAAGTCTTGAAGTTCGCCACGAGGTCTCTGATGTATGTGGAATGTGCAGTCAATGACAAGAATGTCAAGGTTATGGTAGACTTAGCCACAACCCACAACTTTGTCACCCCTGGAGAAGCTAAGAAGTTAGGCCTTTCAGTGAAGAAAGATATTGGTTTGCTAAAGACCGTGAACAACATGCCATGGCCAGTGGCTGGAATAGCCTGTGGGGTAGACTTGCTTGTCAGCAAGTGGAAGGGAAAAATAGATTTAACCGTAGTCACTATGGATGACTACAAGCTAGTTCTTGGACTAGATTTTTTGTATAAGGCTTGTGCTTTTCCTTACCCCGTACATAGTTATCTATGCATTTTTGCGGGTGAAATGTCATGTATGATTATGACTCAGGCAATGGGTGTTGGAAAATAGGGTTTTGTTGTGACTGAAAATATTTTCAATTAAATATCAATTCTCAAATTATGTTTAATGTGCAAAAAGAAAAACTATAGGAAGTAAAAGGTGTACAAATTATAATATCAATCAATGATATTATAAAGTAACCGGGTTCATACATTTCCTTATAAAATATATTCTTAAAGTATTTGTGACATATATTTTTGAATATATTGATTATTTAAATATTTCTTCAAGAAATATAAAATATACTTGAATATATTTTATTTTAGGAATATGATACTTGGTTTGATGAAATTGTAGGAACATTATATTCAATATATGCAATACATTATAAATGTATTGATATTGGACCGTGTTGATATTGGACTGAATATATATTATTACTGTACTGGACTTTTGCTGCTGGACTGTGAGAATATAGGTGTGGCCCAAGTTCACGTCAGCCTGCCTGATCCTATTCCTGTTACGGTGTTGTCTTGATCATTATCAAAGGCTTCCTGTTACGGTGTCGTCTTGATCATTATTAGAGGCTTCTTGGTATGGTGTCGTCTTAATCACATCAGAAGCTTCCTTGATATGCTTGCTGGCTACGACGTCGTCTCACTTAAGGGCACATAAGAGACGCTTATCTCTCCAGGGGTTATGCCCTATCCGCTTCATTCTCTCCCCGACGCTACCTTCATTTCTCTCAAGCGCCGAAGCTTCAACAGGATGAATCTGGAGGAGACGGGCTGTCAGAATGGACGGATTTCGAATCAAAAGGGTGAAATAAGGCTGATTTGATGGATAGTCTACTATTCCTAACGGGAAGAAGGCTACGGTTTAGGTTTGATTCAAAAAGAAAACCCTAGATCTGCTTCTATTTAAAGGAGATATGTACGTGAAGGTTTTCTTTGGATGATTGACATCTATTTGAAGCATTCTCTTTGTGAAGATAATCTACTCAGCTTACTTACCATTTGATTCAAGATTATACATCATTCGGTGGTTCATAAGCTCTCGGTGATATTCGACTATTCGGTTCAATCTTTGATTATATCATCAATCATAACTTGTATAACATTATTTATGTACTGATTTCACTTATAAACATTTTCTGCACATAAATCTTGAGGAAAATCTGAAACCCTAATTTCTCCAAATTGGGGATTTCGTGATAGGAGCTTTGTATCTTGATATATTTGTTTGAATAGCTCCTCTAATCAGCAATATCCCATAAACTAACATATTATTTGGGGATTTGCTATTGTATATGATCTTTTGATCATCATTTGTATTCGGACTTGATAATTCCTTTGAGAATGATTTATTTGGATTAGGGAGAACGTATTCTCCTAATCAGGTTGAGTAAAGATGACTTCAATCGGTTGAATTGAAGGAGAAGAGGGTGGACATAGGACTCTAAGATAGAGTGCCGAACCACCGTGGTAAATTGGGTGTTGATTATCTTGCTCTCTATTTGATTAAATATTTCTGTTTGATTGTATATTATCATATAAATTGCTAAAGTAATTGATTAGAATTTTTTAGAAGAATATTTCGGTACAAGAACAATTCAACCCCCCTTCTAGTTAAGCCATAAAACCCAACAATTGGCATCTAGAGCCAAGTTCTCTGATTAAAAGGACTAACATCCTAGAGTATATCCACATTATGGCTTCTGAAAAAGGATTAGCTGTTATGGGGTTTAATAAACCTCCATTGTTTGATGGCATTAACTTTAGGCATTGGAAACAGTTAATGCAAGTCGTCATAATAGGCCAAGATCCAGAAGCTTGGCAAGTAATCAAAAAGGGTATTACATTACCCGAAACTGATGAATGGTCAAAAAATGAAGCTAAAGTAATAGGGTTAAATGCTAAGTCCATGAATATGATCTATAGTGGTCTTAGAGCACATGAGTTTAATAAAGTGTCCTCTTGCATCACCGGTAAAGAAATTTGGAATAAGTTAGAAGTTATTTATGAAGGAACTAAAAAGGTAAAGTCTTCTAAAGTGAATATGCTTACACATGACTATGAATTATTTGTTATGAAAGATTCTGAAACTATTAGTGATATGTTTGGTAGGTTTACTGAAATCATCTCTGAACTTAAATTGATAGGAAAAACCTATACAAATGAGGAAATGGTAAGAAAAATGTTAGTATCCCTACCCCAGAGTTGGGATCCTAAAAAGATGGCCATAGAAGAAGCTCATGACCTAGAGGTGCTAACCTTAGATGATTTGCTAGGTTCTCTTAAGACTCATGAAATGCAGCTTATGAGAAGAGAAAAAGAAAAAGAAAAAGAAAATAGGAGATCACTTGCACTTAAAGTAGAAGTTGAAAAAGTTGAAGAAGAAGAGTCAGAAAATGACGAAGTAGCTCTTATAGCTAGAAGATTTAGAAAATTTCTAAGAAGAGGCTTAAACAAAAACATAGGGCAAAATAGGAGAAGAGAATTAAATGAACCTAGGGAGAATGTGTGCTATGAATGCAGGAAACTAGGACATATCAAGATTGATTGTTCGATAATCAAGAAGAGAAACAGCAAGAACAAAAAGAAGGCAATGATTGCTGCCTGGGATGATGAGAACTCCTCATCTGATGAAGAAACCCAAGAAGAGGTTGCACATCTATGCCTAACCGCAACAACAACTCTTGAGGAAGAAAATCATGAGGTAAACGATTCTGAACTGTTTCTTCAAATAAATTCTGGATTAGAAACTGCATTTTCTGACCTAGTTTAATATACAAATAAATTAAAAGATAAATACAGAAAGTTAAAAGCAAAAAATAAATCTGAAAAACAGGAACATTTGACTTCTGTACAAAAAATTGATTTTATTGAGAAACAAAGTACAGAACTTACTGCATGTAAAGATCAAACTAAAAAGAAAAATGCCATGATCTCTTTGAATGATGACATTTTTATTTCTGCTAATGCATACATGAAATATGATGCTTGTATGAATGATATAGATGAAAAACAAGGAAAACATGAGAACATGCAAATAGGAGCAGAAACTTTCTGTAGTGACAGTGCATCCTTTGAGACTAGGATACATGCAGATTCACATGTATGTGTTGAAAATATTAAGAATAGAGTCTGTGACCTTGAAAAAGAAAACTGTGACTTGAAATTAAAACTTGATGCAAGTAACTTGCTATTAAAGAAATTTACAAATGGTAGTTGTATGTTAAATAAAATTCTAAACTCTCAAAGAGGTATATATGATAAGGTGGGACTAGGGTATAATTTAAATGATAAATCAAAATCATTCAGTCATTTCTTTAAGGAAAAAGAATGTTCAATTCCGCTGCATGAAAATAAATGCTCTTTCTGCAATTATTTTGGTCATGATTTTGATAAATGTCCTATAAGACTTAGAAAGGCTTACAAAGTAAAGAAACTTTGGTTGCCTAAGAATGACAAAAATCTAAGTCGAACTAACACTCATGGACCCAAAGTAAAAGGGGTACCAAGCACTTCAACAATCAAATTTGTTTCTGCAGGATATGAGGGCACGGATAAGGAACAAAAAGCTTAAGAACATGTGGATTTTGGACAGCGGATGCTCTTGACACATGACTGGGATGAGGGAGCTCTTCTCAACGCTTAAGTTGAAAAATGGAGGTACGGTATCTTTTGGAGATAACTCCAAAGGAAGAATAAAAGGAATGGGAACAATAGGTAACTCTGATACCCTACTCATATCTGAAGTGTTGCTTGTAGATGAACTAAAATTCAACTTACTTAGCATAAGTCAATTGTGTGATAAAGGATTCAGAATAAAATTTGGAAAAGAAAGTTGTCTTGTTGAGTATGCTGACCATAAAATTGTTGGAAAAAGAAAAGACAATATCTATGTGCTTGATTTGAGCAACATGAATGTTGAACAAACATGCTTGGTTGTAAATAGAAATATTGATGCTTGGTTGTGGCATAGAAAGCTAGGACATGCGGGTCTAGGATTGATAGAGAAATTGTATAAGTACAATTTAGTAAAAGGTCTTCCTTCTTTAGAATTTAATAATGATAGAATATGTGAAGCATGCATTAAGGGCAAACACACACAAAGTAGCTTCAAATCGAAGCTTGTGGTGAGCACATCTAGATCATTAGAAATGCTGCATACGGATCTTTTCGGCCTTATGAGACAACAATATTGAATGGTAAACATTATGTCTTAGTTATTATAGATGACTATTCTAGATTCACATGGACATACATGCTTGCTAGAAAAGATGAGGCATTTGAAAAGTTTGCTGAATTCTGTAAAATGATTCAAAATGAAAAAGGTTTTTCAATTATAAAAATAAGAACTGATCATGGTGGTGAATTTGAAAACCAACTTTTTGAAAAATTCTGTTCAAAAAATGGTATTTCACATAACTTTTCAGCTCCTAGAACACCACAACAAAATGGTGTTGTTGAAAGGAAAAATAGAACACTTCAAGAGATGGCAATAGAACACTTCAAGAGATGGCTAGAACCATGATGTGTGAATACAATCTTCCAAAACACTTTTGGGGAGAAGCTGTAAACACCGCCTGCTATATCTCAAACCGTGCCTTAATAAGACCTACTCTGAAAAAGACACTCTTTGAGTTATTCTTTGAAAGAAAACCAAACATTTCATATTTTCATGTTTTTGGAAGTAAATGTTTTGTCCTGAATCACGGAAAGGAATCACTTGGGAAATTTGATTCCAAGAGCGATGAAGGAATATTTCTTGGATACTCTCATACAAGTAAAGCATATAGAATATTTAACAAACATACTTTAGTTCTAGAAGAGTCAATTCATGTTAAGTTTGAGGATGAATGCCAAGATATCCTAAAAACCAAAGCAAATGGTAGAACTAAAAGCATTCCAAATAGGGCTGAAGTTGAGGGGGAGCCTGAAACTAGAGAACCCTCCTTCCCTAGAGTTAGGAATGAAGTAGATCACGATCACATTATAGGAGATCCAAATGTTAGAGTAAGCACAAGGTCTCGGGTTCACAACACATGTGAGCATCAAGCCTTTTTATCTCAAGTAGAACCTAAGAAAGTGGATTAGGCACTTGAGGATGATAACTGGATTCTTGCTATGCAAGAAGAATTGAATCAGTTTGAAAGAAGCAAGGTCTGGAATCTAGTTCCTAGACCAAAGAACCATCCGGTCATAGGTACAAAATGGGTATTTTGGAACAAACTAGATGAAAATGGTACCATCACTAGAAATAAGCCTAGATTAGTGGCACAAAGATATAGTCAAGAAGAAGGGATTGACTATGATGAAACATTTGCACCTATAGCTAGATTGGAGGCTATTTGGATCTTACTTGCATTTGCTTGTTGTATGAACTTTACCTTATTTCAAATGGATGTTAAAAGTGCATTTTTGAATGGCATTATAAAGGAAGAAGTATATGTTGAACAACCACCCGGATTTGAAGATCCAATTTACTCAAATCATGTCTTTAAATTATCAAAAGCTTTATATGGTTTGAAACAAGCTCCAAAGGCTTGGTATGATAAATTAAGTTCATTCTTAATTAATCACGATTTCAGAAAAGGAAAAGTGGACAACACATTATTTATAAAGAACAAAGGAAAAGAAATTTTGATTGTTCAAATATATGTTGATGATATCGTGTTTGGTTCTACTAATTCTAAATTATGTGAAGAGTTTGCTGCATGCATGCAAAGTGAATTTGAAATGAGCATGATGGGTGAATTAACATACTTTCTTGGATTGCAAATCAAACAAACCAACAAAGGGACTTTTATAAGTCAAATCAAATATACAAATAAATTGCTCAAGAAATACAAGATGCATGATTCTAAGCCAATGAACACACCAATGAGCACTTCTCTATCGTTATCTAATGATGAAGATGGAATTAGTGTAGACACTAAATTGTATCGTGGCATGATTGGCTCTTTACTATACTTGACTGCATCTAGACCAAATATCATGTTTAGTGTGTGTCTATGTGCTAGATATCAATCCAATCCTAAAGAACAACATCTAGTTGTTGTTAAAAGGATATTTAGATACCTTAGAGACACGGTTTCCCTAGGAATCTGGTACCCTAGAGACACCACTCTAGATTTGCATGCATTTAGTGACTTTGATTATGCTGGCTACAAACTAGATAGGAAGAGTACGAGTGGTGGATGTCACTATCTTGGAAATATGCTTATTTCTTGGCACTCCAAAAAACAAAACTGTGTAGCTCTCTCTTCCACTGAAGAGGAATATATTGCTGCTACTAGTAGCTGTACTCAAATCTTATGGATGAAACAGCAGTTAGAGGATTATGGAATCTTATCACATAGAGTTCCACTAAAATGTGATAATACAAGTGCCATAAATCTCACTAGGAATCCTATCCAACACTCTAAAACAAAGCACATAGAAATTAGACATCATTTCATTCGGTATCATGTTCAAAAAGGTGATGTTGTGCTTGAATTTGTAAGTACTGATCAACAAATTGCTGATATCTTAACCAAACCTTTACCAAAGGATAGATTTTATGCTCTTAGACGAGCACTTGGAATGTTACTTCCTGAAAATATTTGAACTATTTATTACTGCTATCTCTCTATTCTTTCACTGTTTTTCAAACTGCTCGGTTTGAGGGGGAGTGGCTCTTCCTTCACTCAGACAACCTCCAGTTAGTACCTTTCTCTTCTCTCTATTCCGTTGCTGCCTGCTCATTTTTTTTGCTGTATCTTGTCTTGCTTCCTTGCAAAATTATTCTTTTTGCTTATGACAAAAAGGGGGAGAGAATAGAATGCACATGTGAAGTCTCATTTTTGACTATCAGTGCAGAATGTGGGATACATATACATATCACCCTTGTTTAACCAAATTCTTGCATGATCTATACAAAATTTTGAAATCTACTAGACACATGTATAGGAGACATGCGTATGATCATATGACTGTATCTATGCTGCAATGATAAGTTATGTTTTTTTTTTAAAAAACATAATTGATATTTGATGACATGTGCAATACTATTGAAATATATTTTGTCATCATCAAAAAGGGGGAGATTGTTGGAAAATAGGGTTTTGTTGTGACTGAAAATATTTTCAATTAAATATCAATTCTCAAATTATGTTTAATGTGCAAAAAGAAAAACTATAAGAAGTAAAAGGTGTACAAATTATAATATCAATCAATGATATTATAAAGTAACCGGGTTCCTACATTTCCTCATAAAATATATTCTTAAAGTATTTGTGACATATATTTTTGAATATATTGATTATTTAAATATTTCTTCAAGAAATATAAAATATACTTGAATATATTTTATTTTAGGAATATGATACTTGGTTTGATGAAATTGTAGGAACATTATATTCAATATATGCAATACATTATAAATGTATTGATATTGGACCATGTTGATATTGGATTGAATATATATTATTACTGTACTAGACTTTTGCTGCGGACTGTGAGAATATAGGTGCGGCCCAAGTTCATGTCAGCTTGCTTGATCCTATTCCTGTTACGGTGTCGTCTTGATCATTATCAGAGGCTTCCTATTACGGTGTCGTCTTGATCATTATCAGAGGCTTCCTGTTACGATGTCGTCTTGATCATTATCAAAGGCTTCTTGGTACGGTGTCGTCTTGATCACATCATAAGCTTCCTTGATATGCTTGCTGGCTACGATGTCGTCTCACTTAAGGGCATATAAGAGACGCTTATCTCTCCAGGGGTTATGCCTTAGCCACTTCATTCTCTGCCTAACGCTGCCTTTGTTTCTCTCAAGCACCGAAGCTTCAACAGGATGAATATGAAGGAGACGGGCTGTCAGAACGGTCGGATTTCGAATCAAAAGGGTGAAATGAGGCTGATTTGATGGATAGTCTACTATTCCTAACGAGAAGAAGGCTACGGTTTAGGTTTGATTCAAAAAGAAAACCCTAGATCTGCTTCTATTTAAAGGAGATATGTACGTGAAGGTTTTCTCTAGATGATTGACATCTATTTGAAGCATTCTCTTTGTGAAGATAATCTACTCAGCTTACTTACCATTTGATTCGAGATTATACATCATTCGGTGGTTCATAAGCTCTCGGTGATATTCGACTATTCGGTTCAATCTTTGATTATATCATCAATCATAGCTTGTATAACATTATTTATGTGCTGATTTCACTTATAAACATTTTCTGCACATAAATCTTGAGGAAAATCCAAAACCCTAATTTCTCCAAATTGGGGATTTCGTGATAGGAGCTTTGTATCTTGATATATTTGTTTGAATAGCTCCTTTGATCAGCAATATCCCATAAACTAACATATTATTTGGGGATTTGCTATTGTATATGATCTTTTGATCATCATTTGTATTCGGACTTGATAATTCCTTTGAGAAGGAATTATTTGGATTAGAGAGAACGTATTCTCCTAATCAGGTTGAGTAAAAGTGACTTCAATCGATTGGATTGAAGGAGAAAAGGGTGGACGTAGGACTCTAAGATAGAGTGCCGAACCACCATGGTAAATTGGGTGTTGATTCTCTTGTTCTCTATTTGATTAAATATTTCTGTTTGATTGCATATTATCATGTAAATTGCTAAAGTAATTGATTAGAATTTTTTAGAAGAATATTTCGGTACAAGAACAATTCAACCCCCCTTCTTGTTAAGCCATAAAACCCAACAATGGGCCCATCGCAGAAGAGCCTCTCTGCTATGCAATTAAAGAAGGGTATCTAAAAGGAGAAAGAGACTTATCTGGCCATATTGAAGATGGAGGAGACTGCAAAGGAAGACCACTTTCCTCGAGTTGTTAGTGATCAGTTACGTGACTCGATACAGCTCCTTTGAATAATTGGTCATGCCATTTGGGCTAACCAATGCACTAACAATGTTTTGTACCCTGATGAATAACTTGCTCCATCCACACTTGGACAAGTTTATGGTGATCTACTTAGACGACATCGTGGTGTACAACAATTTCCTAAAAGAACATGTAAAACACTTGAAGACATTGTTCAAGGTCCTACATGAAAACAAGTAGTACTTAAAAAAGGAGAAGTGTTCCTTTGCTTAAGAATAAGTGCATTTCCTTGGCCATGTGATTAAACAAGGAACTCTCCGAATAGACCCTACAAAAGTAAAGGCAATCCAAGATTGGGAAGCTCTTTCTAAAGTTATAGGGTTAAGATCATTTCTAGGCCTAATCAATTATTATCAACGTTTTCTTGTATGGTTCTCGACAAGTGCTACACCCTTAATGAAACTATTGAAGAAGTCCAATTCATGGGATTGGACGAAAACATGCCAGCGACCTTTCGAAGATTTGAAAGCTGTTGTGATAAAGGAACCAGTGTTGGCATTACTGAATTTTTCTAAACGGTTTGAGATATATTTTTATGCTTATGATTTTTCCATCGGGGAGGCATACTCATGCAGGAGGGGCATCCTATTGCATTTGAGAGTAGGAGGCCAAATGAAGCAGAATGCAAATATATAGTACAAGAGAAGGAGATGACAACTATAGTCCATTGCTTGAGGATGTGGCGTCACTACCTACTAGGTTCACAGTTATTAATCCAGATGGACAATGTAGCAACAAGTTTTATCCAACCTTAGAAGAACTTATCCCTAAAGTAAGTTAGGTAGCAGGATTTCCTTGTTGAGTTTGACTACATGATGGAGCTCAAACCTAGGATAAGTAACGTGGTTACTGATGCCCTTAGTCAAAATTTTTAATTTGTGGCCATGAGTGTAGTAGTGTGAGACAAGCTACCACTTATAAAGGAAGGAATGACTCATGATTCCATGGCCAATCAACTAGTGTAACTGGTGGAAGGCAAGATGAAGTAGTTCTGGAAGGAAGACGAATTACTTGACACCAAAGGTAGGCACTTATATGTGCCTAAGTGGGAAAACCTCCGACGTAGGCTTATTAAAGAATACCATGACAGGAAATGGGTTGGGCATCCCGGACAACAAAGGACTAGGACTCTTGTTGAAGCCTCGTACTTTTGGCCTAGCATGCATGACGAGATTGAGCTGTTTGTGAAGACTTATCTTGTTTGTCAACAAGATAAGCTAAAGAGGAGGGCTCTTAGGGGATTGTTGGAGCTTCTACCAATACCAAGCCGACCATGGGAGAGCATCTCCATGGATTTCATTACAAGATACCAAAGGTCGATGGGTGTGGTTTGATCTTAATGGTGGTGGACTGATTTTCCAAGTATGGTACCTTCATACTAGCTTTAGTGGCGTGTCCAACGGAAGTCATAACTCGCCTATTCTTCAAACACATGGTAAAATATTAGGGGCTACCACAAAATATTATTAGTGACTGAGATCCACGATTCATAGGTCAACTCTAGAAAGAGTTGTTCAATCTATTGGGTTATAAACTGCGATTCTCTATAAGCTTCCATCCTCAGAAGGACAGACAAACAAAGAGGATGAACAACTTGGTGGAGTTATACTTGGGGCATTCATCAGCGAGAACTAGAAGAATTGGGTGAAATTAATGGATGTAGCCCAATTCTCCTACAACTTACGAAGGAGCAAGTCCATAAACAAAAACCCCTTCCAACCTTGGAAGCAAGACCGTTAGGGCAATGTCCTAGTGCTCATAAAGTGGAGAAATCTTGGAAAAGGAATTTAGATATGGACAAATCATATCTAAATAAAGCCGTCAAGAGAATGAAAAAGTGGGCTGACAAGAAATGAAGACCAATTGACTACAACATTGGGGATTAAGTTTTGGTGAGGTTCCATCCCCATTAGTAGAAGGCTTATCGTCCCCTTCACAAGGGGTTGGTTTGCAAGTACAAAGGACCGTTTGAGATCATTAGTAAAGTTGGCAAGGTGGCCTACCAATTAGACCTCCCTACTAACCTTAAGATCTATATGGTCTTTCACGTGAGCATGCTAAAGCCTTTCCACACCAACAAGGTGGAGACAAAATGAAGCAAGTCTAAAAAGGCTCCTCCGTTGATGCTAGTGACTTTCAACAAGGATGTAGAAGCAATCTTGGCTGATCACATATTCCAACAGACGAGAATTCCTCTAGGGCGACAATTCTTGCTTAAGTGGAAGGGCCTACCTAAAAAGGAAGCGACATAGGAATTTAAAGACGATCTATAGCAATTTAGAGGTCTCATTGACAACTATTTGGAGGCAACGGGTGCATCGCCGACTTGAGCATGTTCAAAAGAGATCTTTGACAATATGGAAAGTTTCATCAAGGTACGATGTAGAGATGGGATGGACCAGTACACTAAAGAAGGCCTTAGATAGACCAAGGAGTCTACACAGAAGTGTTTTATGAAGATGAAGATTGGCCAACTAAGTACGAGTTGAACTTCTATGGCCTTATATAAGCCAATAGATTGTGTTATGTGAGTGGGGCGTCTAGATTAAGCTCTTGGACTGATAGACTATGTTCAAGAGTCTAGCTTCCATTTCCTTACAACAATGAGGGCATTGCTGATTTAGGTGAGGGAGAATGTTCTAGACTAGCAGTACAGGTCGACAAACTAGGTGGTTGAGGATGAGGCCGACCTGTTTAGTTTTTTTTTTTTTAGGTCACCCACTTGAGTGGTGCCTTTGTTTGTAATTGTACCTTTCTTTCAATGTATTTCCACTACATTTGTGTATGGAATGTAACCCCGTCTAATGCGGGGAGTGGTTGTCTAGTTACTTGTAACTTGGATGAATTAGTTGCTTATAACTTAGATGATTACTATTCAATAAAGATGTACTTCATGAACTGTTGTATGCGCATTTAAGCTACTAAGCCTTAATGAGTTGTCTTGGGTCTAACCAAATTGTCCTATTGTGATTCTTAGGTAATTTAATAAAGTGATAGAAAGGCTGACCCAAATCTTTGCTAAGACCTAGGTGCCACACGAATCCCCCAAGTCCGTGACATTAGACCCAATGAATTACATTGTAGCCTCAATTTTTTGTCAAAGGAATAAACAAAATTAAGGGTTTCTCGCTAGCTTAGGCTTTGAACGTGTCCATATCATTCTCTTTAGGTTAGAAGGGATTTACCCTTAAATTTGGGGGTTGTTGACATCCATATATAGAAAAAAAATCTCTCACATTGAAAGTGGCTAAAACTCCCTTAAAATCACTTGGCAAGTCTAGTTTCTATGCATTATCTCTGACCCATGCAATTACTTTGAATGGTTTGTTAGCCCATGGTGAGATCTTGCTCTTTCTTTTTGTCAGGAACCTTTCCTTTCTTAAGTGTACCTATACGAGATCCCTGAATTGAAAAATTGATGGTTTTCTATGTTTGTTGGCCTTCTTTTTGTAAACCTCATTTGTGTTGGGTTTTATGGCTTAACAAGAAGGGGGGTTGAATTGATTAAGCTAAGAACCAGCTACAATTTTTTCTGTCTAAAATGATTCTAGGAGTTCATACAATTCACACAGCTATAGTAAGAAAAATAGCAAGCCAATAACACATTGATTTGTTTCAAAATAGGAAATCAAACTCACGAGTAAGGCAACAAATTAATAACAAGTCAATAGCTAGATAGTTATCAATAATCAGCAAGTTAGCTTTAAACAAGTAAAAGGAAGAGAAACACCAGATTTACCACAATGGTTCGGCACTCAATCCTTGAGCCATACATTCACCCTGTTCTCCTTCAATCCAACTAATTGAAGTTTACTTTACTTAAACCAGATTAGGAGAAAATGTTCTCCCAAATCCAAGCAATTCCTTTCTCAAAGGAATTCTCAAGTATAGTTACAGGATATGATCAAGAGATCATGTACAAATGTAAATCCCCAAATAATATGATAGTTTGTGGAATATTGCTAATTAAAGGAGCTATTCAAATATGAATAATAAAGTTCAAAGCTTTTATCACGAAATCCCAAAATTATAGCAAATTAGGGTTTTGGATTCCTTACAATGTTTATGTGCAATATATATTTTGAATGTAATTAGCACATAAATAATGTCATACAAGATACAATAGATGATAAAATTAGGGAATAAACGGTTTAATCACAATATCACTATAACCTTGTATTTCATTGAAAGTAAACAAGATTGAATGATTAATCAAGTGTGCTCAAAGGATGATTCTTGAAAGAAAGAGAACTTTAGATGCTTATAAATCGTCAACTTCTTCTTCAAAGATTAGCTCTTCTTAAATAAAAAAGTATAGCTAGGGTTTCAAACATTTAAACCTCAAATGTAGCCTTATGCCCGTTAGAATAGTAAATTACCCTTCAAATCAGCTTCACATCTCCACTCTTAATCACAAATCTGACCATTTTGACACCAGTCTACTCGAGAATCCTCATGTTGAAGACTTGATCGCCTAAGTGGCACAACTTTTCCCTTTCTCTCTTTCTCAGTTGCCTTATGCTCAAAATTGGGGGTTAGGGCATCGTGGCTATGTAAGTGGCTTAAGTGAAAGGTTGCTTAAATGAAATGGTGAGATTCATTCAGGTAATACGGGCTGATAACAAGTAGGCCATGAGATTTTAATAAGCGGGCCGTGAGACTTTTAATAAGCAGGCCAAAGGACTTATAATGAGCAGGCCGTTAGACTTATAACAAGCATGTCGAGAGCACAAAGAACATAGGTTCTTGGTAGAACCATGATTTGCTCCAATAAGCTTTTAGTAAATTAGCTTGTATAATCTTAATTCAGCAAGATAGTTTTTCTAAAGTTAATCACCTTGTACCTTCATCCAAACAAAAGCAAGTATTATATTTCTTAAATATAATAGACCATATATTTAAAATAATTTAAATAAGTCTTTTCTCAAGGCATTATATAATGATATTAAATAAGGCATTTCTTAAAAGCATTATATAATAACATTATATTAAGAAATGTAGGAACTCGGCTACTTTATAATATCATTGATTGTTATTATAATTTGTACACCTTTTACTTCCTATGATTTTCTTTTGCACTTATGAAAAACATATTTCAAGAGATAATTCACAAATATATTTTGTCACAACAAAACCCTTATTTTCCAACAATTTGCTTTTTCAATTTGAACTTAAATTTCTTCATGGAACTTTTTCATCAATTTAGCCTACTCATTTGCATCAAAGTTGACTTGGGCATTAATGGGTAAAGAAGATAACTCAATAAGAGTAAGTGGATTAAGCCCATAGACTACCTCAAATGGAAAATGACCAATTTGAGCACTTAGAGCTCGATTGCAAGCAAATTCCCCATGTGCAAGGTTAATGTCCCAATCTTTAAGATTCTTGTTTACCAAGGTTCTCAAAAGTGTCCCCAATGTTCGGTTGGTAACCTCCATTTTGCCCATATATCTTGGGGGTGGTGAAAGCCATTGAACAACAACTTGGTACCGAGCTTGGCCCACCAAGTTCTCCATAAATGGGCTTAGAAACTTGGTATCTCTATTTGAAACAATCATTATTGGTAGACCATGTAGTTTCACAATCTCCCTAAAAAACAAATCCGCAATATGAGTTACATTGTTTGTCTTGTGGCAAGGAGTGAAATAACCCATCTTTAAGAATCAATCAATGACCACCATGATGGAATCCTTTCCCCTTCGAGTCTAAGGGAGAGCCACAACAAAATCCATGTTGAGATCTTCCTATAGCTAGCTTAGAACTGGCAGTGGAGTGTAAGGACCAGGCTTGAAATGCATCTTGGCTCGTTGACAAGTAGCACCCATAGAAATGATGGCATGAACATCCCTTTGCATCTTTGTCTAGTAAAAATGCTCCTTGAGAATCTCCAATGTCTTGTGCATTCCAAAATGCCCAACTAGACTTCCTTCATAAGTCTCTTTGATCAACAATTTCCTAAAGGAACTGTTGGGAATGCATAGCCAGTTGCCCTTGAACAAATAGTCTTCTTGCACCATATATTCTCCATGAGCTCCTTTGGCACATTTTGTCAGGATAGAAAACAACTCTTCATCCTTTGAATAATGCTCTCTTATAAGTTCAAACCCAAGTACCCTTACATCCAAGATGGTTAGCAAAGAATACCTTCTTGATAAAGCATATACCACAACATTAATAGTTTCTGGATTGTTGTGGGAAATAAAAGTAAAGGATTGAAGGAACTCTACCCATTTAGCATGCCTTGGATTGAACTTATGCTTACCATTCGGATACGTAAGTGCTTGGTGATTTGAGTGAAGAACAAATTACTTCGGCCTTTTTGGTATAAATGGTTAGGTTAATGGTTGAATGAGTGACGGTTAAGGAATGAAATTTGCAGGGGTGGTATGGATACTTGGGGTGGTGGTAGAGTTGTTTAGAAAGGCAAGTGCGTCATTTGTAATGGTGGTGGAGCAAAGTGGAGTGTTTAGGTTATATGTGGTGGCAAGTATTGCTAAAGTAAAAGTTTGAGCTTTTGGAATTTATCCTTTATTTTTTGAAATTCACTCTTCTACATTATATGTGTAGCTTGCCATGGAGGAATCAGTGAGGATAAACGTGAAGAACCATCTCCTTCTTGAGACATGGTGATGCTATAAAATAGATTGAAATTGATTAGATAAAGAGATTTGTTAGAACAACACACTCACCAAAAACTTGGCTCTGATTACCACTTGATGCATTTTATGATGGGCAATGGAGTGAGCTTATTTGGAATGGAATTGTTAGGTTTTATGGCTTAACAAGAATAGGGGTTGAATTGTTAATCTAACAATATGATACTTTTTTTTTATATAAAAAATTTAATCTAATTAATATAACAATTGATGGATTAATAAGTAGCAAACAAACAAAGTTATTCAAATCGGTAAAGAGCAAGAGAATCAAGACCCAATTTACCATGGTGGTTCGACACTTAATCCTTGAGTCCTACGTCCACCCTCTTCTCTTTCAATCCAACCAATTGAAGTCTCTTTTACTCAACCAAATTATGAGAACACGTTCTCCCTAATCCAAATAATTCCTTCTCAAAGGAATTCTCAAGTCCGAATACAAATTATGATCAAAAGATCATGTACAATACCAAATCCTCAAATAATATGTTAGTTTAAGGGATATTGCTAATCAGAGGAGCTATTTAAGTATATATAACAAGATGCAAAGCTCTTATCACGAAATCCCCAATTTAAGTAAATTAGGGTTTCGGATTTTCCTCAATATTTATTTGTAATGAATATTTTTAAATGTAATAAGCACATAAATAATGTTATACAAGCTAGAATCAATTGAATAATCGAAGATTAAGCCAAACAATAGAATATCACTGAACCCGTGTGAGTCACCGAGAGATGAATGAACTTGAATCAAATAATTAGTGAGCTTAAGAGATTTTCTTCACAAAGAGAACACTTCAAATAGATGTAGATCATCAATCTTTATCTTCACTCATACATCTCCTTTAAATAGAGAGCAGATCTAGAGCTTTTTAGATCAAACCTAAACCATAGCTTTCTTCCCGTTAGGAATAGTGATTCATCCATCAAATCTACCTCATATCACTTCTCAGAGCTTCAATCCGACCGTTCTGACAACTAGTCTCCTCCAAAATCCTCCCGTTGAGGATTCGACACTCAAGAGAAGCAGAGATGACACCGGAGACCCAAGAACTGCGGCTAGGGAAAAATGATCGAGAACCCTCTTATGTGCATCTTTCTATTAAGTGAGACAACGTCGTGGCAAACACATCTCTAGTAAGTGAGACAACATCGTAGAGAGCGCACCTCTAATGAATGAGACAACATCGTAGCGAGCGTGGGTAGGCTTCCTTCAGCAAGGTCGGGCCGTAGTGAACTCGGGCCGCGTCACAGAACAATAGTCCAGTAACAAAAGATCCAACAGATAAATACGGTCCAATATCAACAAGATCTATAGTCCAATTATGTAAACACGGTCCAAAAATATGATCCTTTATAAAGTTCATATTTTGGTGTAATACATATCTTAGCTTTGAACTAATATCAAGGTAGAATTAATGCTCCTCATGTTCCTACAAGTGTATAAAGCCAAGTATCATATTTCTTAATAAAATATTCAAATATATTTTTGGCATAATACACAAATATATTTCACAAAAAAAACTTTAAGAATATGTTTTATGAAGGAATGTAGGAACCCGGTTACTTTATAATATCATTAATTGATATTATAATTTGTACACCTTTTACTTCCTATAATTTTCTTTTGCATATATGAAAAACATATTTCAAGAATTTATATTTACCAAAATATTTTTAGTCACAACAAAACCCTATTTTCCAACGGAATAACAACTAGAAGTTTAAAAATCTAAAATGCTAGAAAGGTAAATATTGGAAAATAAACTACTAAAATGTAAAGATGGTAATTTAAGTGCATGAATTAAAATGATTGGAATGTAAAAGGCTAGAAAAGTAAGAGCATGAAATTTAAAAGGCAAAGTTGGATAAAATGAAATTCTTTCTAATCTCAAATGGTTCTGCCTATAACTAAAATAACACTATCTTTAAATAGACAACTAAACCTAATTCTAAAAGGATCAAGAATCTTTAAAACCTAATCGTAGTAGGATCCAAGATCCCTAAAATCAAGAAAATTAAAATTCAATCAAATCAAGATCCCAACAAATTAGTGGCCTTAGAAATAATAGGAATCTTGACAGATATGGAAACTCCAAATAAATCAAGCTTCTTTTGTTTGGGCTTGAACCTAATGAATTACATTATAGCCTTAATTGTTTGTCAAAGGAATTAACAAAACTTAGGCTTTCTTGTCAACTTGGGCCTTGGACATGTTTACATCATAGGGCTAGCATGTGCGGAGCATAGGGGCAAAGGTAAGGAAAGACGACACCTCCAAAGCCAGGCAAATGTGCAATAGGAGATGATTGGTCGAAAAGGGCATGTTAGGGGAAGAGGTTGCAATTTACTAAAGTGGGAGCTAGGTAATCAAGTATATAATAATTTCAAAGGCAAAGTCCCAAAGGTGGGAAAAGACTATAGCTTGAATTAAAAAGGCTAGGCTAGTTTCCATGATGTGGTAATGGCAAATGCCATGTTGTTAAAGGTAGGCATAGAAAATAGTAAAGACAAATTTGGGAGCATTATTACACTAAATTGATTGCAATCTACACTTTAGTTGAGTTTCTACAAGTGTGTGGAAAGTAATAAAGATATCTAAAAGCTATAAGTTACAAAAGAAAGTGTGTAGCCAAGAGAAATGTGAAAAATCATCAATCAAACAAATATAAAATTTATTTTCATTCACAAACACAATAGGAGAGGAGCTATATACATTATAATGGACTAACTAGAGTGAGATTAACCCCTAGATTAAATTGAGGGGTGAGGTTGGCAGTGACTCTTACTAAAAGCACATGTCATACATGAAGGATACACAGAGGATAAGATACTAATATTAGAAGATTTTAACATATAAATAGACACATTAAAAGAAGGACAACCTAGCTAGAGACGCCACAAAAGTGGAGGACTAATATAAATAGTTATAAGTGCACAAGGAGGTGGAGTGTTGGAAGTGAAGACAAGATAAATCCATTGATCACGAGTGTCATGGAAGATGATTGGCTTTGTATGACAAGAGATGGCCTAAAGTAATGTACCAAAAATAAAAAGAAATAGTTATTATTATAGGAAAATTTAGAGACAAAAGTAAATTTTTAGTAAAGGAAAGGAAAACTAAGGCATTAGACAATCAAAATGAAAAGTATAAAGAGTACTTGTATGAATGATTGGAAAGGAAACCTTATCACACATAGTGAGCTACTGGAGCCATTATAAGGAATGGTGCTAAAAAGAGCTATAGAGGAGTCAATGATACAATGAGAGGCTCTAGGGTCTAGATGCCAAGAGGCCAAGTCTAAGGAGGATGGGGGTAATGGAGGTGGGTTGTATATGGCTAAAAAGGAAGTAAAATGGGTGTAATGGGCCTAAAAGTGGTAAGCTACAGTAGGGTAAGCATAATGGGCCTAAAGGGAGGAATGTGTAGGGCACAATGATTAAGCTTTATTTATAGGTGGGTTGAAATTGGACTTGAAACTTTCCCTATAATTCATAACATGATAGCTAGGGTGATGACATAAGTGGCAATAAGGCCCATTGCTATGTGACCCATAACCGTTATTACCAGTGAGCCAAAGTTGGGTTTAAGGGGATAAGAGAACGGACCTAGGAGGTTCACTGTGTTATGTAGGTCCATTTCAAGTATGACTATGCCTCCGTTGATGTTTTCATATTAGTGAGTCATGTGACAATTGCATTTGTAGACTTAGCCATTAGCCAACTAAGCACCACCTCATCATGGATGAGCCCGACAATGTAGTCAAGGCTAGGGCTATGAGTGCCATCCAACTTCTTGAGGGTCTCAAGTGGGGCTTTCTCAATTCCTTCTAGAATTGAGAGAAAATGGGAGGAAGCAAGGAAGGGGGTCAATCATGAAAGGTCCCTAATTACCTAAGAATGGAGTTGAATTCGGTAATAAAGGCTACAATTTTTTTTTTACTTATTGCTTTTTGTCTAATCATAATTAATTAGAAGAAAATAAGCAAACAAGTAGACAATCAAGGAAAATAACACATGAAGATTTGGGAGGTGGTTCGGCCCACAAGTTGGCACCTAATCCACCCTGCTTTAGTTTCCCCACTAAAGCCTTCTCTAAAAAATGGCTATGAATAAGCCAAATTACAAGGGATTCTTAATCCCCTTTAAACCCATAATACAAAATATTCTCTCCCCAAAATTTCCTATTCTATAGCTTTTACATTATCAAATATAATATCAATGAAACACAAAATGAATGATTTCAAAGAAAGTTCTAAATCGCAGTTTTTGAATAATGAGCTTTAAATTGATTTACACTTGGTTAGATTATTAAATGAAGATCACAATGTAAAATCAATGCAATAGAACTTAATACAAGCAAGTATTAAACGAAATCACCAAGTAATTAGAGTGGTGTGATTCAAAATTCATGTTGCACTGCTTAATGTAGTTTTTTGAGAGTTGCCCTTGAAATTAATAAAAGCAAATCCTTTATAGACAAATCTTTAAGCTCTTCCCAAATTTTCTTGTCAATCCAATAGCTAGATTGCAAGATTTCAGCCATTAACTTCTCTAGGGTTTCCTCATAGTGCAAGGCAAATAGAAGAGAAAAGATCTGCACTTTAATTGAATCTTTTGAGTCTTTATGTATCCTTCACATCTTGAAATGATGTTGTTGCTTTTAATGTTCCAGCTTGAATATAGTGTGGTCACTTGTACTGGAACGTGTGCACTCTTAACTTTTTAAGTAAACTTTCTATTGATGTAATATGTGAAGGCTCTTTTGCCATATACTTGTTATGACAATATGCATAAGTAGAGTGTGTATCCGTAATCGTTATAACAACAATATGTTATTGCTTACCATAATTAATTCCAATAACATTTAAATGGTTATATCTATAAATGTAAAATTCAAATGACATTAACTCTCATAAATATTCCTTTAAGATAATTATTAGATGCAAAGCAAATCAAATCAATCATAATAAAAAAGAAATATTTTAGTTATATTCAAATCACATCGTCATTCAATTCAGATTAGAACATTTATAAAACAAATCAAATAAAGAAATGGATTAAAAGTTTTGCATTTATTAAAACCAAATTTTCCCAACAAATCAAGTCTTCCACACCATATAGCTTGACCCATTGAATCAATTAAAAGAGGTCAAAGAAGAATGGGAGGAGTGGTGGGGTGGCCAAAACAATAGAGGAATTGCAATTAGGAAAAAAAGGAAGCCATCGGTGAGGAAGAAGAGAAAAAAAATTGGTTAAAATCAAATTCTAGTATAATGGTGTGAGCCTTAAGTTCTAAAAATACCATGAAAGAAATCAATAATCTAAGGGCTTGAGACATAGCAAGGATTGCTAGAAAACCTAACATTCACTGAAAAACAAGAATAAAAGAATAAAGTGGCCAAAAACAATTATATTTGATTTACTAATGGTTCTCATTGAATTTCAACATATACAAGAAATAATCTTTTATAGAATTGTGCAAAGAATCAGAAAGGAAAGAAAATCAAGACATTTACAAATAGATTCAACAAAAATTGGGGTCAATTTTCCTGGTTGGTGGTTGCTAGGATTTGTAGAGGGTGTAACCACGAGTTAGGTTGCACTTAGGTCACATGCAAGTCAACTTAAGATCTTAGGTTGCATTTGGGTCACACAATTAGGTCATTAGACATATGGCAAGTATATGGGCAACAACTCCAATTGGGCACATGGAATCACTCTTCTCAAACATAAGATATTAAGCATATTTGAAGGTTTAAATTGAATGGAAGTTAAAACAAATCATCCTAAACTTTAATACTATATCAAAAAACTAAAAGTTCAATCTAAATGCTAACTTTGATTGTTGGGCCTACTTATTCACATATTCACATACATAAATTTAGGTCAATAAAAATGTATGTGCTTTTTTAAAAAAGAAAATTATTATTTTTTATAACAACCTACACACATGGGGAAAGGGTGGGAATGTCTCAAACCCCAGACCTGTTGGATGGGCAAGTTAAGGGTGCTTGGTGCTTTTGCCAATAGGCCAAAGGGGACACCGCCAAGATGTACCATGTGCTTAGTTCTAGAAATAAATAGACAAGAATATCAAAGCATCCATTATTGTTGTCAATTGCTTCACAGGTTGTCCATTTACATACATTCAAAGCTACCAATCAAGCATGATAAAAGAAAGGGCCTATTAAGCTCCAAAAAGTTGCAATTCAAGGCATGTTGTGCTTGAATTGGCTAATGCATTGGTTAGGATGATGTTATTACGATGTTTGGGCTTCAATTGTAAAGGTTAGGCAAATTTTTGAATTTAGTATTAGGTTTGCACATATTTTCAACTCTCAGCCCTTTACTAAGCAATTAAAAAGAAATATCATGGGAATATTAGTTAGGCTTGGAGCATTACAAGCCCCCTTGAAAATTTTTTTTCCTTTTCTTTTTAATTGCTTCATGTTATGGTTTGGTAGTGTAATCTTTTCTTTTTGATTAAAGTTATGCACCTCTGCTAGTATATTATGTTTTTATTTTAATGATGTGTTGTACATGTTTGTTAGGTTTGTATTATAATAGTTTAAGTATTTCACCTATCCTATGTATCTTTCAAGCATATTTGACATTGAAGTCAACATGTAATATTAATATAAGTTACAAGGGCACTATCCCTTTTTCTTAAAGAAAAAAAAAATATTGGTGGTGGTGTATCCAAGCGGAGTTTGGTACTTTGCTACCAAAATGTGCCTAAACCAAAGAGGTTGATGTATTTGTAATACAATCTAAAACTTCAACCTTTCTAAAATGTCCAGCTATAGGCAAATATGCTCCTTCCTTTTACCAAGGGATCTATTATTATTATTTTAACAAGCAGAACTAAATGTGTTTATAACATTTACAAAGGCTGGAATATTGTTTAACTTACAAATAAAACTAGGATTGTATTTCCGTTAACGACAATTATTTTTTTAAAATATATTCAAAAATTTAGCACTAAAAAAATTGTGAATAGTTTTTTGTTCTCTTTTATTTTAATAAAAAAAATGCATTTCATAAGTGTGGGTTGGTACCATTTCAACAATGAAAATCAGTAGAGCAAACAATTCTTGTAATTGATAGTTTATGAAAGAACTAAGGAACAGATCAGTCACCCAAACCCAAGGTTCATAAAAAACACAAAAAAGATATGATATTTAACCTGAGCAATGACCTCCTCACTATTGCTGGTGAAAAGCATATCATTAACATAGATTAGAACAACAACAACAATAGATCAACGCCGAAGGATTAACAATGCATAATCATGCCAAGATTGTTTAAAACCTGTTTCAAGGATAACAGTAATAAAGTTGCCATACCACTATCATGAAGCTTGCTTGAGTCCATAGATGGACTTAAGTAAACGAAAAAATATTGGCTGACCTGTAGGTGAACACTAAATCCTAGGAGGTAAAGACATGTACACTTCCTCATGTAAGTTGCCATGAAGAAAGGCACTATGCATATCCATTTGATGAAAGGGCCAATGAAATATAGAGGCTAAAGCCATGATACATATGATAGTCATTATATTGGCCACAGAAGAAAAAGTCTCCTTATAATCAATTTCATAGCACTGAGTGAAACCTTTGGCCACAAGGCGAGCTTTACATCACTCAACAAAGTTATTCACATGGTACTTCACCTTGTAAACCCATTTACACCCAATCAGCTTACAACCTGGGGGTAAGTCAACCAACTTCCATGGATGATTTGTCTCCAAAGCATAAAGTTCACTAGCCATAGCACCAACCCATTTGGAATCCCAAACAGCCTCATGATAATAGAGTGGTTCTCTAATGGTAGATATGGAAGCAATAAAGGCTCGATGTGTGGGAGATAAATTTCAAGGCTAATGAATTATAAGATGGAGTATAGGATGTCTCGAGGACCCACTGATCGAAGTCCATTAGGGTTAGCAGCCACAGAATTACAATGATAGTCTCAAGTCCAAATGGGAGGTTTGGATGCATGTTGGGAACGTTTGACAGTAGGAGTAATGACAACTGGCACCATGGCAAAAAAGGAATCCATAATGGGTGGCTCCATAAGAGATAGATTCACAGTGGGTGAATCCATATGCTCAACAACAAATGAGAGAGAAAAATGAGGGTCCGCAAGTGGTAAAGTAGGCGGTGACTTGACAGGTACAACCTCGGAAGATGAGGTATTAGGTATTACAAGGTAAGAAGATGGCAATGTAGATGGATGCTTATCTAAACCGTTTATGCATTGGACAAAGTGTGGATTGGAATCCAAGGGAACAAAAGAGTGATCCTTACTAAGTAGGGTGATAGAGGAAGATGACTGAGACTGAGTGAAGGCAAAAACAAACTCATGGAACACAACACCTCGGACAACTGAAAAGGTGCGAGTGGTAAGGTCAAAGACACAATAACCCTTTTCAGATGAGGGGTATCCCATGAACACACATGGTTAATCACGGGTTGCAAATTTAACCCCACATGGAACAATGGTGGCATAACATAAACACCCAAAAACCTAAAGATGGGAGATACATGGCAATTTACCAAAGAGAATATCAAAGGGAGTTTTCCCATTGAGGACCGAGGTAAGGAAATGGTTATGATATGGGTGGCAGTTAAGACACACTTGCCCTAAAAAATTATTAGGAAGATCAGCTTGAAAATGTAAGGCTCATGCCACATCGAAAAGATGTTAATGTTTATGTTCAACGACACCATTTTGTTGTGGGATATGGATACATAAGCTCTCGTGGTGAACCCCATGGAGTTGAAGGAAGGATGTATACTCATGACTAAAGAACTCAAATCCATTATCAGAGGGTAACATATGAATGTAAGTATGAAATTGGGTCTCTACCATAGTGAAAAATGAATGTAAGAAATGCAATGCTTGACTTTTGTGTCTTATAAGGTACACCCAAGTCCCACGTAAGAGTCATCCACTAGTTAGAAAGTAACATGAACCATCATGATTGAGGTGTCAATCAAGACCCTAGAAGTCAACATGGACCAGCTTAAAGATAGAATTTGTATTTGAAGTGTGAGATGAAAATGGAAGATGGGTTTGTTTTGCCAAAGGGAAAATGGGACAAAAAAAATCAAGGAATGCATAACAAGAAAAGTGATCAAAACGACAATACCATAGCGTTTGTTTATTGCTCAAACATTGTTCTTAGACATAGTGTTTGTACACACATTAGCTTGTTTAGGAGCATTACATTCAAAAGTTCTAGTAATGGTAGAAAAAATATCCACTGTGGCATTCTTCAAAGACATTAGATGGTAGAGCTGACACTCAGCCCTACCTTGCCCCAGTATTGTCCTAATCAAACGGTCTTAGAAGAAACAAAAGTATGGGTAAAAGATGATTTGACAAGAATTTTCATAGGTAAATTTGGCAACGTACAAAAGTTTGCATTTAAAGGAAGGCACAAATAAGACATTATAGAGTATGATAAATGAAGAAACATGAACAATGCCAATATGAGTGATAGCCATAATATTATTATCAAGCAATTTCACCCAAATAGGGTTTGATGCATATGGTCTAATGTTCTTCATATATGTGAGATCACATGTAATGTGGTCACTCGCTCTTGAATCAATAAGCCAATCAGATAAAGTTGAAGGGTACAAGGAAGAAATCATACCTGCAAAATTTTCCTAGGCTTAGTAGGCCCAAAGTGACTAAGGAGCTTAACCACTTGCTGATACTACTTAGGTGTGAGAGTCTAGCCAATAGGATATGCTTGTTGCACTGGTACGACGCTACTCACAAGAGGTAAGGGTTGGTTGCCAAGGTTAGCATTGATTGCATATGTTAAAGTAGGGTTGCCTCATTTCTTCTTATGATTTTTGGGTTGATTAGGATACCTAACAAGCTAAATGCATTTGTCCTTAATGTGTCTAAAGCAATGATAGTGCTCATAGAAGGGCCTAAACCCTCCTTGCCCAAAACCACCACTAGAAGCATTTCTCGAAATACCACCCATAAAAGAATAATTGTCTTGGTGACTAGCCCCAAACCCCCCTCCAAAGGACATAAGGGTTTGTACAACAAAGGCAAAGGAATCAGTCCTCCCATGATCCACTTACAGACTGTTTTAATGTTCCTTATCAGTAAGCAACAGGAAGACTTCATTAAGGGATGGAGTAGGGCTACGTGAGGTGATGCTACTCCTCACTATAGCATAAATAGTCTGTAGGCCAAGAAGAAAATGAATAACCTGTCAAGATTCTCTCTCAGTAGCCAACAAAGTTGGGAAATCATAGGTGTAATTATCACACTTGCACTTAGTCGTTGGCAAGCATTTATCCAGTTTTACTTAAAGATCAGAAAGCTGAGAAAAATACTTGGCTACAAATTCTTTTGGTTGCTACTTGACCTCCCTAATTTGTTGTTCTAGATCATAACAATGAATACCAAAGACTTTAGAATACCATGTTTCTAGCATTCTCCAAGCAACATAGGTGGTAGGGCACATAGAGATAAAATTTCCTATCTTAAAGTAGACAGAATTCATTAACCAAAAGAGCATAATCAAGTTACACTTTTCCCAAAAATTCAATGTTGATCATTATCTGCGGGTTTTGGCAACTTTCCAGTCATAAAATCAAGTTTTTCCCTTGAACCAAGTGCAATAAACATCTTGCATCTCCAAGGGAAGTAATCCATAGATCCCATAAGGAGTTAAGAGACTAAAATGGCAATAGAAACATCCTTGGTAGCAAGAAGCAATGGATCTGGCATCTCTGCTAGATTTGCAACCTTGGAAGGCTTAGATTGTCCATTGATTGGATCAAAAATGGCTGGTGAAGAGAAAGCCGGCAGTAGAGGTGGCCAGAAATGGGTATGTGTTAGAATACACAACCTAGGTTGTTTAACTGAGTAGGGATTCAATTTAGAGACCCAGACCCATGTGACCGAGAAGAACCCAAACCCGAGTCAAAATCTACTTTTAAGTTTGTTTAATAAAATGGTGCATGTCAACAAAACGATGTACGGTAGTGAAGGATCAAAACGCGTATTTAATCTATTTAATGAAACAATGTGTGTCAACTATGGGATGAAACAGTGCACTACAATGAGATATCAAAATGCACGTTTAAACTATTTAATGAAATGGTGTGTGTTAACAAAATGGTCTACAATGACAAGGGATTAAAACACCCATTTAAACCATTTAATGAAACGGTGCATGTCAACTATTGGACAAAACAATGCATGGCGACAAGCAAGTGAAATGTGTGTTTAAACCGTTTAATGAAATAGTGTACATCAAGGTAAGTAAAATGGTGTGTTTAAGGTTTGCGAGAAAATGGGTTGCAAATTGGACAAGTAAGGGCCTAATTGAGTGACTCAAAATGTAAATGGAACAGTGCATTTAAGGAAGAGACGACATGAGGGCAAAAAGGTAATTTTACACAAAAAAGCTCCTAACCCTAAAACAAAACACATTGTTAGGAACAACGGTTGATTCCCGAACGAAAATGGCAACAGAATACAGTGATGGTGACCAAAAAATGAATGGAAAGAGGAAATTAGGCCTAAAAAGATCAAAAAGGACACTAAAAGAACAAGATTAGGACACAAATATATTCTATGACTAGAAAATCAAGAGAAAAGCACTATTTTGGCTTTAGACAAATAGAGGACAAAAAATAATGTAAAGAAAAAGAGAAAGCATACCAAATTATCACAGAATCCTCAAGCTAGCTTTGATACCATCTAAGAAATAGAAATACCCTAAGGAATCGAGATTGACACATGAATCTGGAAGAAAAAGCTCTTCACGAATTCTTAATTAAAAAAGAGAAACCTATTTACAAACTATACATAAGGTAATCAATTACCCTAATTGCAGGTTGGGTTGTCAAGCCCAAACTCGTGAAACTAATACAGGCCTAGCAATGTACCTGGCCTAATAAAGTAAATATAAACATAAACTTAACACTCATTACGCTTTTCTTCCTTTTGGTTTAGAAGAAAGTGTGATAAATCAAAGTATTGGTTGTAGGGCTTTCGTTTTTAGTTGTTTGGAGGTTGGAAATGGTAAAGACTGGAACTTTCAACATGAGTTTTGGTGATACACTTGGTTTTTTGTTTTATATTTTTGGGTTTCCCAAAAAGCAAGAGAGAATTTAATTTCTTTGTTTTTTTATTTGGGTTTCATGGATTGCTCCAGGATCCCTCTCTTAGGGTCAATAATCTACAAGGCCTTACTTGTTAGAGCCCTCCATATTACCCTCCTTTGTTTGACTCTCTTGATTAAAAAAAAAATCAAAGAAAAGATCTCAAATATACAAAGGAATCACTCAAATTTGTGGGTGCTTCACTGGAGTTCAGAAATCATCTTTGATAAAGAAGAAATAGAAAGGTATTGTTGAAAGTTTGAAAAGTTTAGAATTTGTGCAAATGAGGAAGGAAATGAATAAGTAAAAGAAGGCAAAATCAGTGGGTATCTTGAAGGTAGTTACAAAGATGGTGACATTGGTGAAGATTATAAAATAACAAAGGAAAGGAGTATATTTGCAACTCACAGAATAGCTTTGAATCTCTTGATATAAGAGATTGGATGTAAGAAAATGATTCTCTTGTAAAGATACTGAGATATGGTGGATAAAGCTTTACCTAAGTTGGTTAAGAGACGGGGGACCAAACCTCTTTAAATTCTATGTGCATTATTTGATTTATATTTTCTACATTTAGTATTCATTTTGAATTCCCATTTTACATAGTTTATAATCTACTTTTACATACACATTGGGCACTAAAAAAGACAAGTAGAGCAAGATTTCCGTAAAGGAATGTCATTGTGCCTCCACTGGGGCAATGTTACCGTTTGGACAACTTGGCATTAAGTAAGAAACCAATCTTTGTCCTTCAAAATGCTAATGAATTTCCAACTAGAAGAAAAAAATTTGCTTACTCAAAAGTTAGCTCATAAATAAAAATAATAAATCTATATCCAAAACATTATAAAGGTTTGCAACTCTTTATGGTAGTGTTTTCATCCTTAGTACTTTTCAACACATTGATCATATTTGAATGATTCAAATTGAATGAGGGTTAGAGGGATCAATTTAAACTCTAATATTATGTTAAAGTTAAAAGTTTAATTCAAAAGTTAATTTTCAATAAAAAGAAAAAATTTAATATTTAAATATTATCCAATAATTACATATCTACTGTGCAAAACTTTTATCTTAACACAACTCTTCTAATCAAGCTCATATGATGCCACAATTACCATAAGCTAGCCGTGCAAAAGATTCTTGTGGTTTGTTTGCTAAAGACAAAGGAACAATTTTGCCCACAATAGCTGTCACAGATTTACATATAAAGTTAGGTAAACGAAGGTGTATAGCATGCTTACTTCAAGAAATAAACAGACAGGAATACCATAGCATCCCTTATTGCTGTTATTTGCTTCATGGGTTAACCATTTACTTAGATTCGAAGCTATCAATCCAGCACGGTAAATAAGGGCTCGATAGGTTCCAAAAAAGTGGCAATTCGAGTCATGCCGTGTTTTGGAATCCGCTGGCGAGCTAATGCATTGGCTAGCATGATGGTGGTGGAGTATCCCAAGCAGAGTTTGTTAGGTTGCGGCCAGGATGGGCCTGAGCGAAAGAGGTTGTTGTATTTGTAATATAATCTAAAAGCTTTAAGCTTTCTAAATTGGGAAGCCATAGGCAAATATACTCCGTCCTTTTACAAGGGGATCCATTAAATATTAGTTTAACAAGCACGGCTAAATGTGCTTACCATAGCCACAAGGCTGGAATGTTGTTTGATTCACAAATAAACTAGGATTGTATTTGTTTTGGCGCCAAATATTTTATTAAATATACTACAATGTTTTGTGCTAAGGAAAAAATTCTGAAAATAATTACTTTTAAAATCAATAAAAAATAAGACATTTAATGTAATAAAAAAAAGTGGTTATACATGATTTATTTTTAGAACAATATTTTCAACAGCCTGTGTATATATATAGAACAATATTTACATTAATAAATTTAATAAAACGTGTCTCTTAAAAGTTTAGTCATGCTCAAGCCCTCTAAAATTTAGTTTTTTTTTTTTTAAACAAAACTTCAAAATCCAAAGTATACACACATATTCTTAAATAAATTAGTAAAAACATCAAACTTTTGTCCATAAGAATTTCTTGTATATGTCTATTTTTTTATTCTGTTGTAAGAAATTTACTTATCCAGTTGATAGATTGTTCTTCTAGTTTTTGTCTTACTACTTTCTATTGTGGGTACCAGCTATCGATTGAGTAATGTTATATAATTACTGTTGAAATATCAAATCACCAAGAAGTAATGATTTCATTCTAAATGGTGCAAAAAGCTAAGAAGGGCTGCCACAATCACCTTAAAAACACTTGTGGATCTGATTGTGGGAGAGGGAGAAAATAAAATAATAGCAATGGACGTTGAATTAATGACGGAATTTTAGGGGGGAAGGAGAATTGTTGCTTTCACAAATGTTGGGTAGTACCATTTCAACGACAAAATCAGTAGGGCAAAGAGTCCCTGTTATTGATAGCTTCTTTGTTTTTTATAATCACTACTCGAGCGTAATGGCAATTAATTACAAGGGAGTTAATTATATTTCTTAAAATGCTTACTTTGAATTTTTTTTTTAATATGAAAAGCCCTCATATATATGTTGTCAAGGCTCCGGTCATAGCTATCCAGATCTCTAAAATAACTTAATGGATTGGATAAATAAATTTATGTCTATAGTCGTGGCACCCATGAGCTCGTCATAAAAGGCTCTTTCAACCGTGGAAAGCAGCCAATGAGGTGTTCCTCGGTGAAGTTTCCTTCCACGAGGCTGACATGTCAAGTTCGTAGCTGTTTGAAGTCAATCTTCACCCTTCTATGATAAGGCTTTCATTAAATCAACCTTGAGAGCCCACCGGGGTCTTCCTTGATGTCTCTCTGATTCCTAACAATTCTCGGGCAAGAAGAATGTTTTCCCTAACTCTTCTTCCCTCAAGAAATGCACTTGCTGCTTACCTTCAAGGGAGGGAGGACTGATTTGATCCTATTGGCAAGGATCTTGGAAATTCATTTTGAAATGATATTGTAACAAGATGTAGGCCCTAGAGTCTTTTAATTTGGCAGGGTTTGGTACCTTGAGGATCAGAGTAGTGGCGATTACATTGACCTTCCCCAGCAAGTATCTTGAACAAAAGAAACGAGAATTCCCCGCCCAACTGCTAGGTAACATAGCCTTGTTTGCCTGCCTTGCTTCTTCCGAAGAGACGCAAGACGAAGGAACAAAAGGGGATGCAGACGCCCTCTTCCGACCCAACGACCCAAAGCCCACCTAGCCCGCGATTCTCTTATCTGACCGTCGTAGGCCTTGTTTTAGTGCATTTTTGTTTTTTTAATATGTTCTCGTCCTTTTGTGGATCCATTATTTTGTTGATGAATCTTATGTTACTCGTTCAGGTTCTTCTCTCTCTCTCTCTCTCTCTCTCTCTCTCTGCGGCTGCTTGTGGATTTCCCAAGTTATCAACATTGATAAAGGTAATTAATATTCATAAATATCAAGCATTCTTTCTGCTTTAATGTTATTTTTCTTGGCTTACTATTCGGTGTTTTCCTTTTGGTTGAGTTCTAAAGCAGGTGGCAATGTTGGTACCACCCTGGCTTGAGTCCTTGTTGTCTATAGATTTCTTCTCCGTTTGCTCCGCCCACAAGAATGCCTCGCGCAGCGAGTGCAACATGTTCTGCCTTGATTGCCAGAATGATGCATTCTGCTTCTATTGCCGCGCAACCTGTCATAAAGATCACCAAGTTATTCAAGTGGGTAATACATATTTTCTTAATTTGTTGTTTTCTCTATGTTGATTTATAATGTTGCGAATGATTTGGATCACTGTTGGTTTATTTTCTCAAATGGGACTGCATTTCTGATGCAGATTAGGCGATCATCATATCATGATGTTGTTAAGGTGGTCGAGATTGAGAAACTTGTGGATATTACTGGAGTTCAGAGTTATGTGATAAACAGTGCCAGAGTTCTCTTCCTCAACGAGAGACCTCAGCCTAAGAGTGCTGGTAAAGGAAGTTCTCATTTGTGCGAAGTATGCAGGAGAGCTCTCTTGGAGCCCTTTCGCTTTTGTTCATTGGGATGTAAGGTTAGTCTCAAAATCTTAAAGATCTCCACATCTCCATCGTCCATGAGTTGATTGCCATGTCCCTCCGGTATTATTTTCATTACCATCGTCACCGTCATAAACAGAGTTATGACCCAGGCTTTCATCTAATGCATAATTGGGACAGTTATTCTGATTATTTTCTCAACTTTTGGCTTTTCGTGAGGAGAGAGGGCTCGGTGGTTCTACATAATTATTAATTTTTTCCCCCCCAATTCTTAGCTTGTAGGAATAAATAAAAATGGGGACTCGAGCTTTATCTTAAACACGAAGGATGATGAAATAGCAGAAAGAATAGAAAGAAAGGCAAGAAGATTGCCGGCAAAGGAAGAAGAAAACTTGCGTGAAGGCATCCAAGAAGGCACGTCAAGAAGCACGCCTCCTCCACCTTCTTCCAACGCAAGAAGAAGGAAGGGAATCCCTCAAAGGGCACCTTTGGGGACCTAATCTTGCGCATCCAGCTCACTTCTCACAAGCGAATGTGGGTTTATTGTCTTAAAAGAAAGGGTAAGCGGTCCTAATGGGTTTTCAAACAAAGGTTAGGTTTCGGTTACTTTTATGGCTGGGCTGCAATAATGCTGTATTAGTAGTATTCGACGCAACATGCAAAGGGGTAAACGTTACACATGAACGGTTATCTATAAAGAACAACAGCTCAGCTCCTTTCAAAAGCTTTTTGGTATATGAGACGTGCATAACCGATCATGTTAATAGCCAAATTTCTGGAACCTGATATATTTATGTAGGAATATATATACTTACATATGGTAAACATTTGTAATCCATCATATAGCAATAGTATGACAGTGTACGTACGGTAAGGACTCATCACCTTCTTACTTAATATGAACACCTCCTATTTTCATTTAACAATAGTAAAATATCACTTCCAAAATCAACAAGAAACTTTTTGCAACGAACCAAATTCATCCAATTATTTTGAGTCTGAGTTGGCCACCTTCTAGTCCATTATATGTTAATTTGAATAATTTAACCATCGCACTCTTAAGTTCTCAAATATTAATCATTTTATATAAGATATGTTAAATAATAACAGAAGTTTCATATGTTCTAAATCTTGTTTAGAAATCTTCTTTTAATAAGAAAGGGACATATCCCCTAAGTCAATTTATGGATATGAATGAATTCTTAAACATGATATTGAAGCTTCGGTTTCAAATGCAACATAAGTTGAGTCCTCGTTATCTCTATTTTGTAACCTTTAGAATAAGGGTGCACATTAAATAATGACATAACTCCTACATTACCTAAATACTATTTGAGAATCTTCTTTATAGAGAAGATTTGTCTTTTTTTGGTCCGGTAGTTTGGAAATGGTGTATGTTATGCACTCTATCCTCAAAAGTGCTTGGCCATGGCTTGTGGGTTATAGAAATCGGAGGTGATTCTTTGTCTTGTGAAATTGGATCTAAAATAATGTTCGCACTGCTTAAAAAGTTGCAGCTTGCTGTCTGCAACTCCAGAAAAAGATCACAAAAAAATGGAAACTGACAACTTTGCCTGGAATACCACATTGGTCCTCCTACCATCTACTCAATCGTCAACAATCATAGTTGAGGCTCATTTTGTTTGGAAGACAGCGAATGAAAGCGTGGAAATGATGTATTAATTCTAAAGGGTGATTAAGGATGGTTAACTCTGTCGGAATTTGAAAGAAAACGCAATTGTAAGAGTTCATTTGCAGTGACACTACAGCTCCATTGTAAGAGTTCATTTGCACAAGCCCCAAATTAAAAAGGTGAATAATGGAATGCTTTCTGCTGCAGACAATTTAACCCCCCTCAACACGTCTACGTCAATGTTTCTGTTGCATGTTAAAGCCATGTAGGCGGTCAAATGTCCACGGAGGAGTCCATTGCAGGGGATATGTTGCCACGTAAGACAAAAGAGGTTATTCCTCTAACGCCTTTAACGGTTCCAGGAAACTCGGCTTACAGTTGTAACAGATTTTGGTTTGCAACTGAGTTTGAACAGTTATAAATAGTAAAAGAGTACGTGTGTAGAGGGAGCTTAGAAAAGAGAATTGTACTTGTAAATCCAGGGAATTTTCCCAAATGGAATGAAGTTTAATTGCACTTCTCCTTCAATTCCTGTTTCTCTCTCTTGCCATTATCAAGATAGGTGACAGTAAAAGAAAGGTAAAGCAATTATCGAAGAGGATTTCCTTCTTCTTGGTCTAGTAAGCGAGCAGTAGTGCAGAGTTGCATCAAGTGGTATCAAAGCCCCACGATCCAGCAAGGGTAGATGGGTGATGGGAGAAAAAATGGAAGCTAGTCTTTCGTTTGAAGATGGGTTGGCCAAACTGCTGGAAGCCCTTAAGGACTTCCAAAATTCATTCTCGGCAGCGTCAAGAGACTTGCATAAGTTTTTTCAAGAAGAAAAGGAGGTGTGGCTACGGTCTAAAGCGATGGAGAGGGAGACTAGAAAATCGGAAATTGAAGTCCAGACTCCAAATCTTCTCAATTCATCGAAGCCTCTTTATTCAGTTCATAAATCCAAATGCAGAGGGCGTAGATTTGCTAGAAAAAAGAAGAGATTGCAGCCTCTTTGTTCCATTCACAGATCCAGATGTGAGCAATGTTGGCATGCCGAAAGAAAGTCGCGCTGCAACTGCGACGCACAAAGGAGCGGCGCCAAGAAGAAATCTGCCAAGGGCAGCCGGATGGGGAGCCAGAGTCGTCGAATAGGTAACTCACCCCCAAGATCTGCTCGGGCAGCGATCAGCCAGAGGAGACTGTCGAATCCGCGCTGGAAGAGACCACTCATCGTACGACAGAGAAATCGCGCAAACAAAGAGAGACGGAACCGAAGGCCACCGGTCTATTTCCTGTTTTCACACCTGGGAAGACCACCAGAGGTAGACAGCAATCGGACCAAGGGAAGCCCCAATCCGGATCAGACGATAGCTAGAAACGGGAGAAATCAGGGCATCCATTTCCCTTCAAAATGGGTTTGTCCTCAACTGTGGGTTTCAAATTCGGGTCAATGGGTGGAGCACGGACACCCACACGCCACCCACCACGAAAGAGGATCATCGGATCTATTGAAGGGGCAAATCAACGGTGAATTTCCTTTCCACAAGGGTCTGGAGTGTCTATAGTGAGAAACTCATGTGCACAATGTAGAGGCAGAATTGCTCCAAAATTCTGACTCTCTCTCCACACAACTTTTCTGTAAAGACGTCCAGAACGTTTTCCGAACCTTGCGGACAAGGTTCTTGCGGGCAGGGGAGATATGTTACATGTTAAAGCCATGTAGGCGGTCAAATGTCCACGGAGGAGTCCATTGCAGGGGATATGTTGCCACGTAAGACAAAAGAGGTTATTCCTCTAACGCCTTTAACGGTTCCGGGAAACTCGGCTTACAGTTGTAACAGATTTTGGTTTGCAACTGAGTTCGAACAGTTATAAATAGGAGAAGAGTACGTGTGTAGAGGGAGCTTAGAAAAGAGAATTGTACTTATAAATCCAGGGAGTTTTCCCAAATGGAATGAAGTTTAATTGCACTTCTCCTTCAATTCCTGTTTCTCTCTCTTGCCATTATGAAGATAGGCGACAGTAAAAGAAAGGTAAAGCAATTATCGAAGAGGATTTCCTTCTTCTTGGTCTAGTAAGCGAGCAGTAGTGCAGAGTTGCATCAGTTTCCTTGCCTTCAGAAGCGCATACTATTCAGATTAGTGCTTGATGTTACGATATTCTCAATATTTACTTTATTGTCGGGAAGCCCTTATTTTCTATCGATTTTTCCTTTGGATTCTTTATAACCAACATACCAAATATGGACAAAAGAAGGAGATGCTGAATTACCATGTACTGGGTAAGGTTTCCCGTGTCCTTCACAAAACTTACGTTACTTGTAAACGTTTTCAAGATTAATAAATATAAAAAGGGTAAAATCGTTAGTAAATACAAAAAGTTCACAGACAGTGGACTTAATAAAAGATCATACGATTAGGTTGTAGCCGACAAGTCAAAAAGCTTTGGCTCAGTTGGAGCCGAGGGAGCTTTAGACCAAAGAGGTCCAGGATTGATACACCAAAATCTGTCACCACCTTTGCCTATCAAAAAAGAAAAAGAAAAAAAAAAAAAGTTCAGACATTTTCTTTCGAAGTGCAATATCTGTAGAATTGCAACCAAAAAAAAAAAAAAATGATAGTCCTAACCTTGAAGAGTGTCAAACTAAGATACATAAATCTCGGAAAATCAGACAAATTTTTAACTATAATTAGGGATTAATGACTATCTTGGTCTAAATATGTTATAATATGAGAGACTGGGTTTCGAATTATCTAAATTACTTATATTTTAATCAAATTTCAAGGTCGTAAACTTGTCACATGAAACTATCATCATTAAAATTTGAGATTTTGTTATCTTGATTATAGTACATAACTCAACACAACGTAAACTTAGTGTTTTTATACTGCAAAAGCTTCTCAGTGTGACATGAGCTTAGCAAGATTGTTATTCCAAAGTGGTTGCTCATGTTACGTTCTAAGTCTTAATATATTTTCTTATATCGTGAGTCATGCTAAATCTATCCTCAGCAACTAGAATTTAATTATGAATGTGAAATAAAGACTAGAACCAAAATTAAATTTTTTATCAACTTAGATATCGGATCATAAACCATCATTACCCCTAAATCATGAATTATTATTAAAACAGACTTAAAACGGTAGTGAACTCATAATAAAATTAACCTTGTTTACTTCCAATAAAAGTAATAGTTGATCATGGTATTGAAATGGGTGATTTGTGTTTGAACTTTGCCCCTCTAAAGCCGAATAATCTTATGTGTTAAGCTGGACTCAAATGGAAGGATCACCATGAAAGCAATATATAATATTTATTTTCTATGGAGTTAAATTTAAAAATACATTATTTACGCGTGCGATCTTGTTGCACGTGAACACCTGTATGCATAACATGTGAATGCTTTTCTGCAGATAGAAGGTTTTGTTTGCAAGTCTGGAGTTTACTTTTAGGAAACTTCACCAAAGGGGTAAATGTCATGGAGCAGCTACCGCAAATCTAACAAGACATCCAGATTCCATGTAAGGTAGCTGTAAGTTTGTAAAAGGATAAGGGAAAGTGCCAAAACAGATCCCTTGCTTCACTCTTCCTTGCAGCGAATGTACGTGGAAAAGGTACCGACCAATCAAGGACACTAATCTAGGCGGTGATGGTAAAACTGTAATTAGGTTGTGAGGTAGGTGGGATAGAAGAAATTGTTGCATGGGGATGGATAGGTGGCAAGGAATTCTACGTCTCCGTCAACTTGGAAATTATTTGGCAGCGTCCACAAAGGTATCCTATGCTGCTCAGTTCGTTTCACAAATACATACAAGAAAGGAAGGCACAATTCTGATATGACAGGTACGAAGGGGGAGAGGATAAGGAACCATTATATCCATGGGATGCTCTGGAGGTTAGGCTGAAGAGCCTGGCGGCACTCACCAAGAGTTGCAATCAGATGCGGTCAGGATCCCTGTTCTCAAGCTGTGTACATGGGTATTTCTAAAAGACTTTCAACTTCCGACTCAAACCAAAGGATGAACGATGACGTTGGAGTCCACATCTTTGATTTCGCCAATCACCTTTTCTTTCTGATCAGTTCGGTGCATGGTTGTCCATTTGAATTGAAGAAAATACAGAAAAATATACATAAAGAATGTATTACATTATTTGAAAATTATTTATATACAGTATTTAAAAAATTATTTAACTTTGAATAAAAAGTTTCTGAGAATTTAAGAGCAAGGGTACTAGTGCACGTAGAGAATCAGACAACAAATTGTCAATTTCTTCTCTCTCTCTCTCTCTCTCTCTCTCTCACAGCCACATTTTCCTACGCTTTCCTTAAACTTCTTTTTCCTCCTAAGTTCCAACTTCTGCAACTCTCTGCAACCATACCTTCTCCATCATGTCTGAGGTCCATACCCCCGAGCAAAATCTAACAAAGCTGGATAGACTTCAATTCCCAAAGCAACAAGATGAGGCCGAAGGGTGTCGAACTCCAACTTCTAGTGATCACAAAATTCCAAGCACACGGAGCTGCCCATCCACACCCCGAAAGCAAGAACGAGTATTTATGCACAAGAGGAAATGGACTGAGTTGCACTTCTTTGAAACCACTAGGCGTGAAGAGTTGGAATCCTTCTTCCGATCAAGCTTCGAATTTCCAAGGGTTGCGTCTCGTGCAGACAAGAGGAGATGTACCAGTGTATGAAATCTTTCTCTAACCACCACGTTTCTTCTTATAAATTGTCCAAATTATAACTTCTTTTATGCAGTTTTCCCTTACTTTCATTTCTTCTGTGATAGATCTAACGCCTAGGTACCATGTAATCTTGATTGAAAGAACCCTCAGTTGCAAAGGCTAGGACTGAATTAACTGTGATCAATAATTCCAGATGGCATGCAACTTTAGAACCATTTGTCGTTATCGTCAATTTTGCTGCAATTATTGTTCTGTGAATTATACTCCTTCGTGCTCATGAACTATATTCCATACCTCAGTTAGAGTACTGCTTGATAGATCTACCATAGAAGTTGGTTAGGCAAAATCCTGCAAAAACATAGAAGTTACGTGACATGTTGCATATTTACCAAAAGACTTCTATTTTCTGGCAGAGTTGAGAAACCACGTTTTGGGGTTTCTATGGCTTTCAGAACTAGTGATATTCACAAGTCATCATCCGTTGGAAAGTAATGTTTGTCTTCCCTCTCACCCTCCTCTCCCTTCCCTACTCTCCATGATTCGGAGAAAACAGAACTTTTAAATTTGTCTCATAACCTTATAACTTGAATATACTGACAATAAATCACCAAGCAAATTAAGCACGACGCTACAAGATGACAAGTGATGATCATATTTTCTCGTTAGGGAAAGGCAAAACGAACGATGCAGTGCACTGTTACTTTTGCTGTGAAATAGTATCTTATGGGAAGTTCAATAGAGTTAGTTTCAGAACAAACACTGGCACTGTTTCATGGCCTATGATATCCTTCTGTCTCACTGTCTCTCTGTAGGGGTACGGATCTAGGAAGTAAAGTTTCTCATTAGAACCGGTCTTTGCTCATCTCAATTACCCCATGAGATTTGAAGAAAAGTGGAACCTAGAATAATTTCCCAGATTTTTCTCACTCCTTTGCCTCGAGAGGAAGGAATCTTGATGAAGTTACATCAGCTTTAGAGCAGATATTATTTACTAAACCGATTCCACCTACTCTCCTACGCGTTTTTCAGTCTACAGCTTTGACATTTGATCTTCTGAGCTATTAGGAAACCTTTTACTTATTTTGAAGTCCAAAAGATTGTAGTTTTAGCCCCATATTGGCCGTGTCTTGGATGCCACCTTCCAGACTTTATCAATCTAAGGGCCACACGTGCGTGGCACATTGGCTTATTGGATTCCCACAGAAGATAGAGAAACGGACAACTGGAGAAAGACAAAGAAGTTGCTGTGTGCTGGGGTGGTGATGTTTCGAAGGAAACCCGTGAGATTATCTTTTAACTCCGTTTCTGTGTGGCAGGCAGAAACTGCAGTGCTATTCTGTTTTACATATTATTCGTACTTGCCGTTATTACTGCTTCATCATTTAATTTATTCTATTTCAAAAGGGGACAAATTTCTTACGTTGCACATCACCCAGCATTTCTTAATCCCGATGAACTTTTGACTTTCCATTATTAAATATTTGATTGACAATGACAATGGGACAGGGCCAGAAGATGGGTTCAACCATCCTTATGAAACCAAATTGTTATCTTGAGACTAAATCCATAGTTGGGTAAGGAGAAAGAAATGAAAATATCAGAAAAAGCCTGATACCATTACCAATGGCTCAAAAGAAAACGATCATTTCCCCCCAAAACAAGGAGATTGCTGCCACTTTTCTTGCTACTACTTTTCAGTTTGTCCTTTGCCTTGATAAAAGTTTTCTCGAGAAAATTTCGAAGGAAGGAAGTAAGATAAAACATTTGTAATATGAAAGGCATAAAAAACAATAATTCACCTTCTAAGATGCAAAGTTTTATCAATGAAAGTTGTGTTTTGTGTTATATGAACATGATTTGGCCTGTTCTTCATACAGAAAAAGGAACATGACACGGATACTCGCCTGTGTTAAACTTGAATACAAGATCTTCTACACAAAATGGTATTGTTGTAATAGGTTAGCGTTGTGAGCAGTTCTGGCTACCATAACGAAAGTTGAATTATTAGTTTCGACACATCTAGAAATATGACTTCCAGCTCTCTGTTGAAACTTTGACGATTGCATAACGGATTTTGGCAGATTTCGGCCTGAATTATGCAGAGATGAGTTTAGACGTAAGTAAACCCCGAAACAGTTATACCTACTGAAGTCCAACCGCAGGAAAAAATTGTTAAACCGACGAATAATTGCGGAACTTTTTTTCTTTTTTTCTTTTTGTACTCATATTATAGTCATGGACGTGCTAATGCTTTGACGAGGAAGAGCCTGCAGTGTTTGATGACACTGGATTCCCAAATCTCCTCTCTTTAGCGTCACAACTAAAGGAAGCCTTACAATGTCTGACCACAACCTTCACAACCCAGCTTAGACCAAATACAATTATCAGCTTGTGTTAGGATCTATTATTTCGGGATTCTTTTCCGCTGGCGGAACTTGGGAGCTTTTGAACATCTGATTTATCTTCTTAGCCTGAATATCCATCATGGCACGCTTGCCAGGCAATAAAGAGTGCGATACAATTTCTGACTTGTGGATTACTAGAATTATTGTGTTCAATAACTAAAAAGGTTCGACAAAATGATGAAAAGGTCAATAAGAAGGCGATGTGATGATTTTAATACTACAATTATGGACCACAAAATTAATGAAAATTTGTTGCCTTTTTTACGTTTTATTTTTTATTTTTATATTTATGAAGTGGGGGAAGTGTACGACACGAAGAAACCATAATCATAACTCACATTGAAGCTTTGTAATTCATTCTTCTCTTCTTCTAAGTCTGATCGACAAATGGGGTTCTTAATTGCTTAAAGGTGATTCACTAAATGATCAATCCATCGGGGTAACTCCTTTTTATTCAATTCTTTACACATAATCTGGTATAGCTTTTAGATCTCTATATGGCACAAAAGAAGTTCACTATCAATCCTTGTCTCCCAAAGCCGAGAATCATGAGTCTTTGCATGTAGAAGCTATTGTTAGTGAGGAAGATACGTTTGGTGTGCCATGGTTTGTAGTTGCTATAGTCATTGGGCTACTTGTTGGCTAACCAATCCTCATGAGCTGGGTTCAGGTGTGTGCACGGAGCCCAAGCCCAGCTTGCGGTTCTAGGAGAGTAGATCTGGAGGCCCACTCGTCCGCCTTCGGCTGACCACTTCAAAGGCCCAGACAAGAGCTTCGCCTGCGCGAATCAACCATCTTCATGTTGTTAAAAATCTACACTCTATCTAGGCCAGAGCCAAAAGTCGGAAAAAGGAAATCGACATCCATCTCTCATGTATCGACAAAGATGATGAAGATTCTACATCCTGCCACGAAGTAGTAGTCCCCTCTTCGCCTGTGACACAGGATACAAGGCATGCGCAACGACTTCCCCTGAACTTGACAAAATCTCATACATGTGATCTGTATGAGTAAAGACAAAAAGCCATAGTACCAGCTTACTTGTGAAGTCAACTGGAATGACAACGGGTAGAAGCTAGGATGTTTGAGTCCAACTTTTGCTTGTATTTTGTCCTTTTGTAATATACTGTAGCTCCTACGATAAGAAATATTTAAGTCGGCAACTATTTCAAAATCTCCTTTGCGTTTACGGTTTTGCAAAGCAAAACTTTCTTTTGGTTTCACATTCATCTTAGAAACCATGCCTCGCAAAAGTCCTTACCCTTTTCCCAGCGCCATCAGTGTCAAAAACTTTTTCACGATTAAGTTGATAGAAGGAAACCATCTATTATGGATGACTCATCAAATTTTGGGTACAAATATAGAAACTGTTTGGGTTCCTTACAGGAGAAACATTATGCCCTTCTACTATCATCGTGGCTGTTGACAAAAATGAAACAAGGTGAGGCACTAATTAAATCATGGATCATAAGCACTTTATTATAAGAAGCTCTAGGTCAAATATTTATACTAGAAACTATTACTCAAGTCTAGGATGCCTTGGCAAATCATTTCGCCCAAAATGGAAGCTCAGGAGTTTGACTTCCTCTCTCAAATTGATAATTTGTAGAAGGAAATGAAAACTCTCTCAGCATTTTTGATAGAGTGCAAAGGGCTTCTCAATTAATTCATTTAAGGCTACATGTTTCAACCGCAAATTCCCAAATTCAATGACCTGGTCTCCTAACTTCGAGCCTACAACATTAGGCAAAATACATATCATAATTCACCCCATCTGAATGAGAATATAGCATTCTTAGCTTAGCAAACTCTAGAGGAGGTCGCAATGGGCCTCAAGGAAGAGGTTCCAATCAAAATTTCACCTCACACGGCAAAGGGTTTACTCTATCAACCTCAAATGGAGGGAAGAAAAACTCCTCTAAAAGTAGACAAATGCAATTTCACCAGGTAAGGAAAGTAACAACTTATCTGACATTGTGACTCGTCCACCTGTTACTCGTTAGGTTTGTGGAAAGTGAGGTTACCATGCCCTTGAGTGTTAGAGACAGTTTAACTATAAATTTTAGATAGAAGACATTCCCAAGGCATTAGCAACACTACAATTTTTTGAGCTTGTGAATGATAAGTGGGCTACCAATTCTAGAGCTTCCTTACATTTGTTGATTCAATTGGTAAGCTTTTAACATCCTCAACTTAAAATGGTCTAGACACATTTTTATTGGAAATGAAGAATAAGTACCAATAACTTATATGGGTACAGTCACCCTTCAAAATAGATGATTGAAGCTAAATTTTGGGCTACTTGCACTAGGAATAAAAAAAAAAATTATTGATTTCTAAACTAAGAAACAATTACCCTTGTTTGGTAATACTTGACAAACACTCATTTGTTGTGAGGGATTTAATAACACAAGAAATCCTTCTTAAAGGACGCAGTAAACAAGGGATTATATATGTGGTGCCAAGTTAGAGATTACAAGCTTTACTTCTCCTTCATTAGAAAGCCATAGACATGAAATCAAAAGTTGGGTCATACTAACTTTCAAATTTTGGAGTTTCATCATGGGCAAAAATCTATTAAAATAAAAGGACATATGCCATCAACATGTTCAACCTATATGGCTAGTAAAAACCACCACTTGCCTCTTGTCAACTTTAATAGATCGAGTGTTCCACCTTAGAAGTTACATAGTGATGACGACTATAATCATTTTACTTCGTTATATTGAATGAAAAAGAAATCAGACTTTTTCAAAATTTTGCTAATTTCAAGATGATGGTTGAGCATCAATTTAATAATATTAAGACTCTACAATAGATAATGCTAGTAAATATACAAGGAATTACAAGACTTTATAAAGAAAAATGGAATCATCCATCAATTCTTATGTTCGTATACATCTTGACAAAATAGACTTGCAAAAAGGAATATTAAGATATTGACAAATTGGGATGATCCATGATGTACAAGCCAATGTACCTCATAAGTATTGGATTGACGCTTTTCAATAGTAGTCCATTTCATCAACAACTGCCCTCTAGTGGTATTAGGAAACAAGTCTCTCTTTGGGGCATTGTGTAAATAAATGACTACCGGAGTATAATTATTTAAGGAAACATAATGTTTTCCCTATCTTTGTACAACCGTCACTGATTCTTGCTACAAAATCTATCTTGTGTCTTTGTACATGACATAAGGGATATTGATACTTCCACTTGCCAACCGGAAAATTCTTCATCTCATGAATTGTCAAGTTTAATAAGGATATTTATTCCATTGTTGGTCAACAACGAGCAAATATTCAAGCCTAAAATGTGAAGCCCGAAGATTAGCCAAGCTTGCTAATCTTCGTTTTACAAGAATGTTTTAATCAGTGCTCAAATGACAAAATTTTACAAGTAGCTGATGAAGGTGCCTCATCACAACTAGAGACTCACGACAATATACAGATCTAGGCAAAGAGAAAATAAATCACAACCTCGATGCATCAACATTTCATTGGCAGTGTTAGAATTTGAGCATAAGAGGACTAATTTAGTGGAAGATGACGAACAAATTGTATCGACCAATGCAGGAAGGACTCATTGCAACGAGATGTGGAGGCTTCTCGCACTATGGAAGAAAACGTGGATGGCACGGAATGCTCCTGTGATAAAGATGAAGTTGTTGACTTGCTGGTGGTAGTAACTCAGGCAAGGGAAATTTCAACAGAATTTGAGTTAGCTCATGAGGGAGTAGGAAATGTAGATCACGCAAAAGCCTGGCTGGTAGTGCCGACTTGTATGAGGAAAATTTCAATAAAATCGGCATTAAGTCGTGTGGGAGCTAAAACCTCAAATCACATGGAAGCTTTGCCGGTAGTACCAACTCACACTGGGGAAATGATGGAATCTACGTCAGGAGTAAGAAAAGTGGAACTTGAGGAAGCGAAGGATGCATTGCAATTATAGACTTGTGACTATGAAGAACCAACAAGGCTTAAGATGACTCGTGCAGGAGGAAGAAACATAAATCTCGTTGAAGGTGTTGTTGTGCTGCTAATGCGAACACAAAACAGAGTGTATCCACCGAGCAAGCCGCAACTCGTGTAAGAATAGACTCATCAACTTCTACACCATTGGAACCTCATCTGGCTCGTGTGGGAGCTGACCCATCAGAATCACCTATGTCTTGTGATACACACACTCTCTTTATTGAATGCCTCTCCGACAATATAGCCCATAGCTCCATCAATCGACGTCAACCAAACACAAGCTCACTCAACAAAAAATAAACCTACAACACCAATTCCCAATCACATCATGGGAACCCAAAATCAATAAGGCATACTCAAGCCAAATCCACTCCTTACATTTTATGCCTCTGATTCCCACTTCAATCGCACATGCATTATAGCAGTCAAGGTAGTAAAAAGCTACGGAAGCAGAGATCGCGGTACTGCAGCGAAATTCAACATGCTCATTGGTTCCTTAGCAAGAGCCAATAAATGCCATATTGTGCAGATGGTCTTTTAACTCAAGTTGGTCCCAAATGGCACTCTTGATAGAAATAAAGCACAGCTCCTAGAATAGGTTTTCATCAGGAAACTACCTGGAGACATCCAGTCTTTTGATATTTGATACCACAATCAAAATTGTACTCATTATTGCTACCATCCTAGGGTGGAAACTTCTAGGCTTCAAGGACCCCTATCATCCTACTCATGTAAGTACACTATGTCGAGCCTTATATGGCCTGAAAGTAGGCTCCTAGAGCTTGGCTCGACCAATTCTTAACTTCCTGCTTGATTGAGGATTCACGTGTTTTCCTTTCGATCCATCTTTGTTCATCTCCAAGCATGAGAATATACACATCTAGCTTCTTGTGCATGTGGACGATCTTATCTTCACTGATAACTCAATCTCTCACTTAAATAACTTTGTTGAGAAGCTTTGTTACAATTTTACTGTAAAATTTTTTGGTTGTCTGCATTTCTTTTTCGGAATACAAATGCAATTTAACAAAATAAGATCTCTTCCCCACCGAATGACAATATGGGTTAGACCTCTTTCATAAGGCAAAAATGTCACGCTACTGACCTCTTGGCACTCCAATGTCCACTAAATCTAACATCATACAGCATGGAGGTAACCAAGCAGGACCCACACTATTTTGTCGTCTCATTGAAGCCTCCAATATAACAACACTATTTTGTTGTTAAAAATCTAGCATAGAGGTCGCCTCAGCATTAAGAGCACTAAGATATTTGATCGGAACCCTAGATCGTGGTATGCACATTCATTGCAGAAGCATGATCAACCTATATGGGTTTAGAGATGTTGACTGGCTTGGTTAACATACAAATCAACGAGCAGCTACTGTTTATTCCTTGGTGCCAACTGCGTTTCACGGAGTGTAAAATGGCAACTCATAATTTCCCAATCTTTTGTAGTGGCTAAGTACCAAGCCTCAGCAGTTGTTATAGTAGAAGCAGTTTGAATACTTCAATTTCTTTGTCATATTGGAATCAACCACTTTTCTCCAGTCAAATTGTAATGCGAAATTATTTTTGCATTGTACCTCACTACCAAGTCCATTCTGGAAGTCCAAACATTGTGAAGTGGACTACCACTTCGTAAGAAAGGGGCACAAGGGAATCTCATCACAAATGTCTTCGTGTGATCTGTAGGAGCAAAGACAGAAGTCACAGTGCTAGCTGACCCGTGAAACTCAATTGGAATTTGATGATGGCAGAAACTGGGAAGGCTGAGTACTAACTTTGTCTTTTTGTAATCAACATGAGCTCCTACAAGAGGAGATGTAACTAAGAAATATTAAAATCTGCAATTATTCCAAAACCTCCTTTACGTTTACGGTTTTGTGAGTCAAAACTTTCTTTTGGGGAAGGGAAACAGTCTTCATTGCAAACAGTTTGAGAAAGGAAGTTCAGACGAACTGTAATGGACCCATCAACGAGGGAAATCAAGCCTATAATGGGCAGGAATTTCTAGTGCTTCCCTGAGGGGAAGCGACAAAGACGGCATGGAATAAAATATGGTGGGGTTGTCTTTTCTGTGGTCGGGATGGTTATCTAAACAGTCAATACGTGAAAACACACTAGAATGTTTTCAACTGTAGTAGAATCTTTAATCCCCCTCCAGAAGCCTCTCAGCTTTCCATTTACTTTTACCCCACGTAGCCTGTAATATGATTGGCACCTGTCCTCCACATGTCTATCTGTTGTGACCCCTGACACGGTTATTGCCCTTTCATACCAACCCTTCCGCCACAACTCATCCCCACATCAAAATCGTTGGTGTTTAGAGGAGATTGAAGAAAGCCGAAAAACAATTGTAAGAAAGAATGGCTCCAAAGCGTCAGGCCAAGGCGGTGCGCACTGTCGTGAAGACCACCAGAAAAGTTGTGCGAGAGACTGTGTCAGTCGCGGTAGTTGCAAGCGACCAGAAACTAGCAGTAGGAGACGAAGGTAGGGAAAAGGAAGTGGCTATTTTTTCAGCTGAAGAGCCTTTGAGAACAATTGAAATTGAGGACAAATCAGAACACGCAATGTCATCAGTTCAAATTCCGATTGAAGGCGAATCACAAGAAGCAAAGCAAGAAGAATCTCGAGAGGAGAACCAAACAGTAGAAGTTCAGGCAGGTGAGAAAGAGACCCCTCAAGAAGCAAAGCAGGACGAACCTCGAGAAGAGAACCAAAAGATGGAAGTTCAACCAGATGAGAAAGAGATCCCGCAAGAAGCAGAGCAAAACGAATCACGAGAGAACGAAACAGTTCAAGTTCCAGCGGCAGAGAAGCAGACAACGTTCACCTCTTCCGAACGAGAAGAAGGGCCATCGGTGAAAGAAGAGGAGAAAAAGAGAGCCAAGAGCCGAGGAGGGGAAGAGAAGAAGAGGAAAAGGAAGAGAAAAGAGGGCGGTGGAGAAGAGTACAAGAGGTATGTGTTCAGGGTATTGAAGCAAGTGCACCCAGGGATGGGGGTATCGTCCAAGGCAATGACGGTTTTGAACAATCTGATGAGCGACATGTTCGAGAGGCTGGCGGGCGAGGCGGCAAGGCTGTCAAAGTACGCGGGGCGAATGACGCTGTCGTCGAGAGAGATCCAAGGGGCAGTGAAGCTGGTATTGCCTGGGGAACTTGGAAGGCACGCCATTGCTGAGGGGTCCAAGGCTGTGACTACTTACATGTCCAACAGCGCTAGAGATTTCAAGTCTTAGGTTCTTTCTCATGTTTGTACTCTTCTCTAGCTCTTGCTCTTTAGGTTTCTTAAAAGCGGTTTTTTTTTCCTTTTATTGGCTTCGTAGTTGCTTCCTTTTCTTCGAAGGTTATTCTATAAAAATTTTGGTAGCCCTTTCAATTTTGTTGCTAGTAATATGTTGTATTCAAACTACTGGAAAAGGGCCTTGGATATATGTTTGATGGAAGGCGGTCGGTTTTCTTTCTGCCCATGGAGTTTCCCTTTTGTTTTTTTGTGGAGAAAATTACATTATACAATAGCAAAGAGTTACAAAAGAAAAACTACATGGAAGAGGAAGAGTTCGATCAGATAAATCCAACAAAAACAAAGCGTCACAACAGCAAGAAACCCGACGGAGAGCATATTTGCAGCAACTGCCTTTGAATTTAACAGACGAAAACAAAACAAGTGGAAAATAGGTTCTGGACAAGAGGCTTTCTTGTAGGTTTAGGTGGAGTGGTGAGGTGCCAGGATTAAATTCGTGTAAGAAAAATAAAATGAAATGAAATGAAAGAAGAAGCCAGTTCCAGAAAACTAAAATTGACGGGGGTTGGTAGTGGCCCCTAAAACTTTCATGTAATTAAAAAAGATGGTTCTTATTAAAATCCACGTTAGCATGCCATGTCAACATGGTCACATCAAGAACAGATATGTGCGATCTTCACCATAACTTCTGAATTGTCAACCAAATGCAACTATCAACCACATTGAGAACGAATTTGGGAAAACCCCAAATTCTCTCGAGATTCATCTCAATCACAATTCAATTCGTAGATATGTAAATTAGACTTGATTTTATGAGGGTCTTTCTTTCCTTTCCTATGTATTCTAAGGATTCCTATAAATTGGGAATCAATTATACAGTTTGATTGACAAAATTAATCATCCCTTTTCCAAAGCAATTTTGTGTTCTTAAGCTAAGTTTGTGAAATTTGAAAACTCTAGTTAATTTTCAATTTCAATTGTTCTTAACTTGAAATATATGACTCGGAATATAAATCGCTTTCTAGTTTTACACTTTAGACTTGGCAGTAGGTATCTCAGTCTTAGTCAAGTCCACAATTGCTTGATTCTTTGATCCCACCATTCAACAATGGAAGTTAAGAAAGCAAGGCACAGACAGGTCCAAGCTTTAGAGCTTACCTGAATCGGACCCTAACTATGATTCAAGAGTTCACAAGTCAGTTTGAGCTATGAATATCACTTCCTAAACTTGATTTTTAGTTTTTCTTTTTTATTTATTCTTTCTATAAAAAGAATTATTAAACAAGATTCAAGTCATGCAAAATTCTACTATAAAATTTTGTCGAACAGTTTTTTTTTTTTAACAACCGACAAGCCTGGCTGTATGGTCCAGGTGGAAACAAATCACACACAGGGGTCTGGGTGGGAGTTTAGCTCTAAAGAAACAAAACAAATAAAAAAACAAAAAATCTGTCCTTTGGTTTGTTATAAGGTTATCTCGGCAGGTTCAGTTCACGCGTAGAAAACCTTGATTTGTTTAAGTTTTCTGTTTGGAGCAGTCAACAAATCGCATTCCTTGAGGAAATTGCATCTATTATAGGCTTCGGAAACTATATTTTAGATGCACTTATATTTACGTAATAAAATTATGCTTGTCTTTGAATATTTAAGACCCAACTTGTGATGAAATATCGATAATATGAGTACTTTAGAGAAAGAAAATGATATACTTTCCATTGGCCAACTTTATTTAAGAATTTCTGCAGCTTAGACCTTATCCTTCCTAAATAGTTTACCTTGTACGTTGCTTTTGTATGTTAGATAATTGAGCAGAATTGAAAGATGGATAGCTTAACACGTTTAAAACTCTCGTAGAAATTCTCTGTACGTGTTACGATAATTGTAGTTCTTGTTACCTGACATTTTCCAAAATGAATTTAATTTAAAAATTCACCATTTATACAATATCAGGAAGAGCAAAATGGGAGAGTGAGATGGACATAGGACCTGCAAATAGAGTAGTAATTACGTTGTTTAAAGTTGAAAAAAGAAAAAAGAAAAAGAGGTTTCAGATTTTCACGCGTAAATTCTAGATTCGGTGACTAAGATAATGTAAGAAACTTCCTCCAACGCGGAAGTGGATATGGTCATATTAGGAAGCACCGATTACTGCTTTTAAACCATTGATCGATGTATTAACAATGTGAAACAATTAGGTCAGTGGCATTTACTTATTTTTTAATTCAGACGGTCCTCTAACTTCTCTTCCTCGACTGCTCCCCCTTACCAGGAATGTTATATAACTTCCCCGGAAATTGCAGAGTACGACCACAACCAAAGCTGAAACCCGCCTCTTATTCTTCCATCACGAAATACACATTGTCCCCTGCCCAAAAAGGAAACCATTTTACGAGGATTATCGATTCTTCTGTCTTCAGAAGCTTTGCTTGGAAACAGGGTACGGTTTGAAGCTGTTTTGCTCTTCAGGATAAGAAAAAGGGGCAGCTCTTCAGGAAACGTAGTAAGGATGGAAATCCACATACGAAAGCTACTCACTCTGTCGCTTTCTCCTCTGCAATCCACTACCACAATTTCACCCCTACCGGCTGAACAGCCCTCGACGTCCCCGCCGAGCCCACAGTCGCAGACAACGGTTCTCAGACTGCTTTTCGCCGTCTTTGTTGTCCTTTTCATGTGCTTCGTCTCCACGACTTTGCATTGGTTCTGTAAAGAACATAACAACGATACACCTCGTCGCCGACAAATGAGTAGCATGCGAAGAACAACGTCTTTTCCGCCGTTGGGCGTACCACCCGGGTCAAACCAGCGCAAAGGGGTGGACCCAGTCACAATTCGGGGCCTGCCGGTATACTCTTACAGCTTGGACTCAAAGTACCAGATGGACTGCGCAATTTGCCTCAGCGAGTTCGAGGAGAAAGAGGCCGTGAAAGAAGTACCCTTTTGCAAGCACGTGTTTCACCCCATCTGCATTGACACGTGGCTGTCGTCGAACGTGACTTGCCCGGTGTGCCGGTCGGCGCAGTTGTCCAAGGAGACGGAGGAGGGGTCTATTGGAAACCATGACACGACCGTAGCGGTGGGCGTGGTGGGGGGATCGCTTAGTTTTGGAATGAGGAGGAACACGAGTTGTCCGAGTTTGGTAGATCTAATCGTGTTGCAAAGAATGTCGAGTTTCTGATACGTGGTAGAAGACATTACGTCCAAGCTTGTAAAAAGATGATTCTCGTGTCAAATAGGAGATATAGATGGTAAAAAATCACTCTTTCCAAAAGGTGCTTGTGTGTTGTGCACCTGTTCTTTGTACATGTGCGTAATAATGGGAGAATCCTTTAGTGCCCAAAACAAATGAGAATATTGCTCTTTCGTAAAAGCCAAAAGAAAAATCACAACATTTTTCCTCGTTATTCGATGCAAGAACGGGAAGAATAAAAACCAAAAAAAAAAAAAAAATAGAAAAGTGTATTAGAATCCCCACTTTTTTTAAATAAAAAAAAAAAGGAAAAATACAAATATTTATACATGTATCAAACCTAAGACCAAAATATCTCAAATAATGCCTACTCCCAGTTGTATGCTTGTCAACAACTCCAAATCATTTTGCATCAAATTGAAGTTATTGGACCTGTCATCATTATGCACACAAAAAGTAGTAAAGATCTTTACTTAGATGTGTGCATCATGCAGGCCAAGTCTTTGCTAATAAGAACCTTCGCCGGTATTTCGATTATTCCCTTCTAAAAATCTTAGCCATTATTTTATTTATTACGTTACGGGGCCACCAGTTTTTTTTTTTTCCCTTCTACCGTAAATAATTTAAAATATGCGGTCTTATGTTATAAGGACACGACGGATATTTGCTTTGAATACGGGAAATGCTAACCTTGAATTGTAATTTGCTCCAACACAGAACAAATATCAGCTCCCAGGCTTAAAAAATTGTGTCATGTCAAGTTTTCTGTTATTTGCGTGTCTTTCTTTACATTTGTGTATAATCAAGCCTTCACTTTCTCAATTTCAACTTCAATTTCCGTTTTAGAATTGAGTCCGAATTTTATTATTATTATTTAATTCCCTGGATAAGGTTTGAAACATAGAGAATTTCAAAAAGAAAGAAAGAAAGAAAGAAAGAAAACAAAAAGCATCTAGCCAAAGATTAGTATACTTTTTTTTGTAAAATAATGGTAAAAGGAAGAACTTGTCAGCATCTATCCTTAACTAAGTATGTGCTGTACAAATGAGATAAATAACGTGGATGATCAACATGATTACTTCCATGACTTCTTTTGCCAATTAATCCGACTAAGTACATGAATTGTCTGTCGTTATTCATTCCAATAAAAAATTTAGCAGTGCATGTTGGATAACTATAAAAATTTAGATCAAACTTTCTCATAATCAAGAGGGACCAAGGATTTAGCAGGAGAATTTATCTTCTATGGATAAGTGTTGTACACAATGATGATTATTGGACCGCAAAAGACAAACGCTTTCTTTATATTCAAAATTACTTACAAATAATAAACTTCTTTTTACTCCTAATCTAGCCAGTCTTTCTAGAAGGAGGGAAGCAGTAAATCATACGTGAACCCGGTCTAAACTTTAATTCTATAGGCACGTTCTTTATCCAGTCATGTTAAGCGATTTAATTTTTTAGCTTGGGAAAAATTAAAAGTTTAACGTGTTGATTTTCCAGTTTTTTTAACTTTCTCAATAGTTCTGCCTGAAACAGGCGGTAGTCGTTCGGGTTTTCTAATACGGTGAAGAGGGGTCCGATGAGCTCAGCACGCATGGCAGTCGTAATATTCCTTTATGGGAAAGTTCCATTTGTTTTCAACAAATCCATTTTAAGTAACTGCTTTACGTTGTAATCAACTTTAAACTTGTGGCGTTGGGCATATTGTGGCATGGCTTTGTATTATTGAAATTGTCTGTCTTTTTAGTTTAAAAAATGTCTCTTGTTGGTATATTCGAAACTTTGTTCCAATTGAATAAGTTAGGGAACAAGAGTAGTAACAATGAACTTGCCAAAGTTTTTGTCCATAAGTGTTTTTTTTATTATCTTTAATTCTTAAGATACCAATTTTTTGTTAGATATTATACAAAGGACCTGGAGCACCACTCCGTTCTCAATCGAATTTTTGCTACCAAACTCGTGCAACACGGTGCCGTTTCTGGCTGGTTCATAAATGATACTAGTTAGCCAATGAAATCATACTTGAGCAAAACTTTCTCCAAAAAAGTTAGAGATTACATACAATAAATCTAGCCGTTCCCTTCAATCATTATTTCTTTTACAAATTAAACATACTCAAATTCTCAATAAAATCACCAAAGACTTGAGCAAATAATTCTTTAATGTATTGGAGACAATATGCTGCGGACATATATTTCATCAAAGATTTCAAGTCTCGTAAAATCCAGACACATAAAATGCAAACAAATCTAGGCGTTTCCTTCATTAAGATTCACAACTCTTATGTAGAATATTCAGGTCATTTTAATATAACAAATTCAAGCTTTTTTTTTTGTTGAAATGTAAGTTGCATTAATAAAATGTAATGTACAAAAACATAGGAGCATACCCCAGGATTATAGCAATTTCCAAAAAAAAAAAAAACACTAGGAATAAGAAAAAATAGAGGTTGGAAGCTTCGAAATCTTACTAAAAATGATATTTCTTTGTGAAAGTTTGATATTGTGAAGCAAAGAAACTCTCCCTCGCATCAAATCTTTACCTTTAGATGTTCTAATCATCCATTTTAATTATTTGTTTCATCCTCTAATATGATGTCTAATTCCATTTTGACTAAGGATATTCTTCCAAATCAACATTGTGTATGGACATTTAAAAAAAAAAAAGATAATTCTTGTTTTCTACTTGAAACTTACAAAAGTCACAGTATAAGTTAACTATAGGAAGTCATTGTACCATTCTTTTTACCTTAGAAAGTCATATCATAACAAACTAGCTATCTAATGAAATTATGCTTGCAAATGCCACCAATTTAATGCACTCTTCATTGTCATAATAAAACACTTGATTCAAAATCAAACACCCAATTCTTTTCTCAAATCCCACATATCTTGCTGCATTGAATGGATGGAATTGCAATGACCAAGTTTAGAGGCCAAAAAATTTAGAAAAAAAAAAAAACAAAACAAAACAAAAGAGTACGAAAACACAACATACGTTCCCTAGTTATCGACGATCCCTCCTCCGGTGACTTTTTGTGTCTTTTTCCTTTTCCCAACCAAACAAACACTAAGAGTAGTAGCCACGCTAACGTAAAATACTAAGTTCGTAGAACACAACCTTATCGAAAGTGCTAACCAATCACCCCTAGAAATTGCCCCCCTCGTCGACACCAAAATCTGCATAAAGTGATGATCTTCTCGGATAAAATGCCCACTACTTTCACATGTTCTGATAAAGCCGTCGTGAAAGATTAGCGCTCTTTCTCCCTCTCTCTCTCACAGTAGGAAAAAGAATGGGATCCCGCAACGAAAAACCAGTCACCTCACCAGCCCCTGCTCCCTCCTCAACTGGAGTATTATCGTACTTGATTCGCCCATCCATGGCTGTTCTAATGGTTGTGGGCCTTATTTGGATTGCCATGAGATTTCTTTCCAAATACCGGGCTCAATACACCAGCGACCCTTCCTCCGAATTATCTCGTCGCCACCGCCAACTTAGCCGAGAAGGAATAGAGTCTTCTCTGCCGTCGGATCATCCACCGAGGTCCAACCTATGTAGAGGGGTAGACCCAATTAAGGTTAGCGCTCTGCCAGTGTACTCATACAGTTCGAACGGGAAGAACTTGGTCGACTGCACGATTTGTCTCAACGAGTTCGAGGAGAAAGAGACAGTGAAGGTGATACCGTTTTGCCAGCACGTGTTCCACCCCTTGTGCATTAATGCCTGGCTGTCATCGCACATCACGTGTCCAGTGTGCCGGTCGTCTCAGTTTTCCGGTGAGCTAAAAGTTGGGGTTGGTTTGGGTGTGGAACAGGAGACCTGCGATTAGAGTACTGAAATTTTTTGAAAATAAAATCCATGAAAGTAAGAGAGAAACCACATCAGGAGAGATGACCTCAGAAACAAACCCCAAACAAGCTAAACTCTATGTGAAGTCAAGCAAGAAAATTTGCAGGAAGTCAGACCATAAAATGGTTCGACCAGCGGATTCTTGGCTTGCAAAGATCGGCAGCTTTTTTGGAGATTAGGTCGTCGGATGAGCTATTTGGTGAACTTCCCCAGCTGGCAAAGAGCCTGGGTGACTAGCACAGAGAAAAGATACGTTGTTTTCAACCAGAATGGAGTCATAAGCAAAACATCCACTTCCATGTTGGACGCATGAAGAACATCAATGGGCCTCCCATTGCTTAGGAGATAAAGGGATTGAAGGGAAAGGGCTACAGAGCGAATTTATAGCTAAATATTTTGTTAAGCTCCGTATATTCAATAAAGATCCGTAAATCCAACTGATAAAGAATGAAATTCTTATCAAGTTATGTAGAAGCATGACCTAGGGCTTACGAATTCATAAATGCAGCCATTTTTCTCTCTTTTCTTTGCATTTTTTCCCCCTTCTTTGCACACTTTAGCGTACCAACATAACTGGAACCCAGAATTCCTAGTGCCATTTTCCGGTCCCCAGAAATACGAAGCCCAAGAATCTCACACACCATAGGGTTTACTGGGAGGCACATTCTAAAGTTGCTTTGGTTCCGAAAGCTCTTCTTATGAACGCTCCACATTTATTCATATTGAAACAACATCGTTGATAGGCTCCTTTTAACGCTTTCTTGTAACTATTCGGCTCAGTTTATCACAGTTTTGGTGGTAGCTAAGGAAATTGGTCAATGAAGAATTTGATAAACTCTTGCACATTTGGAAGAAAAGCTTGTTTATTGATCAAGCAAAACCAAAACTAGTTACAAGAGAATCCAAAGCCGTAGAGGAAAACTCTTAGTATGCGGCTAGGTTGTTTTTTCATGTTAACCTAAGAGGCTATATATAAACAAGAATAAAGTTTATACAAGGAAAACCCTAGTATCTTACAATATAGGAAAAATATATTGGACCTTATTCTAAGCCCAATATATGGTAACATAGAGATAAAATCATCAACCTTTAACACCCTCCTTCAAGCTGAGGGTCGAAAGAAGTCCAAGACCCAAAGCTTGCTAAGGAGATGATAGTGTTGATTTGTCCCTAAAGCCTTGGTCAGAATATCTACAGGTTGATTACCACTCTCAACATGCGCTGTGCTAATTAAACCATGACGTATTTTTTCTCGAATAAAATGACAAGAAACATCTATGTGCTTGGTCTTCTGATGAAAGACTGGGTTTTCTGCCAATTTTTGCGTTGCTTCATTGTCACAATATAACAGCACTGGCTGTGAAACATTAATTCTCATATCTTTTAATAGACCAACCAACCAAACGATCTCACAAGTAGTGGTTGCCATGGCCCTGTATTCGGTCTCTGTTGAAGAAAGAGTCACAATTGGTTGCTTTTTACTTTTCCTAGAAATTACTGAATGCCCAAGTGTAAGACAGAAGCCAGTAGTGGATTGACATGTTAGAGGGCATTTTGCATAGCTAGCATCACAAAAAGCTTGCAAGAGAAAATCACCATCTAAAGGAAAGAATAAATCAAGCCCTATTATTCCTTTGAGATACTTAACAATGTGAAGAGTTGCCTCCCAGTGGGATCACTTGGGAGCATGCATGAATTGACTTAAAAGGTGTATTGGAAAAGCTATGTCAAGGCGTGTCATATCAAGATAATTCAGCTTACCAATCAATTGCTGATAACTCAAGATGTTCTCAAATGGTGGATCATCTATTTGTGGACAAACTCGCTCATCATATTTTAAGCTAGTGAAAAAGACATTTGTCTCCATGGGATTTCCAACAGGCTTTACAGCTGATAGTCCCAATTCAGAAATCAATTCTAAGATATACTTATATTGACTGAGATGCATGCCATTTGAATCTTGAAGGATCTCAATTCCAAGAAAATATTTGAGTTCTTCAAAATCCTTGATTCGAAATGTAAAATGAAAATAGACTTTTAGAGCCTCAATTTCTTGTATGTCATCACCAGTAATTAAGATGTCATCCACATATATAAGTACTAAAACAATATTACCATCTTGTCCTTTAGTGAAAAGAGAATAGTCGTACAGTGATTGTCGATAGCTAGTAGATACTAAAGCTTCTATAAACTTCTCATTCCACTGTCATGAAGCTTGCTTTAACCCATATAAAGATTTCTTCAATCGACATACTTTGGACCCCCTTTCAAAAGAACTCCCAGGTGGTGGTTTCATATATACTTCCTCATCTAAGTCTCCCTGTAGAAATACATTATGGACATCCATTTGTCGAATAGTCCATTTACATTGTGAAGCAATAGATAATGCACTTCTAACTGTCACAGATTTTACTGTTGGAGAGAAAGTCTCATAATAATCGATACCTTCTGTCTGACTATAACCCTTTGCTACTAGACGAGCCTTAAAGTGCTCAATACTCCCATCAACATGATACTTAATATTATATACCCATTTACATCCTTCGGGTTTTCTCCGTGGTGGTAGGGCTACCAATTCTCATGTTCCATTCGATTCTAATGCTCTCATTTCCTAATCCATGGCATCTCGCCATCTAGAATCCTTAACTGCCTCATGGTAGAACAAGGGTTCTATCTTAGGTGAAATGGTTGCTATGAAATGTTGATGTGGAATGGGTAAATGTGTATAAGATACATAGTCAGATATGGGGTATTGTATGGATGAACTAACATTGTTGTAAACATAATCTTGAGTCCATATAGGTGGCCTAGAAATTCTAGTAGATCATCTAGGAGGTGATGAATGGACAATGGGATCAGGCATGGTTGGTGAGAAATGATCATCCGCTGTCTCATCATAAGTGAAAACAGAAGGTGATGTAGAAGGAGAATCTATAATCTCCAAGGTAGAATCATTGGGTTGGTTGCCTGATATATTGGAAGTGGTAATATATAGTGTAGTATGAATGGTTGTATCATGAATGGAATTTGATTGGGTAGGAGAGATTACCTGAGTATCTGAATTAGGGTTAACTTTGATAACTTGTTGTGCAGGCTCCTCATCTCGAGATGACATCATAGGGAATTCTGAAGAATGGGACCCAGTCTCTATGTCTGTAAAAGGGAAAACATTTTCATGAAAATGAACATCACAGCTTACAAAAAATTTCTTTCTTTCAATGTCATAAAGTTTATACCCTTTTTGCCCAAAAGGGTATCCCATGAAAATATTAGGAATAGCTCGAGGGGCAAATTTGTCTTTACGCCCCACCACTGAAGCATAGCAAAGACAACTAAAGACTCGAAGTCTAAAAATGTTAGGAGCTTTCCCATGAATCATCTCATAAGGAGATTTTCCATGTAAAACTGAAGAAGGAATGCAATTGATAATGTGTGTGGCAATGAATATACACTCACCCCAAAAACATGTAGGCATGTGACTTTGAAATTTTAATGCCCATGCAACATCTAATAAGTGACGATGTTTATGTTCTACCACACCATTCTGTTGTGGGGTATACAAATGAACTTTCATGCATTATACCCCGTGATGAAAACAATTTGTCACATGAGGAATTCAAGAAATTAGTTGAATTATCAGAACGAATGTGTTTGATTCCAATGCTAAAATGATTTTGAATTGTGTTAAAGAAACATTCTAAATGTGATATTGTTTCTGTCTTATATTTCATGAGGAAAGTCCAAGTCCCTCGTGAAAAATCATCAACAATGGTTAGAAAATATTTCAAACCATCATAATTTGAGGCATGATATGGTCCCCAAATGTCCACATGGATTAAATCAAAAAGATTTTTGACATTCTCATTGGGAATAGTGAATGGATCACGTGTTTTCTTAGCAAGAGAGCAAATTGAGCAATGGAAATCAGAAAATGGAAAATCTTTGAAATCATTCAAAAATTTAAATTTAGATAAAGACATGTGACCAAGTCTCGAATGCCATAAATGAAAATTATGGTCATTAGGTGCGGAAGTAATTGAAAGGGCTGGTGCAGCATCGGAAAATTTGCTAACATGCTTATTCCTAGGGTGCAAGAAAAAATAAAATCCATGTCGCATTCTACCAATTCCTTTGACGTCACCCATCGAGAGGTCCTAAAACACACATAAATCAGCATAGAAAACCACTAAACAGTTATTCTCAACAGTGAATTTAGCTATGGACAACAAATTATATTTGAAATCACGAGAATAAAGAACGGTATGTAATTTTAAACCGTCAGCTAGGGTTATGGAACCAATGTAGGTGACTTGGGTTAGTTTCCCATTTGGCAGTTTAACAGATCTAGACTTAGACATGCATTTAACAGGAAATTCTAAGCAATTAAAATCGACAGTAATATGATCACTAGCCCTACAATTTATAATCCAAATGTAAGGAAAAGATTTTGGAATACCTGCTCCATTAGCATGAGAGGTCCTACCATAGTCTTCCTTGATCAAATGGATAATGCGCTCATACTGCTCTTGTGTAAAAGTGCAGTAACTAGGCTTAACAGTTGCCAAATTGATAGTAGAATTACTAGTAAAATTCTTGTGACTCAGGAGATAGCCATTAAGCTTGTAACAAGCTTCCTTCTTATGTCCAAAAAGCTAACAATGCTCACATTGAGGCCCCTTAAGACGATAACAACTTTCCTTGCGGTACCCTTTGCATCCACAATGCTCATATTTGGGTTTGCCAGAAACCCTAGACGACCCATCATTTTGCCCTACTTTAAGTGAAAACGATGTATCGTTTTCATTATGCAAAGATGTTGTCCCAATTGATCGCTTAGGCCTTGGTGCCATAACAAGTGGCTTAAATGCGGACCAACTTGTTGCATCGGTCTCATATGTCACCGTAAAAGCCTGAGAATCACTAGTCATCTCCTCTAGTCCTCCATATCGGTATTTGACATTGTTGGCGATGGAGTAAGCTTGCAAAATGTCAGGAAGTGGCTTCATGAGCAGAATCTGGTCTCTAAGATGAGAAAAATGGTCATCTAGTCCTCTCAAGAATTGATAAAACTTCATGCGTTCCAGATGAAGTTTCCAACCATCAGTTTTGGACATTTCCGATGAATCTAGAGCCATCAATGCTACATACTCGTCCCATAATGACGAATACCACGTAAGACCACACCACCAAGTTGTTCATCAGACAAAAGCTTTAGCTTTTCACTAAAGGACAAAAAGTTTTACCTTTGTCTTTGTTCCGGCAAAATCAACGTCTTGTGTGAGTAAAAAAAACCCACCTTTTCGTTTGGAATAGAGAAATGTAGCCGTGTGCAGCACCTTTCCCGGGGAGAGAGAGCCAAAAACCAATGGAGCTAAATGAAAACCATTGCATTACAGGCTATATGCGACTCCACGGAACCCAACAAAATCGTTGGCTCTCGATACCATGAAGAATTTGATAAACTCTTGCACGTTTGAAAGAAAAGCTTGTTTACTGATCAAGCAAAACCAAAACTAGTTACAAGAGAATCCAAAGCCATAAAGGAAAACTCTTAGTATGCGGCTAAATTGTTTTTTCATATTAACCTAAAAGGCTATATATAAACAAGAATAAAGCTTATATAAGGAAAACCCTAGTATCTTACAATATAGGAAAAATATATTGGACCTTATTCTAGGCCCAATATATGGTAACATAGAGATAAAATCATCAACCTTCAACAGTCAAGGTGAAAAGCAGTACCCAGAAATCCTCCCCCTCTTAATAATTTGGAGAAGCTTGACAAATATCCTGCAGAAATCTCGCAGAAAGTTAATCATCACCTCATTTGATTAAAATTCCAGGCGAAAACTTTTACTTTATCATCATATAATGAAACGCCTTGAAACTTTACCCAGGATTATAAGAGCTGGCCACTTCATCGTTGAATCCACTAGAAAACTCCGAAACTCCGAAATCAATGCCAAACTTTTAGTCAACATTAAAAACCAGAAAAAGAAAAAAAGAAGTGGGGAGCGTGTGTAAGTTTCAGCGTTTCAGTTGACCCTTGTCAAGCTCGTTTACTTCGTTTTTACTCCCTGTGAAATATATTCCTATAAGATTTCAGACAGTGGGTAAAACAAAGCTCATGTCTCTCCAGCAGGACGCTTTTATGGACTTGTCTAGAAATGGTACCATCTATCAGCAAGAAATATTTTCCAAGAAATTTGGTGGAAGAAAAACTTTTCAATCTACGATATTATTCAGGTCAGAATAATCAATCGAAGACAGTGATTGTTGTTCGATCATACACATGGCTTTGCATAATCATTATATCAGGTTTGTGACTGTTCTGCATTTATGACTATTTTGCATTTGCGATTCTGTTATGCATTTATGGTTCCATTCTAAAAAATTTTCAAGCTGAGTGCAGTCTGAGCAAAACTTTTTTTGTCACCACCAACGTGAATGTTCCAAATAATTTGCCACCATGAAAAAAAGAAGAGGTTGTTAATATAAATGCAATTCTTATCATATTTAAACAATTACGAAAACGTGAAGAAAAAAAATTGAAAAATTCATGCAAAATATAATACCTTCATCTGCCAAAAGCAAAGAAAATATTGGTCGTATAACATTATATCACAAGTCATTATATTACGTTAACCCAAGTGTTTTCCATTTTAATAAGGAAAAATATTTTATTATATTATGCAAAAATAAGACTTCGGTGTAATACTTAGATTAGTCTTTAAGATAAACAGGTCAGATGATAAATATGTACTAAAGTTGAATGATTAATGCAGGTGATTAGGTGTTGCAGGATATTACACTAAAACCTCAAGTATAATGTGTGGTTCAGCACAGTAGTAGCCACAATAGGTCACGCTTTTTCGTACACGGGGCCGCATAAAAGAGAATTAAAACGCACCATTCCACTCAAGAAAAATCTGCAAAATGGTCATGTTCCAAGGTGTAGAAAGCTGAATTCGGGGTCGAAAGTTGCAGCTGATTTTTGGGGAAAGAGGTACGGACAAATAAAGTAAAAGAGTACCCTAAGAACCATGGATACCGGTGAAAAATCTGGGAAAGTAATGGGTTATATGTGAACTTCGAAATGAAAGAATCAAAACGGGACCCAATTGCTAAAATCCAACTAATTGAAATGGGGAATTTTGCACCAGCAAGATAAATTAGAAATGGTTGTATACACAACTGATGCGTCTTGTGATGGACAATAGAGTGAGCTAGGGATTATAGAGAGACTGGAACAAAATAACCATAGAAATTTTGGAATTTTAAAGTATTGGAAATGTAACAGACAAGGAAAATAAGCTGCTGAATGTAAAGGACTGTAATTAAAAAAAAAAAAAAAAGAGTAGGAATGAAAATGACAGAAAAGTAAAGGTTGAAAAGGAAAGTGCACAAGATTTAGAAGACAAAGCTAGGTAGAACAAAAACTCCCATTGATCTCCAAAAATTTGTTTAAACTTACTATAGTACTCCATTGTGCTACATTATCAATTATTAATTGGAGTAAACGAGTAGCCCTAATATAGGGTTAATACAAAGATACCCAGAAGTTAAAAGTCATAAGTTTTCTGCTTCCTGTATGAAACTAAACATAGAATAGTACTTATACAATCATTCTATTTATGTTGTATTCTCGGGTAGAGCAAGCAAGTGTAGTCGTAAGGTTTTCCTAAGTGTGGAAAAATTCAAGCGTGTGTCGGCGAGTGCTTTGAATTTGTTGATTGTGTAAATGAGAAGGGTTTTTTAATCGGTTTAATTAAGTGATGGTATATATATGTTTAAAAGTAAGGTTAAGCTGAACCAGTTATTTTCTATATATATATTTATTCTTTTGATTGGTTGTGCACTGATTTCTGCTTGATATAGTTATTTGCATTATATATGCCCACTATATTTCTTGCTCAATACATCATTCAAGCTAGGTATTAAAGATAATTTTTTTAAATAATTAGTTAAATATAAATAATTAGATTCAAACATCCTTTCTTGAATTCTTAAACCTAACAACAATCCGAAATACAATCAAACTCCATTTTTATCCTTTTGAGTATGCTTTAATATTGTTATTGACTTCAAACTTTTAGATAGTGAAATTTTTAGTTATCTTAGCCTGAATCAATTGTAATATTTTTCTAGTTCTCTTAGCCTGTATCGTATATTCATACGATATACGACAATCAGCCGTCTATATGACAGGAATATACTTTTCTTTTCCGGACGGGACAAAGTTACATAAATATTCTATTTTAAGCTCATATACCTTTTTGGTTCTTTTGGGTCAACTATATTCACCTTGATGTGTGAATTGGAAGTTCCAATAAAATGTTGAGACTCGGACAACGTCACACTTTACGGAGCATCACTGTGATAAAAAAGGAGTTCCCTCCGCATCCAATGCCAAAATGGTTGAAAAAATAACGTGGACGAATTGGTATGTTAGGCTTGAAGTTGAAGGCATGCTACATGCATGTGTTGTATACACGTATGCATACACAAGACATATGTTGATATGACAATTGCGCATGTTGTGGCAATTGCAAACTTTATGGGCATGCTTTAAATTCCTGAATGCCAAGTGTGCAACGTACCATTGAAAATATTCTTTTATTTTTGTCTATTTTGACCTAGAAAATATATAGTGCCATCATATATGAAATCTACTTCCATTATGAATATGGTTGGGGAAATTTACTTCACAAAGTTTTTTTTCTTATGAATATGTGAGTTTATTCACTTAAGAATTAAAAAAAAAAATACAAATACTTAGGGGCATATTTTAGTATTATAGTTCATCTAAGAAAAAAAAGTTTGAAATCTTCTAGTTATGATATAACAAAACATTCATCTAATTGTGCTTAATGTTCCTAAATAAATATGTTCAATATTTCAACAACCTTATTTTGCAAGTTTTTATAATCCAAACTTGTCAACCAACCTTGTGAATTTCATTGTATTCCAAATTGCACACCCAATTCATACATATGGGGTATTAAACTCTAAATTTTATAGTTGGAGTCCCTATTAGCTAATCACTAAACTAATTGGTTAAGCAACTACCAAATTCATCTTTAGAATTGACCAATCTTGCTACCTAGAAGGAAAGGCATAGCCAAGATTAAAGTTACGAAAAATAGAAAAATCCTTACAAAGGTCATAACTATAATATACATTACTAATATATTATGGAACTATAAATATGGATATTATATATTATTTATTAGTTTAATTAATTCCTGAAGGATTTATTATCATCTTTATCACAGAAAACTCTTATTTATTTATACTTTTAACGATCTATTTCAATGATTTAATCTATAACACCACTGCTACGTTCAAGGTGGATTTAAAGATTAATAAAACAAGCATAAAATAGACAAGAGAGACTCCTTGTAGGCACGCAAAACCAGGGGAAGTATGTCTTTACTTCAGTGGAGAATATCAGACGATCTTCACTCTATTTCCTTAACCCTCCATTTCATCCGAGGAGTGATATCAAAGATGTTGCAAAGATGATGAAGATTTCAACAATGGAAAATCCAATAGATAAGTTGGCCAAGCCTATTTCAATTGTCAAGTTCAAACAGTATTTAGAGTTGATTGGCTTGGAAAAAGAATAATCATATGGGGTTCGCAAAACTTGGAAGAGTAAGTGCAAGAATATGAACTACTCGCTAACATGGAGATTTTTTTATATTTGGTTCATAGTTTTGTCACTTCTGGCTCTACCTTTTCTTTGCTTCTTGGCCACCTTCCTGAATTAGTTCCGCCTTTTCATTCATCAATACATATTCACCAATCACCACATCTTTACTCATGAGGAACTTTGAAACTTTTCCATTTGACTAACATAGTCTATAACCCATCACACCCTCTACATATGTTTCTTTGACCTTGGCTCCAGCTTGACATCGGATCCCCTAACATAACATAGACAACTAAATATTCTTAAATCAAAGTAGTCAACAAGAGAACCAAACTATACGTTTTCTAAAGTTTTACAATTAAAAGCAGTTAAGGGATATCTATTGACAAAGATAGTAGGCTATATTGATGGCTTCCACCCAAAATTTCTTTGACAAACCAACATCTAAAAATAGACATCTTATTTTCTCTAAGATAGTGCGGTTCATTCTTTCAACAATACCACTTTGCTATAAAGTATAAGGCGTTATCTTGTGTCTTGTTGTCCCTTCTTCACTGCAATATAAATCAAACTCTTAGTTACAAAGACACTTACTATTATTTGTCCTCAAAGGTCTGATTCACTTTACTACTTGATTTTCAACTAATGTTTTTGTGTGCTAAACAAAAGTCTTACATCAAGTATGATTCTTTATGGTGTAGCTTAAATAAAAGAGTGTTTTTTCAACTCTTGATTTAGTTTTTAAGTTGAACTTTGAATCTTCTGACATAGCATTAAAGCCCAAGTTAAATATGCTCAACCCCATGTGACTTTAAGCTTAATATTGCTCAACATGCAAAGACATGTGTACAAGATAAAAGTTTCACATTAAGTATGCCTTATGGTGAAGTTTAAATGAAGAAAGTTGTTGATATGGATTAACTCAATAAAGGGGGGTTGGATTGGGTTTTTCTTTTTTTCTTTTTTTTTTCTTTTTTTTTTCTTTTTTGCTTAAAAGGAACAATATATAAAAATAGTGCATAAGAAAATGTTCAATTGGTTCGACCTCCCTTTAGACCTACTTCCACCCCCTTTTACCAATAATAAGAGAGCCTTTTTACTACTTTATGAGAGTTATACTTCCACAATTTAGTACATCTTGATATTTTGTTCACTTAACACAAAGATCTACAATCCATTACTCAAACAACAAGCCAAATATGGCTTTTCAATACAATACAACAACCTGAGACTACACATTGTCTCAATTACAAACAACCACAACTCACAATTTGTTGTTATAAGCAAAATCACACCTTACAACTCACTATTACAAAATCAAAAGCACAACTTATGATTTTCTGTCACAAATCAAAACACAAACTACAAGATATCAAAGTTTACGCAACAATATATTTCTTTCTTGTTTAGGAAGTAGTTGTGACTTAAATTAGAGTATCTCTTGTATTCTATCTCAGTTTATCTCTTCAAAACAACATTCAAGCAATCACCCTTTTCTACAACAACAATATTAGGAGAATAGTGATTTCTGATAACTCTATTTTTATAGAGTTATTTTACCTAATTTAAGTAATAAATAATTTAATGTTTGTGAGAAAATATTTGAATTCCTCTTTATTTACTTAAGTTTATCTTGTTTATGTAACATAAGGAGGCATGAAGAAAATGAACAAGAATGGAGAACCTGATGCTTATTATGTGGCAAAATATGGTCAAAATATCAAGATCAAGAAAATCATATAGGCTTCGGTTTTGGATGATTGTTATTAGATTTTTTTATTGTTATTGGATTTTCTAAATAATTAGAAAACCTAGTCGTCTTAGAAGTTCAAAGCCTAATTAATATAAAAGTTCAAAACTCAAAACCCAAAACCCAAAACCCACTTCTACTAGGATAGGAGATAAGTCTAAACCCTAGACCCTGTTTAAGAGAAAAGAAGAGACAAAAGAAAATGGAGGAAATTCAGCACAACTCAAGAGAGAGGCCATGAATTCAAGGTTTCTTGAAGAAAAGACAAAAAAAGGTGACAAATTTCTTGTTCTTTGATTCAAAATGTCTTGTTTAATTCCTATTATTGTTCTTTCTCATTATTTCATTATCTTTTTAGCTTACTTTTATTAGAGTTATGATGTAATCTAATTATAATAATATAAGTCTTATGGTTATTATATTTTGCAAGATATTTTGTTTATGTGAAGCTACATGTTACTATGTTTAATTATTTTAAGTGATTAGCTACCACTTAAATGACCTAATTTGCATGTTTGAGATGAACAGGAGATGATATGTAGTTGCTTCTTGTAATGTGTAACCATAAATTAAATATAAATAGACATATACCATATTATTTATATGACTTTCGATATGAATTGGGAAACTTCATAAATCCTAATGCATTTGTTTATTTCAATTCATATATAGAGATATAGTAAATTAATAAGCTAAATAGGTTCGTTATACCTAGACATAAGATAGTGAATAAATTAGGAGATTTCACCTTCACATAAATAATTGAAATTCATATCTAGTAGTTATGGTGAAATTAGATGCTCTCGTGTGTTTAGTTTTCTTATATTTAATTAGTTAATCTATCATCTATCATCTATCATTTAAATTTGTTAAATAAATTCTAGGAGTTATTCACCGTTAGTAATTAGTAGGTCTAGAAATTACCAATCTGTTGGAAAAAGATATGTTTTGTTGCGACAAATTTTGGTTACATATAATATATAAATGTTTTTCATATGCTAATATGCAAAATTGAACAAAAAAGGAGTAAAAGGTGTGCAAATTATAATATCAATTAATGATATTATAAAGTAGTTGGGTCCCTACATTCTTATATAATGCTACCTCACATATGCTCAAAAAGAATATTTTTATGCAATAAAAATTAAAAAAATATTAGTTGCATAGCAATTTCTTTTAAAAAAAAAAAAAGTAATGCTAGATTTTATATGTTTATAGGCCATTTAAAGAACATATCCAAGCCCACATGAAACAAGCCATTTGAAGTCCACCTAAGGACTGATCCAAGCTCGCATGAAGCAAGCCACTCAAAGTCCACTTAAGGACTAATCCAAGCCCACTTGAAGCAGGCTAATTGAAGCTTACTTAAAAGCCGATCCAAACCTAACAACCCGCTCATTGAAAAATGGCATCATTTGAATTAATAGACCAGAGCACCTGTTTAATTGAGCTCTCAGCCGAGAAGCCCTAGCACCCATTCGAAGTGTTTTCACAAGACTTCTATCTCTTTCTCTCTCTAAGCAACCAATTCTCCAATGGGAAGATTTAAGAAGGGACTGAATGTTAGAATGGTCAATTGCAAGCATTAATCGAAGCTTTAACCATAGATTGATGGAAATCTATTCATCTTCTAATGGGAAGAAAGCTACAGAGGTGTCAGGTTTGACAAGAAACCCTAATGAGCTATTGTTATTCGAATACGATATAAAAGCTCTTCTTAACGATTAACTAAAGGACTTTTGATGAGATATTTGTGAAAAATCATAAGAAGAATTTGAAGTTGCTCAAAAATTGCTATCTCTATCAACTTCTGTGATACTTTCTCAAGATCATTTCTTTGTGATCATCCATACTTGTATACACTTGTTTATATGCTAATTAAACTCTATTCATTATATGCACATAAATATTATTGTAAATCCAAAACCTAACTTAATGATATTTGGGGGTTTTATTACTAAAACTTAAATACTCGTTCAATATCTTGAATAAGTTCTTTGATAAGTAATATCCCTCATACACTTCACATCATTTGGGGATTTGTTGTTGTAAAAAGGTTGAATTAACATTCTCTTGTAAATAGTGACTTGTGTAACTCCTTGAGGAAAAGTCGGAAAGTTAGGAGAATGTTTCCCCTACTTAGTAAGTAAAAAGGACTTCAACTGGTTAAGTTGGAGGAAGAAAAGAATGGAAGTAGGTGAAAATGGTTGAACCACCGTGGAAAATCTGTGTCTATCTTTGCTCTTTATGTGTACTTTATCTAGTTTCTTATATTCATTTGTTATGTTCTATTTGCTTTCATTGTGAGCATTTGAAGTTCGATTGATAAACATGACTTTGTGATAACCAATTCAACCCCCTCACCCTTCTTGGTTAGCCATTATACCTAACAAGTAGCATTGGAAGATAGGTTATCTGATTTAAAGGCTTAGCATCCTAGAGTAGATCCTTATAATGATTGTACAAAAAAGTATAGCTATTATGGGGTTTAACAAACCACCTTTGTTTGATGGAATAAACTATAAATATTGGAAGCAACTAATGCAAGTATTTATTACTAGCCAAGATCCAAAAGCTTAGCAAGCTATCAGAAAGGGTATTGTGTTACCTGAAACTAATGAATGAAGTAAAAATGAAGCTAAAATCATGGGATTAAATGCTAAGGCTATGAACATGATATATAATGGTCTAAAAGTTCATGAGTTTAATAAAGTATCTTCTTGCATCACTAGTAAAGAATATAGGATAAATTAAAGGTCATTTATGTAAGGTATAATGGCTAACCAAGAAAAAGGGTTAAATTGATTTTCTAAAAAGGTAACACAACAATGCCTTAATTTAGTCCAACAATACCAAACCAAACAAGACCAAAAGATAAACACACAAGTGTAAAACAAGTATATACAGTAAGAGGAGACAACAAATTTTCTATAGTGGTTCAACACTTTTCACTTACTTACACCCTCTTCTTCCTCCAACACAATTGGTTGGATTCTTCTTTACTAACAAAGTTGGAGAAAACCTTCCCCATAGTTCCCAACTTTTTCTCAAGGGGTTACACAAGTCACCGATTACAAAGATAAGGTTGACTCAACCTTAATACAATAGCAATTCCTCAAAAATATATGATTTGAGAGGAATATTGCTTATCAAATAACTAATTGAAGATATACAATGTCAATCCAAGCTCTAATCACAAAACACCCAAATATTATCAAGTTAAGGTTTCAGATTTAGAACTCTATTTATATGCATATAATGTGTATAGATCAATTAGCACATAAATGAGCAAATATAAGTGTCATAGATAATAAAGAAATGACCTTTAAAGAATATCAACGATTGTTACTCCAAATTGGATAATATCACCAAATCGAAGTAAGATGGCAGTAAATGAACAAATCCTCAATGCTTCTCATGATTTTTCAAAATATGATAAAAAAAAGCTCTTTATAAATCGTTAAGAAGGGCTTTTATATGAAATCCAAATATCCAAAGCTTTCTAGGGTTTTCTATTAAACCTAACATCACCACAAGAATCTTTCCATTAGAATGTGAGAGGATTTCCATCAATCAACAATAGAGTCTTCAAATCTTGTTCTCAATCGACCATTCTAACAAATTAATCTCTTTTTAAAACTTCTCGTTGGAGAATCACAGCTCAAAGAGAAAGAGATAAAAGTTGTGCAAGGAACAAAATGCAGCTAGTGCTTCTCAGTCTCAATCGAAAGTCCAGGTTAAGTAGTTTCTTCATTAGTTGAACGATGTCGTTCTAAATATCGGGCTTTGACAGGATGGCTTTTAGTCAGGTTGCTTCATTAGACGAGTTGTGGATTAGCTTATCACTCAATTGGGCCAAGACTTAATCAGCCTACTTTGCACGAGCTTTAAATGAGCTTCAAGCATCAAATGACCTTCTTCATATGGGCCTCAGAAAAAGCTTCAAATGCCTAACAAACAGAATAAATCAAGCATCATTTTTCTTAAGAAAAATGCTATGCAACCATTACTTCATTAATAAAAATATTCTTTTTGAGCATACATGAAGTTGTTTTATAAAAGAATGTAGAAACCTAGTTACTTTACAATATCATTTATTGATATTATAATTTGCACACATTTTACTTCCTTGATGTTCAATATTGCACATAAACATATGAAAAACATTTATACAAATATTATATGCAACCACCAAAAGTTTGTCACAATAAAACACACTATTTTCCAACAATTTATGAAGGTACTAAGAAAGTTAAATCTTCTAAAGTTACTATGCTTACACATTATTATAAGTTGTTTGCTATGAATGATTCTAAAATTGTTAGTGAAATGTTTGGTAGATATACTAAGATAGTTTTTGAACTTAGATTGCTAGGAAAGACATACACAAATGAAGAAATGGTTAGAAAAATGTTAATGTCTTTACCTAAAAGTTGGAATCCTAAGAAGATGGCTATAGAGGAAGCACATGACTTAGACAAATTGACCTTAGATGCTCTATTAGGATCACTAAAAATGCATGAAATTCAATTAATGAGAAGAGAAAGAGAAAAAGAAAATCAGAAGTCATTTGCTCTAAAAGTAAAAGTAGAAGTAGAAAATGTTGATGAAATAGAATATGAAAATGATGAGATTTCCTTGATAGCTAGAAGATTTAGAAAATTCCTTAGAAAAGGTTTAAGTAAGAATGTAGGACAATCTAGGAGGAAAGAAACACATGACCTTAGGGATAATATATGCTTTGAATGTAGAAAACCTGGACATATTAAGTTTAATTGCCCTCTACTCAAAAAGAAAAATAATAAAAATAAGAATGAAGCAATGATTGTTGCCTGGGATGATGAAAGCTTTTCATCCAATGGGGAGGAACAAGAAGAAGTTGCATATTTATGCCTAACCGCAATAGCAACCATCGAAGAAGAACTTGAGGTAAGTGACACTGAACTTCAAGATGATGTAAATTATGGTATAGAAACTACTTTCTTTGATTTCGTTGAATAAGCAAATAAAACGAAAGATAAATACAAAAAATTAAAAGCAAAATATAAATCAGTAAAGGCTGAAATTATGCATGATAAAGCTATTGTAACATCATCTTGTGTACATGAAAATTATAGTGCATCCAAAGATACTTGCATGAAATCTTATGTATGTTCTATAGGTGATACATGTTCTGACCTAGTCAACAAACATGCTAACATTGTTAAAGTTGTTTGCTTTAATTCTGAAATAGCAAGTCTTAACATGAAAATATGTGAATAAAAGAAAGAAAAACAAGAAATTCAGTTGAAATTAGATACTACTAATTTGATGTTAAGTAAATTCACAAAAGGTAGTATCATGTTAGATAAAATATTACAATCACAAAAAGGTATATATGATAAAGTTGGTATAGAATATAATGCAAGAAAAAACTCAAAGTCTTTCACAAAATATTTTAAAAAGAAAAGCTACACAATTCCACTGCAAAATGAATGCTTGTATTGTAAATATGTTGGTCATTCAATTGTTACATATCCTATTAAGCTTAGAAAATCATATAAGATAAAGAAAGTTTGGGTACCTAAAACTTTCAATAGCATGAAGTTAACTAACACTCATGGACCCAAAAAAAAAAAGGTACCATGCACTTCAATGAATGTTTTCATCTCTGCAGGCTTTTAGTGTAAAGATAAACAAACTGGACTACAAGAATTTATGGATTCTGGACAGAGAGTGTTCCCATCATATGACTAAGATGATGGAGCTCTTCTCAACACTTGAGCTAAAATCTAGAAGTATGGTTTCTTTTGGAGATAACTCCAAAGGAAAAATCAAGGGTATGGGAACTATAGGTAACCTAAAAACTCTACTTATTTTAGATGTGCTATATGTAGATGAATTTTAATTCAACTTGCTGAGTATAAGTCAACTCTGTAATAAAAACTTCAAAATAAAATTTGAAAAAGAACTTTGTCTTGTTGAAAATGTGGAACATAGTGTAAGAATTGTTGGGAAAAGGAAAGATAATATTTATGTGCTTAACCTTAGTGAATTGACCGCTGAACAAACATGTTTAATCCTAAATGAGAATGTTGATGCTTGGTTGTAGCATAAGAAACTTGGACATGCTGGTTTAGGATTGATAGAAAAACTATCCAAAAACAATTTGGTTAAAGGTCTACCCACTCTTAGCTTTGATAAAAAGAAATTATGTGAAGCATGCATAAAGGGAAAATATAATCAAAGTAGCTTTAAATTGAAGCTAGTATTAGCTACTGCAAGACCATTAGAATTGCTTCATATGGATCTATTTAGTCCTTTGAGAACAACAACCTTAAATGGTAAATATTATGCTTTAGTCATAGTAGATAATTATACAAGGTATACATGGGTATATCTACTTGCTAGGAAAGATGAAGCATTTGAGAAATTTGTTGATTTCTCTAAACTGATTCAAAATGAAAATGGTCTTTTTATCACAAAAATTAGGACTAACCATGGTGGTGAATTTGAAAATCACCTCTTTGAGAAATTCTACTCCAAGAATGGTATTTCTTACAACTTTTTAGCATCTAGGACACCACAACAAAATGGTATTGTAGAGAGAAAGAATAGGACACTTCAAGAGATGACTAGAACTATGATGTGTGAATAAAATCTTCCTAAACACTGTTAGGGAAAAGCTATAAGCATAACTTGTTACATCTTAAATTGAGCATTTTTTAGACCAATTTTGAAAAAGACTATGTTTGAATTATTCTTTGGTAGGACATGTAACATATCTTATTTTTATGTCTTTGGTAGTAAATGCTTTGTCTTGAACCATGGTAAAGAGTCACTTAATAAGTTAAACTCTAAGAGTGATGAGGCTATATTTCTCGATTACTCTCATACCAGTAAAGCATATAAAAATTTCAATAAGAAAACTCTAATGGCAGAGGAATCTCTTCATGTTAAGTTTGAAGATGATTGCATAGAAAATGAAGCTAATCCAAGTTTGAATGAACAAGGTAGCTAAAGTTGAAGGGGAGTCAAGAGACTTTTCATTTCTTAAAGTTAAAGGAAAGGTAAATCAGCAACATATTTTAGATGATCTCACTCATAGAGTGAGTGCCCGATCACAGTATGACAATACTTATGAACACTAAGCTTTCTTGTCTCAAGTAGAGCTAAAGAAGGTAGATGAAGCACTTGAAGAAGAAAACTAGTTTCTTGCTATGCAAGAAGAATTAAACCAGTTTGAAAGAAGCAAAGTTTAGGGAATTTGGTTCCTAGACCAGAATATTATCCAAAAAACCAAAAGAAAAGACATCTTGATTGTTCAAATTTATGTTGATGATATTGTGTTTGGTTCTACAAATCATGTTTTATGTAAAGACTTTGCAAATTCAATGCAATATGAATTTGAGATGAGTATGATGAATGAATTAACATATTTTCTGGTTCTTCAGATTAAGCAAACTAGGAAAGGAATCTTTATAAGTCAAACTAAATATGTAAATGAGTTAATCAAGAAATACAAAATGTATGATTCCAAACCAATAAACACTCCCATGAGCACATCTACATCTTTATCACATGATGAAAATGGGATTAGTGTTGATTGGAAACTTTATTAAGAAATGATTGGTTCATTGTTGTACTTGACTGCATCTTGGCCTGATATCATGTTTAGTATATATTTGTGTGCTGGATTTCATTCTAACCCAAAAGAACAATACTCAACTACTATTAAGAGAATATTTAGATATCTAAAAGACACGGTTTCCTTAGGAATTTGGTATCCTAGAGATACAACTCTTGATTTGGATGCTTTTAATGATTCAGACTATGTTGGTTGTAAAATAGATAGAAAGAGTACAAGTGGTGCTTGCCACTTTCTTATAAACATGTTGGTTTCTTGGTAGTCTAAGAAACAAAAATAGCATAGCTCTTTCTTCCACTAAGGCTAAATATATTGTTGCTACTAGCAATTGTGCTCAAATCCTATGGATGAAACAACAATTAGAAGATTATGGCATTTATTCTTCAAATGTTCCATTAAAATGTGATAATATAAACTTAACAAAAAATCCTATATAGCACTCTAAGACGAAGCATATTAAGATAAGACATCATTTTATTAGAGATCATGTACAAAAATGTGATGTTGCCCTTAAGTTTGTGCATACTAAACTATAGCTTGTTGATATCTTCACAAAACCCTTGGACAAAGAGAGCTTGGAATGTCTTTGTGTGAACATATTTCTTAAATATGTTGCTCTATATATTCTATTTTTGTATTCTCTATCACCATACTCATATTGAGGGGGAGCATATGAACTCCATATGCTTTATCAGGTCAGTTATCTACACCCTTTTAGTAGTATTTTTAGCTTTTTCTAATCCTTCATTTCTGCTACAACATGTTCTTTTTACTTATGACAAAAAAGGGAGAATGACAAAAAGGGTAGAGAGTACTAGCACATGCATGTTCCATTACAAACTAAATAGTGCAGAAAGTGGGATAACTCTCTAGCACCCTAAATGTCTGTTGAAAATATGTTTTTGGGTGGTGTCATGAGCTATATACATGTATATATGATGATATTGTTTACTTGTTATGCTTTACTTGTATTGATTGCCATGAAAAACATATAATGCTAGTGTTATATACTAAAAAATCTAGAATACCATAAAAAAACATATCATGATATACATTGATCACTTCATTGATAACATATGCTATTATATGCTCAAACTTTGAAAATTTTGGAAAAATATATGTTTTTTTATGACAAATTTTGGTTGCATATAATATCTAAATGTTTTTCATATGTTGATGTGCAAAATTGAACAACAATGAAGTAAAAGGTGTGCAAATTATAATATCAATTAATAATATTATAAAGTAGCTAGGTTCCTATACTCCAATATAATGCAACTTCACATATGTTTAAAAGGAATATTTTTATGCAATAAAAGTTGAAGAAATATTAGTTGCATAAAAATTTCTTTTAGAGAAAAAATTATGTTGGATTTTATATGTTTGCAAACCACTTGAAGAACTAATCCAAGCCCACATTAAGCAGGCCACTCGAAGTCCACTTAAGGATTGATCCAAGCCCATATAAAGTAGGCCACTCGAAGTCCACTTAAGGACTGATCCAAGCCCGCATGAAGCAGGCCACTTCAAGTCCACTTAAGGACTGATCCAAGCCCACTTGAAGTAGGCCAACTAAAGCTTACTTAAAAGCCGATCCAAGCCCAATAACCCACTCATTAAGAAATGGCATCGTTTGAATTAATAGACCAGAGCACCTGTTTAATTGAGCTCTCAACCAAGAAGCCCTAGACCCCATTCAAAGTGTTCCTGCACAACTTCTTTCTCCTTTTCTCTTTAAGCAACCAATTCTCCAACATGAATATTTAAGAAGGGACTAAATGTCAAAATGGTCAATTGTGAGCATTAATTAAAGCTTCAATCATAGATTGATGGAAATTTATTCATCTTATAATGGGAAGAAAGCTACGGAGGTGTTAGGTTTGACAAGAAAACATAATGAGCTCTTGTTATTCAAATATGATATAAAAGCTCTTCTTGACAGTTAACTAGAGGACTTTTGATAAGATATTTGAGAAAAATCGTGAGAAGAATTTGAAGTTGCTCAAACATTGCTATCTCTATCAGCTTTCGTGATACTCTTTGATCTTTGGTGATATTCAATGATACTCTTTCAAGATCATTTCTTTGTGATCATCCATACTTGTTTATGTTCTAATTAAACTCTATTTATTATATGACATAAATATTGTTGTAAATCCAAAACCCTAACTTGATGATATTTAGGGGTTTCATGATTAAAGCTTAAATACTTGTTCAATATCTTGAATAAGTTCTTTGATAAGTAATATCCCTCATACACTTCACATCATTTGGAGATTTGCTCTTGTAAAAAGGTTTAGTCAACCTTCTTTTGTAAACAATGACTTGTGTAACTCCTTAAGGAGGAGTTAGGAAGTTAGAAGAATGTTTTCTCCTACTCAGTAAGTAAAGAGGACTTTAATTGGTTAAGTTGGAGGAAGAAAAGGGTGGATGTTAGTGAAAAGGCCAAACCACCGTGAAAAATCTGTGTCTATCTTTGCTCTTTGTGTATGCTTTATCTAGCTACTCATATTCATTTTTTATCTACTATTTGCTTTCATTGCGAGTGTTTAAAGTCCAATTGATAGACATAACTTTGTGATAACCAATTCAACCCCCCGCCTTCTTGATTAGCTATTATACCTAACATAATCTCTGTGGGACGATATCTTTCTCATCATTATATTACTTATTTGACATGTTCACTTGCATTTAAAATTTACTGAACAATTTCTTCAAAGAGAAAAACTCAATTCAATATGTTAAAATAAACTAATCAAGAATAATCAGATAACATTACAATATTGTTTGAATAATGTATTCTTGAGATATCACAACTATTTAACCTGACTTGATTCACAACATCGTTATCATTAAAAGCAACCTTTATCACAATGTGCAACTAATAAGATATTTAAACAATCAAACAGTATTCCCATACTTCACTCTTTAAACAAATAGAGAAAAATCCAATGAAATACGATTCATAATAACAGTAGGCTTAATAAAGGACACATGGTTAGAGTAGTCTTGAGAATAAACCAGCAATGTAATTGACAACTAATCTCCAAAAAACTTTGTGAAAATGTAACAAAGATTAGCTTGTAGGATTAGAAATTGAACATATTAATAAATCCTTAAACTAGAAAGAGATTTCCACATTGTTCGTATAATTAGAGGATGAGAACAACTCCACATAGTATTTTTCACAAAAGTGTATTGAAGGTTTTTCTCAAATTGTGTGTGTATAAAATCAAAACCCTAGCCATCAATATATATGATTTCTAATCAAATACTTTGGGCAAAATAAGAATTATACCATTCTATAATCAAGGCTCCTTGATTTTCTCTCAAAAAGCTTCCATTTTGGTCAGATTTTTACTTTCAAATTTCATCTACATGTTTTGGTATAGAGAGAGAAAGAGGACAAAGAAGCAAGCTAAGAATTTCCAACATATGTGTTTGCCTTACCTCTTCTTAACCATTCACTTATATATTTCCCTTTGATTACTCAAAATGCACCATTTCATTTAGGTGCAACACTAAATCACACAAGGCAACAATGAGCATTCTTAACCTTATTTCCCTTTTTGTTTTGATTTTACTTTTTAGAATGAAAATAACTCTTATGATATACAATTGATTCTATACAATTTAATGCATGTATCAATAATTTTCAAACAAAATTGTCATTCAATTTTTAAGCTTAGTTAAACCATTGGATTTCAAAGCAAGTCATTTAAACATGAAGCCCACGAATACATGATGATCAAACCAAAATGTATAAACATTTTGATATGTAAGAGTTTTTGTCTACAAATAATCATTATCTTGATTATTTGTGTGACCTATAGTCCACATTTTTATTGGCACAAGATATAGATAGAATAACATATGTATATATATATATATATATATATATATATATATATAAATAGTTTTTCAATTATTTCAATATCAAAATATATTTAACAAAAATGTCATTTTTAACTTTTAAGTTGAGCCTTTGAACTTTCTAACAATCTTCCAATGCTTGAACTTGATGGACCCAAACCTTCCTTTGTTGGCAAACACCTAGCTTAGCGGTGAGCGGGTGCTACACCGAGCTTTGTCTTTTAAAACGGAGGTAGTAACTTCCTGCGAAGAAAAAAAGGACAACAAAAGTAGACGGAACATTGAGCCACATATAACAAAATAAATAATCAATAAATCTTTCACGACAATTTACACAGATAAAGTTATAACTGTAAAATAAATAAATGAAAATTTTCATATAAAATTTTTATTCTGGACACATTTGGAGTTTATAAAAATTATAAAAATGACATACTCTTTTGAATAAGTAGCTATAGGTCATTTAATAATAATTCTGTATTAGAAAAAATTTGAATAACCTGGGAGAAAAAAGTTTTTGAAATAGTTTTATAAATTGCATTTCAGAGAATAATTTTTTAAGAGAAGTGTCAGAAAAAACTGGTAGAAAAAATTTAATCATTTTAGTTAAATAAATTGAAATCTTATTCTTATAATTGATATTTACTAGTGATTGAATAGTAATTATCGTAATAGAAAGTCAAACTATTCAAACGTAAAAAGAAAAATTAAAAACACCCAAACTTTAATTTGTGAATAATAATCCTTAAGGAAAAATTTATTTGTTAATTTTCAAGCTCATGAAATCAATGATTAATAATCTGCTATCTTTTAGAAAGAAATGCTAATCCAAAGACGTCATACAGCTGGTATTTGATTTTAATAGATGAGAACAACTAGCTGACAAGGACATGGATGTCTGAAATGTATTCTTACCGTATCCGTCCCGCAGCCTCGTCATCCACGAACCTGCCATCGCAGTCGCCGAAATCAATTACACCTTCTTGTCCTTCCTCCCTTTCCACCACAACAGCGTCTAAGAGTAGTAAAAGGACAAGTTAATATTGTATGCCCGGGGTATCCTCCGACCTTATCGAAAGTCCATCTATTTCCCTCTAGAAAATGCCACCGCTGTCAAACCCCAAATCCTGCACTGAAGCATTAACTACTCAGAACAAAAAAGAAAAAGAAAAAGAAAATCCACATTGCTTTCCCATCTCCAGATAAAGGCCCTCCTCGAAAACTGATCTTCCCCTGCTCTTTCTGTAGGTAATAAGAATGAAACCCCACGGCCGAAAACTAGCCCTCACACCAACCCCTCCTTTCCCAAGTTACTTGCCGCCGCCGCCCGAATCAAACAGGAACTCTTTTGTCTCTAATCCGGCTTTTTTGGTGCTGGTGTACGTCATTACGCTTGTCTTAATCAAAGCCTGTTTTAGAAGCTGTGAGCTGTGCTCCGACCAACATAGCAACCGAGGAACAACGTCTTCTCCGGCGTTGGATCATTTACCAAGGTCGAACCTGCATAAAGGGTTGGACCCGACGGTGGTTCAGGCTCTGCCGGAGCACTCTTACAGCGCGGACGTGAAGTACCAGGTCGACTGCGCGATTTGTCTAAGTGAGTTCGAGGAGGGAGAAGCCGTGAAGATGATCCCCTTTTGCCAGCACGTGTTCCACCCCGTGTGCATTAACTCGTGGCTGTCGTCACACGAGACATGCCCAGTGTGCCGTACGACACAGTTTTATGTTGAGGAGGTGAAGGCGGCTGAGCAGGCATCAAATGTGGGCAATTCCAGTGTAGGATCAGTGGTTGAAAACCGTGAGTTGTGATATTGCTTTTGCATTATCCTTCTTATTGATTTGAATGGGCTTTCTAAGAATTTTACGAAGTGCCATAATGACATAATTTGGTGGCCGCCTCATTTTGAGAGTTCGTGCGTCGTCTGATCCTGAATTCATTTGCCCATCATTGTTGTTATTATCATTTATGCTTGGTTTTTTTCCTCTTGGGTATACCAATAACAAAGGTATGATTAAAAACTATCCCATCTAAACACTCGAAGTCGCTTTTGCACGTGGGCCTACACCTTGACCTAGCACAAGGAGAAATAAATAAATAAAAAGAGTGAGAACCTATCACATTTAAAACATTTTCTGTTCTTTCCTTCCTCCCCAAATTATTCAAGGGTCTTAATTTTCTTTTAACTCGTATAGCATGTAACCGGCTTTTGAGTTCCAAATTATGGAAATGTAAGCATGGAAATCAACAAAGATGAAAAGACAAATCATTCTAGATGAAGTCACACAGGACTCTCTATTCACACTTGCGTTTAAGTAAAAGGATGCAAAAAATACATTTGTTCTTATACAACCACAAGGAAAAGGAACAAATAAAATAAACAATAAGTATTTACAGATTTACAAAGTCAATGAGACCGCAGACAGATGGGCCCCGAATGGCATGCAGCCTAATACAAGTGCTAGACCACAGATTAATAACCACCAGTTTTCGTTTATCCGTGTTTCTTCCTCTACAGTATCGGCCAGATCAATGATCACTTCCAGTGGTTAACAAAACTTAGAGACCACAAAATAATTTTACTGCAGACCTGAGACAGGTGGGTGGTTGGATGGGACATGTTTGGAGAGTAACTGGAGTCAAACTTCGAGGATGAAAAAAAAAACAAAGAGAGAAATAACATCAAGGGAAGCCCAGCCCAATAGCCTCTTAGAAATATTTTGGATATTTACAAGCCACCAACTTAAAAGGAGGTGTTGGAAATTGTTAAAGATGAGTATTGTATTACATTAAAGGCAAAAAAATGAGTTTATGGTGTTATAAATGATGAGATTTTTTTTTAGTATCCTAAGGTTTTGAAATTAACTCTCATATTCTACTATGATATTAAAGCCAAAGATGGGCATCTACTTTATAAATCTTATGTCCCAAAGTTAAACTTTTTTCCACCTACAATGTTTATGTTAAGACGCACATGAGGAGAAGTGTTGAAAATAGATGTTGTTATACATTAGAAATGAAAGAATAAGTTTTTAGTCCTATAAGTGATGAGATTTATCCACCTAATACTTTAAGATTTTGGAATGAATCCTCGTACTCTTATAAAAATATATGGTTAACATAATTGTCGTCCTTCTTATTATTTCCATATTTAGATGCAAATATTATCATACAGCATAGAATCATTAGTTTGGAAAGTATATATTTGTTAATGCACATAGAATCATACCAACTACATTGCCATATTGAGCCCTAGAATTATGCTCAATATATTGTAATTATAGTTTCCTATATTAGCTAGGTTCTTACATTATAAATGTAATAGGTTGATTGTACAAAAAATTAAGTTAGCATAATAGAGAATCTCGGTTGCACACTCTGGCCTTTCTCCCTATTCTCACCTTTTCTTACATGGTATCCTAGCCAAAGTTCCTTTGAGACCTGCTTCCGCCAAATTATTTGGTAAATCTCCCATCCTCGATCACCTCCGTGTTTTTAGCTGTTGATGTTATGCCACCTCTGTTGGAACTCGTGACAAGTTTAGTCCTCGGGCTCTTCCTTGCATTTTTATGGGATATCCTTCCTCTCAGAAAGGATATTGCCTATATGACCCTATTTCTCAAAAAAAATTTGTTAGTCGTGACGTCGTTTTTCAGGAAATAGTATTCCCTTTCTACTCTTCCCATGACAACCCGCAGGCCTCGTCTTCTCTAGCTACTTCGAATCCTGATACTTACACTTCATCATCATTACTGGTTGATCTTCCTGATGACCCTCCCTCCAATAACTCTCCACCTTCCCCAGTTCCTATTGTTCCCCCTCATATATTTGATCCCTCACCTACCCCAAATCCTCTCCCTTCAGCCCCAGCTCCTTCTTCCCCACCCACCACCCTTGCCGATCCTCCATTTTGACGCTCTAGTCAACCTACTCGACATCCGATCTAGAGCACGGACTACCTATGTCCTACTATCCCACAATCCTCATGCACATCTCTTTATCTTATTTCCAACTATGTATCTCTCCATCACTGCCACCCACCTTACCAATACTTCATCGCTTCCATTTCTGCCATCTCTGAACCTACCACCTACCATGGGACTGCCACCGATCCCAATTGGGTCACTGCCATGGATGCTGAACTTTCCACTCTTGAGGCGAATCACACATGGGATGTCATTCCCTTGCCCCCTGGTCATCATCCTATTGGATGTAAATAGGTCTACAAAGTGAAGTACCATGCCGATGGTTCCCTTGAGCACTACAAAGCTCATTTGGTTGCTAAAGGTTTTAGTCAGTGGGAAGGCATCGACTATCAGGATACTTTTTCTCCCACTGCCAAACATGTCACTATTCGCCTTATCATCACCATCGTTGTTGTTCACCACTGGCCTCTCTACCAGATGGACATCCATAATGCTTTCCTTCATGGTGATCTCTCTGAGAAAGTTTACATGGAGCTTCTCCCCGGATTTCACAATCATGGGGAGTCTCGAGTGTGTCAATTGCGAAAATCCCTTTATGGGTTAAAGCAAGCCTCTAGACAATGGAATGAAAAGTTCACCAGAGCACTACTTGATCATGGCTTCACTCAATCTTATCATGATTACTCCTTGTTCACCAAACAGCGAGGTACTGCTTTCGTAGCTCTACTCATTTATGTCAATGATATTTTAATCACAAGAAACAATCAAGACACCATTGGAGAACTCAAGCAGTAGTTGCAAGCTACCTTCATCATGATAAGGATGATAAGAACTCAAGCAGTACTTGCAAGCAGTACTGTCAAAGTTTTTCTTAGGCCTCGAAATAGCTTGTTCTCCAGAAGGAATTTCTTTGAGTCAACGCAAGTATACGCTAGAACTGATTTCTGAAGCTAGTCTAGTAGGATCTAAACCATCCCTCATCCTAATGGAACATAACAAAAAATTCACAAGCATTGAGTATGATGAAAGCTCTAGTGAAAAACCCGACAATCCACCTCTTACAAACGACTAGTAGAGCGACTAATTTACTTAACTCTCACCAGGCCTGACATTACTTTCTCAGTTCAACTTCTCAATTAGTTCATGCATGACCCGAAGCAATCCCACATGAACGCTGCTCTTAAAGTGATCAAATATCTCAAAAGTTGTCTAGCACTTGTCTTATGTTTCCTTCATCTTCACCGTTTGAGCTAAAAGCATACTATGACTCAGATTATAGTACTTGCCCTATGACAAGAAGATCTACCACAGGATTTTGCATCCTATTGGGAAACTCACTGATCTCATGGCACTCGAAGAAATAACCCATTGTATCACTCTCATCCGCCGAAGCCAATATCGTGCCATGCACGTCACCACTTGTGAGATTGTTTGGATCGTTAGTTTACTCAAGGATTTTGGTTTTCACATGAAGCGTCATGCTTTATTACACTGCGACAATGAGGCAGCAGAAAAGATTGCAGCAAATCTCATCTTCCATAAATGTACGAAGTACATTGAGGTGGAATGTCCCTACATGAGAAAAAAGCTTCAACAAGGTATCATTACAACTCAACATGTTTCCACTCAAGAGCAACCTGCAGACTTGTTGACAAAGGCACTTTGAAGTAAGCAACATTGGCACCTTCTCTTTAAGCTCGGAGTATTTGATTTGTACAAATCTCTAGCTTGAGGGGGAGTGTTAATGCACATAGAATCCTACCAACTATATTGCCATATTGAGCCCTAGAATTATGCTCAATATATTGTAATTATATTGTAAATATAGTTTCCTATATTAGCTAGGTTCTTACATTATAAATGTAATAGGTTAATTATATAGAAAATTAAGTTAGCATAATAGAGAATCTCGGTTGCACACTCTGGCCTTTCTCCCTATTCTCACCTTTTCTTACAATATGGTATTAATAGGGAATTCTTTATTCTATATTATTTCTTTCCTTACGAGTACACAAGTCATTATATTATAATTAAGTCTACATTATTCTAGGTCAAGTAATACAAGAAATATAGAAACCCTTTCTTCTTGTCTAACTCTCTCTTTCTTATTATTCTTCAGTTTGTGACAATAAAAATGAAACGCCACGGACGAAAACTAGTCCTACCCGCAAGCCCTCCGTTCTCATTTTACTTTTCCCCAACCCCTCCCATATCATTTAATTTCTCAACACCACCGTTTGATACAGCACCGCCCGTATCAAACTCGTACTCTTTTTTTCACAGCTGGGCTTTCCCTGTGGTTATGATCGTGATTGTGGTTATTGGCTGCTATATCTGCTGTCAACTATACTACGACCAAGATAACAGCCGAGAAACAACCTCTTCTCCGGAGTTGGATAATTCACCAAGGTCGGACCAGTGTAACGGGTTGGACCAGATGGCGGTTCGGGCTCTGCCGATGCACTCTTACAGCACAGACCCGAAATACCAGGCCGAATGTGCGATTTGTCTGAATGAGTTCGAGGAGGGAGGGGCCGTCAAGATGATCCCCTTCTGCCAGCACGTGTTCCACCGGGAGTGCATAAACTCGTGGCTGTCGTCACACTTGACTTGCCCGGTGTGCCGGTCGACTCAGATTTCGATGTGTTGAAGGCTGGGGAGGCTTCAGGGGGGGGTGGCCACTTTTAACTTGTATGGTATGTACGTCCCATCCTTTAAGCTCCAAGTATGCTGGATAGCTCAAGCCAATAGAGGCCATTAAGATGACGTGCCCGATGTTATTTTTACGTTTATCTGTGTTGTTTCCTCTCTCGCTCTCACTCTCTCTCTCTCTCTTATTTTTTAATTTTATCTGCCAAATCATTAATCACTTTTAAGTGGTTAACAAAAGTTGGGATTTTCAGATAATTTTACTTTATTGCCACTTGGTTCCCCAGCCACTAAGTTGAGCCAGGCGTTTGGTTGGAAGCGACGTGGTCAGAGAGTGAATGGGATAGATTAAGAAAAAGAGTAGGAGAGAAATAACATTAAGGGAAGGAAGGCCAGCCCACTGTTTCTGAAAATATTCTGGAGACCAGATGAGCTGTTTGATTCCAGGTCCCGTCCTCCGTCCTCCATCCTCCATCCTCCAGCACTTTTACGCCCGCACTTAGCCCATTTCCAGCCGCTATTTGTGGCCCGTTCCAATGGAGTAGATAATCACAAACCCCTTTAGTCACATAGCAGAACCCATGAGGACCTTGGTTGATGTTGCGACCATGTATTCTTCCTAAAGCTTGACTCTGAAAACTTAAGTTCGTAGCAGCCCTCGACACGAACCCATCCAGCGATGTATTCTGGCAATGCTTCGGTACATGCCGTCTTGAACCCGTGCTTAAATATGCTCGGGCTTCAACGAATTCGACAGGCCTTCTATCCACTTGATGAAAGCCCCGGCGATTGATGAAGAGGCATTTGCTATGTACTATGAAATCGACCCAGTTATTCTTGTATTATAGCCGGCAAGTGTACTTGAAGGATGCCACGAGATGATGGACACAGGCCAAGACTTGTGAACGAGCTCATCATTTGGAGGTCAGGTCTCATCCAGGTATGAAACTGAAAGCTTCATATAGTCGTTTGGGTGGTACCTGTTGGCTGAGCCCCGTTTGGAGAGGGTTTGGTCCATACAAAAATTTGAGCATCATGGGCTGGAGGTAGTTGTTGGGGGTCCCATGGGACCCAGTGGGCACAGGTATCGTATGATGGAGGAATTAGGATCAACTAGCCCAGCCAAGCAAGCGTATTGTGTGATCAAAAGAATCACCTAGCCAAGCCAGTTCTATTTTCCACTACCCAAGAAATAACTTGCCATTATGTAGAAATGAATTTTGTCCTAAAACCTTTTTCACATGGAAAGGGAAAAGAATCTGATGATTGTTGTTATGTTAAATTTCTTGCACGTCAAGACGAAACATATAACTGATGAGAAAAGCTCCATTATTGCAGAAAAAAAAAAAAAAGAACAAAAGAATAGAATATACAAGAATAATGTAGTGGTGCAAGGATCACAGTTTTGCTATGGGAGAAAAAGAAGGAAACGAATGATGATTCAATTGCACAAGACTAACGCAGACGAGCTCGTAATAAGTCTAACGAACAGAATCTTTCCCATTCTCAGTACTTTAGGGGTGGCCAATGTTCTGGACTATCTCTGAGAATATGACACATCCTGCCCCTCCAATGATCAGTGAAAGAGTTAGCCTTCCTCCTGGAACCAGCTGTGGTAGTTTCACGGATGAGGATGAACTTGAGTACCTCTCTGACCAAGACATTGCAGCCGGGAGAATTCCGAAAAGTACCAATACTAATAAAAGCAGGAAACAGCCTATCAATGTTAGGTCAGATTGAAATTATAAAACGCATAAAGAAAACCTAAAGGAAGCAAGAAACTCAATTTTTTCTTTTTTCTTTTCCCTGGAGTTTCCTTTTTTTCTTTTTTTCCTTCAACATCAATGGGATAGCAGAGTCCTTGGGTCATTTGAGTGAACTATTCTTATGGATGGACTCTCTTAGGAATATAATATCATAGCTTTCTACAAAGACTTATTCCTGTTTGGCTGAACACACATATTTCCAACTTAACATTTAGCTAAACTGGTACCGATTTCCAGAAATGGTAACAAGATAAAAGGAAACACAACGCAGCACTACCTCCATATGTTCCAGCAAAATCCAGGGCTTTGAAAAATATCTCTGGGTCCAGCAATGATAGTGCCAGGGGAGGAATCAAAGTCAAGAAGTATGGCACAGGCTTGCTCTGTCCACTTGAGAGTTTCAGCACTGAACATTTTGCCAGATGGAAAGAAAAGGACATGTTAATTCATCAGTCAGTGTTCAGATAAGTAAACAATGAAATGCCACAGTAATGAAAATTTGCTTTGCTATGTACGGTTGCCAGGCATCTCCTGCATAACCAACGCTTTTTTCTGTATTTTGAGAAGAACTTTGGACATCTATGCATATAACCGATGCTTTTTTCTGTACTTTTGAAAACAACTTTGGACATTCACATTTGTACCCACTTGCATTCATTTCTGAGTTATGCAGGAATTAAATCCGTTGTGATTTTTATTACAACACCTTCTACAACATCATCACTTTCTTTATGTTGTAATATCTTACTAGGCCATAAAGATCTGTCGAGATGAGTCAGAAACAATATATATAGATACATTACAGACGGCAAATGTACATAGCAGAGGCTTCTAGAGAATTTTGCAATGGAAAGCACGGAGTGCACTTTTGAATCTAGTCAGAAAAGTGATTCGGGTAAACACATCCGGAGTTTGCTAAAAGGATTCTAAAATAGTGATAAGTTTGGAAGCCAGATTACCTGGTTGTAAGGTTTCTAGGGACAAATGTAAGCGAAACATTGCTTCATCAAGATGCTGAAAATATATTTATGGTCCAGAGTTATGATCAATTAAAAACAAGATATTCTTCAATGTACAATGCTTTGGGAAAGTGTACATGCATTAAAACATACATGTTTTATGGTGAATTACAGCCAGCTGCCCATATTTCCATTATAAACTATTGGTATAAAAAATATGGAAAGCTGGAATGGTCATATGGCCTGCTTATGCCGCCTTGAAGAATCTATGAAGTTCCCATGGCTGCAGCCCCTTTATTTAAAAAAGAAATTCAAAAGGATTCCATTGCAAGTCGAGTTTTATAATGAGCCTCTAGAATATTGGATAAAGCAAGATCTAACTTATTTATTAAGTACAAATGGTAAACTGCAGTAAGCAAATCACATTACAAAACAAATGACGTTAAATTATGCCCAAATCCATATTAAAGTAGATGCTATAAAACCATTTTATTAATGAATTTGACCTCTTGAACAAGGGGCCATGGAGACCTAAAGTGTGTAAGCAATGTCAAGATTTTAGCCATTTAGAGAAGACATGCCCAGGAACTCAAAGAGGATTAATGAATGTAAGGAAACTGAGGATATGAAGATAAAGGAGGCAAAGTATAGGTAATTGTGATACCAGATTGAGCAAAGAAAAGTAGTAGATAAAGTTATTCTAAGGATACAAGAAACTCACCACCTTGGAATTTAAGAACATTCACCACTCTATTAGAAGCAATTTCAAAGTGATATAGACTAAAGACATTCACCACCCTTGGAATATGCCAAAGAGATACAAAACTTTAAAAGTAGACCAAATGCTTAACTATTATAAACTTAATTTCTAAAATCTGTCTTGGTTATAATAAAGCATAGTTATTTATAGAAGAGATATTCCTATTCTCTAAAAGATAGACAAAAAGGAGTAATTACATAGTAAATAATGACATGAGTTCCCAAGATAGTCAAAGAAGAATAATTACATAGAAATGCTGACATAGGTTCCCAAGATGGTGAAAGGCAACACTTGCTTTTAGTTGGCCAAGGAAAGGGTGTCTTGGAAATTGATTCTAGTCAAGGATGCTAGGCCCAACTCCTCATGAAGTTATTAATGAACAAATGGACTTGGCTGAAATCCATATTTCAGTTGAACCAATTGACGATGATTCTTGGGCCTATGCTAGATTAATTTGGGTTGGTCCAAAACGGGCTGTGTCATGCTCCCCTAGTTGGAAAGGACTTGTCCTTAAGTCCACATTGGCCTCAAGGTGATAAGGAGAAAAGTCTAGGATGTTGAAAATGTCGAAAACTCCATTTTTTTGCTCTGCAGGATTCATGCAATAGGTAGCCTTTGTTCAAAAGAACATCTCTTGAAGCCAAATTAATGCATTGCTAAATGTCTCTTATTAATGGAGGTTTGAAAGAAATTTCATCAACATCTTCAAACTACTTGATGAGTGGTTGTTTTATGGGAGGTGACTCAAGTTGAGATTTAGAATTGGATTTCATGAGCACCAAAGCATACACCTCCTCGCCTTATAGAAATGTTTGCTCTATTTGAGTTCTTGAAAGTACTAGTTTGCCCTTCTTGCTTGATGATTTGGAAGTATTGCCTAGTTTGGGAGGAGATAGTACAATATCATTTCCATCCTTGTAAAATGAATAGATATTTTTTCAATCATACTGCCAAGGCCTTCCTAGAAGTAAGTAACATGTATCCATTGGCTCCACATCACACCAAGCATTGTCCTTATACTCTTTCCTGATTGAAAAGGAAATTAGGGAACATTTATCAACTCTTATCTCATTTCCTTGGTGAAACCAATGTAACTTATATGGTCACAAATGATCTTTTGTCTTCAATTGTAGCTTTTCCACCATTTTGTTGCTACAACATTAGTGCAACTTCCTCCATTTATGACAATATTGGATACTTTATCATTAAAGGTACAACAAGCGTGGAAAATATTTTCTTAATGCCAATCATCTTGTTCAATTTGATTCAAGTTCAAACTCCTTTGAATGATTAGGGATTCCCCTTCATTTGCATACACTAATTCTTCTTCACCTTTGATGTTGGCTTCATCAAATTCTTCTAACACATCTTCAACAAGAGCAACATGTTTTTTGGTTAAAGCATTCCAAGGCTATATGCCCATAACCTTGATATTTGAAACATCTAGGGGAACTTGCAATAGAAGGATTAGCTTGCTTGGAATTCTCACTACTAGAAAATCTTCTAGGTTCCATAGCTTTTGCTGGTGGGCTGTACTTTATAGCTATTGGAACTTCTTGTGTCACAGAATCTTCTCTCGATATAGACTTGTAATTATCTTAGGGGAACTTTCTTTCTAGCTTTCTCTTCATTTTCTCCCAAGTTCTAATTTTCCCTCTTTCTTCACAAACTCTGTCTCCGCGAATAATCCCACCACAAAGATACATACTTTCTTAATTTCAAGGCAATCAACTTTACCTTTTGATCTTTGGGGTAGTCTTTGAGAGCAAATGCTCATTCAACTATATAAAGTCAATCTAAGAATTCGCTTGCCTGCATTCTCCCCTCAAATTCTGGAATATCAACCTTGATATTAGGAGATCATTGATAATATTGTCTAAGATGATGAGGATGATGTGAAGTACAATCCTCAAATTTTTCATGGGCAATTTGGTAAAAATAGATTCTCATCCTCTCCAACTTTGGAACGAGGGCTCCTTTCAAATCCAGAATGGAAACCATAACATTCTCTTGTTAGATAATGCACCAATTCTTCTTGAAGGTCTTGAATTTTTCTCCTCATCTCGTCCATTTCCATGGCAAGAAAAAGGATGACAACCAGCCATTAAATCAAAGCTTCAATATTAAACTTGATGCCAAACATAGTGAAGGAAAGTAATAGATAAAATCATCTTTGAAAGTTTAAGATACAAAAAACTCACCACCTTATAATTCAAGGACAAATACTCACCATTCTATTAGAAGAAATTTCAAAAAGACACAAAGTAAGAATGTTCACCATTCTTAGAACAAGCTAAAGAGATACAAAACTTTAAAAGTAAGCAATGCTTAACTATTATAAACTTAATCTCCAAGTTTTGTCTTGATTACAAGAGAGCATAGCTATTGGAGAGATATTCCTATTCTCAAGAGGCCAGTCAAGGAGGAGTTTACCTAAGTGATAATGGCATGAGTTTCCAAGAAGGTCAAAGATGAGTATTATATGGTAAATGATGTCATGGGTTCCTAGGATGGTCAAAGGTATTAATGCTTTTAGTTGCCCAAGAGATGGGTGTCTTAGAAATTGATTCTAGATGAAGATGCTAAATTCAGCTCTTCACATGGATCATTAATAAGCGTAAGGACTTGGGCCTGGATCCACTATTTCAGTTGATCCAAATAGGAATGATTCATGGGCCGGTGCTGGATTAATTTGGGAGTGTCCAAAATGGGCTGCATCAAGTTGTTACAAGAAATAAATCTGTAAGGCTGTCATCTCCTAAACCTAAGGAGAGTGATACAACATCAACTAATCTTGAGGAGATAAATTCAAGTAGTACTGTCATCATTATCTTGAATCAAGCTCAAGCTGTTGTTTCAACCCCAACCAGAAGTGAAAATAAGGAGATCTCCTTTAGAAGGTGATGAGTCTCCTCCCTTTTTACTTATGGAACAAACATGTTAAGGATTTTATTGAACCAAAAAAATATGGTAAGATAAACAAAAGAGATATAGGTAGGAGAGGTACAAACAAGAAAAACAAGAATCCTATTGGTGGTTGCACCATTGCCAATATAGCCTAATGACTATTGCCTCATGTAACGCTAGAGGGTTAAAAGATCCTTCTAAGCATAAGAAAGCTAGGCTACTTATAAGAGAATACAAGTTGTCCTAGAACTAAGAAGCCTTACAATTTTTTTAAATGTGGATAAGCCATTGGGATTTCCAACTACTAGTAGATGAAACTTGGCATGTAACAATAGTGGAAGGATCTACTTTATACCAAGTAGCATATAATCTAAGGATATTGAAAACTAAGCTACGAGAGTTTAATAGGCAACACTTTAATAACATAAGCTTGGCTCATCATGGAAGACCTACAATGTCTAGGAAACTTGCTAATCAATTAAGAGTAGAAGAGAGTCCACTAAAACAAAAAACTAAGGTGTAATGGTTACAACTAGGTAATTAGAATTTCGACTAATTTTTTTAAGACCATTCAATCAAGAAGAAACAAGTTCAAGACTTGCTTAGTTGCACTACAAGATGACACCATATCACAGGATTATGATCCTATCAATAACACATTTGTCAGATACTATCAGAACATACTCAACTATCAACCAACCTGCCTATTAATAAGTCATTCCTTAAGAAAGTTATAGACAAAAGAGTACCATCCTACTTTATGAACAACTTCATTTCTGCTCCTACATTATTGGAAATTAAGAATATCATATTCTCAATGAAAAACGGTAAAGCCTCTTGTCCTAACAATTATGTGCCAACTTCTTTGAAGTGTCATGAAATACAGAGGGAGATGATGCCTCACGGGCCATCCAGTATTTTTTTCACTTTAGGGTGTATGCTTAGAGAAACCAATGTCACTTACCTCATCTTAATCCCAAAAGTTCTAAACCCCACTTAGGTATCCCCATTACAGACCAATTGCATGTTTCAATATCATATACAAATATGTGACGAAACTCCTATATTACAAGTTAACACCCATCCTCCCACATATCATTTCCAAAAATTAATTCACATTTGTGAAAGGAAGAACAATAATAGACAACATTTGAGAATTTTAACAGTTGTAACAGAAGTAATGAGAACTCGTGAATTTTTCTGAATAGGTGATGTCTTATATCAAGTCAGCAAAATTTTTAGAGTATTAATGGGAAACTTGTAGATTACTTCTCCATAGGCAAAGGGCTTAAGCAAAGGGACCCATTATTCCTGTATCTATTTATAATTGCTATGAAGTCATTATTACAGATGCTCCAAAGTTTCAATAACATTGGTGATGTTCTAAGGAAGTATAGCATGTGAGCTTTGTTGATAAGCTATTCCTATTTTAGTAGAATAGACAAACTCTATATATGCCCTCATGATAGGTCTCCAGAGGTTCTAATCAATGTCAAGACTTCAACCTAACGAAAGAAAAAGTAGTACATACGTCTGCAATTTGGGCCTAGAAGTGTGAGATCTCATCATAAATTTGGGATGCACCATTGGAAAGCTTTCGTCAAGTATGTATGGGCTCCCTTTATCATAATTTAAAAAATAATAATAATAAATAAATTGAAGAATCAGGATTGTAAATTACTAGTGGAAAGGATCCTTGCCAAAATTCAAACCACCATGCTAGCAAGTTCTTGCCATATGCAGGAAGAATCCAGTTCATGAAGTTGATATTATTCTCAATGAAAACATACTGGGCTTTTCTATACATCAGTCTTTGTAAAATATTGAAGCAAACAAACCAAGTGATGAGTAGATTTTTATTGTCAAGGTCAGAATTGAAGATCCATAGCTCTCAAGTTGCTTGAAACCAAGTTTGACAAGAGTAATATGGTCTCATCATAAGGGCATTGCTCCTAACTATCTTGTATTGATTATTGCAATATACTAAACTTTACTTTCCAAATAAAAAAAATTACCTTCCTTTTACATGCACTGAATTGCTATTAAGGGATAACTAAAAATTCAAATAATATCCATTTCCCAATGTCTCTCTCCCCAATTCTTTATCCCCCTTCCCACATAACCAATACATGAATAGCAACCATCATGACTACTTTCTATAATCTTTGCCGCCCATGCTGCAATCAACTGCCAGTGCTGACAACTCAAATTACCATACAAGATTCACAAGAACCACAACTTCATCTTCTGCCGCTCAAAGAACAAAAAATAAAACCATGGATGTAAAAGTACCATCACTTGCATCTTCTTTGACGTGCACTCAAGCACCACCACCACTATATCACACAACATCCAATTTCCTCAGCTTTATTCATCACATAGAGTCAATCCTTCACTTTAGACATGGTCTGTCACTAGATACTGGTGGCATAATTACCAAAATCAACACTACCAAGAATGACTTATTTAGTAATCATTCTTACCTAACCATTCAAGTTTCAGCCAATAGGAACCTTATCCATAGATTGGTAATCACGGCTTTGTTAAGTACCAATAAAATGCATGCTGAAATGAAAGCGGGAAAAGAAAGATTAGTCTAAATTTATCCAGTCCTCCTCAACAAAGCTACATTGAAAAAAGCATGGGTTTGTTTTGTTCATAAAATGAATTATATGCTAAGTTATTTTATTCTGAAGCACATTTGGAGGAAACTGTGGATCCACACAGAGTAAGTGGCCTAATTAGTTAAGAAAGACATTTTCCGACATCCACCAAGGACAACATGAACAATATGTGAAAACCTTGGCTTCTAATTCTAATAATTATTTGACTGAAAAGCAAACGAAAAAGTGATATATAGTGCCAAGCATCCAAATGGTCACTGAATACAAGCTGATGAAGTAAAGAGTGGAAGTTTGGAAGCAATAAGCCAGAAATACTTAACAATGAAGAAATGGATATGATCTTCATTCTATCAAAAGCGAAGTGAAGGGGGCCACTTACAGTCTGCAAGAAAGTCAGCCAAACCCAAAACGAATCCAATAAAAGATGTAGCAATTGCTAGGAGTGAGAACACTTGAATAATGGGCTGCAAATCACAGAATTGAAATAAAAAAGTTTTCATCATTTTAATTACGTGCTTACTTTATGTTGGCAGAAAAGAAAAAGAAGCATGCCATGTTTTACTTACACCAACAGCTCCATTGGTAGACAGCAGTTGTTGTATTGGGTCTATGATTTTGCCTGTGCCCATTTCAAGATTTGTAATGCTTCCAAGAATAACGCCATCCCAGACAAGAAATAAAACAAGAGGTATAGCTGTGCCAAAAACTATGGCAATCCTGTACATAACAAGTTGAAGATGTACATAATATACAAAGTTTTGAGTAAGCCTTGCAAAATAGAGATAACAAACACTTCAAATATAGTATTACATCAGATAGGAAACTTTGAAGAGGAGGTTAAAACTACCTTACTAGCGTGTCCTTTCTAAATTTTGGCATGCAAGATAAATAGAAGAAACTCTGGTCAGTCTCTTAACACGTTATATATGTTAAAATATTAACTACCACATGTAGCAGGTGGTATATGCAGGCACATGTAGGATTCTTGGGTTTGTTGGTTCTGCATAGATCTTCCCAGATTTTAGACCTTGTAAAGATCTTCAAGATATGCGTACTGAAATGGAACAGTCTAGAGATCACTTTACTACCACACTAGAGATCACTATGGCAAGTGCCCAAGACTCTTCAAAAATATGCTCCAAAGATCGTCTTTTCCAACCAAACAATATACCAAACAGGTGTGCAGAGTTTTACAAGATCAGTCAAAAATATGGTCAAGAAAAACACGCAAATTTGACAAGATTCTCAACAAAACTTACTAGACAATGCTGAAATACCAGTGCAAATGTTTTCGGTGTTGTAGGTTCTATTTTGTTTTTGACCCCATAGCTTGTCAGTTCGCTGTATATGTGCCCACTACATTTTCATAGATTTGTGTGTTAAGTGGGTTCACATTTGTGTAAGTTCATTGAATTTGGTCCCAAGTCCAATTAATAGTAGCACTACAATAATACAACGCTCTCAAGCATGCTTGCTCACAAGCAAAAGATTGCATTCACATATATGAAGCCAATACCAAGAATTTGAAAACGAATTGGCTAGCATTTTCTGTGTACTACAGCTTACTAAAGGAGATATGGAAGGGACTATCTGACGATGGGTTCATTCTCTCTCTTTCCTGTCTATCTGCTGCGGTTTGCTACAGTCCCCAAGTACAACTGTTGTCCTAATGGTTCATTGTCGTGGAAGTATTTCAAATTGATACATAAACCAGCCTAAAAGTCCGTATTTTACATTTTGAAGATCTGGAAAGAAATTTGGAATCACACTTCCCTTAAGATCTCCCCTCCTCTTAAGATCACCGTTGACATAAACACTTTAAAGAAAATGATAATGTCCTATATTGATAAAATAAGAGTTCAATGAAACAAATGTTGCTACAAAAAATTATATTTATACTTTAAACAGAATTGCACGTTTCCTCTTAGCATGCATAGACCCTTCAATAAGACAAGCTCAATCCTCCAATTTGTGGACATTAACAAATGCATTATCTTAACATGATCTCTTATTCCTAGTCCTCCTTCATCTCATGTCTTTCAATTGGCAAATTTTCTAACAAATGGATTAGCAAACTTTGGTCATTCAGTTACAGGCCTACAGATTATGACAACATTGGGTTCACTCCCAAGCAATTGCAAGAAAATCGGCTAGGAAGATCAATTCGGTCTTGATCACTAAAGGCCCCCTTGAGTACAGGAATCTCATTAATTTTGTTTGCATTTTTTAATTCTTTAAGTGACTTATGTCATGATAATTCCATACTTTGTACTTTTTTTCTACACCCACCAATTAGGGTGATATTTAAAAAGGGTTAGGTTCAATGCCCTACCTATGTATCCTCTACACAAGTCTGATAATTAAATCAACCTATTAATAACAAGGCCAAAAGAATTTTTCAAGGGGGAAAAAAAAAAAAAAACACTATCTTTTGTTAAAAAAATTAGCTGTAAAAGAATCTTAACTTCTAAATGCTCTAGACATTGGGAGACAGCTATACCTGTTTTCTATTTCATTCTGTTCACAAATTGAGGCCTACCTGGGCTCGGTGTTGATGGACTCCTAGGTGGGCTTTAATTCGTCAAGGGCTGTGGTTGATTAATACGGGGCCCAGCTGAAAACTGAGGCTCTGTAAATTGTGAACAGAATGACTCAGCTCATGACTTAATATGGTCCACTTTTGCCCATGGGATGACTATCCTTCACAACTCGCACAATTAAATTACTCGGATTTCTCAATTTATACTTATTGACTACAAGTAATCCTAGAATTTATTTGAATGCAGAAGAATCGGAAACAGATACATAGTAATTATAATAATTATTTAGCATATTTCTTGAGAAGCATGAGTTTGACCCTATAACTTCAGACTTAAAAAGAGTCTCGAACAGGGGTTGAAATAAACTACACTTCCTCAAGTGCCTCAAACAACATCCAATCATGCATGAATAATCACCCTGCAAATTATACTTTCATGCTCATGTGATTTTATAGATATTTTATGCAAGGGTTGGCTCAAAATTGGAATTATTTCCTGCTGTTCTTACATCTCCTGATTGCCTCAAAGATCCAATTATCTACACCAAAGCATCCAACAATTGTTGGTCCATGCTCATGTGAGCATATAGAAATTGTGGAAGCAATGGCTCAAAATTGAAATTATTTTCCCTCTTTTGTTACATCTCCCCTTTTAGACCAGTCAATTTGAAATGCAGGAGCTAATTGGACTCTAGTTTGTTTCTTCATGTCTTTTAACAATCATCTTTTGTGTTTGTTAACTGGCCACTGAATCTTTATGATACTTGATGCAAAATTTGAATTGTCGAATGTTTTAACTAAAAAGAGAGAACTTGCAACAGAACAAAATCTGCATTCAATCTGTAGGGCAGTATGGATGGGATGAACATTGGTATTAGTCCTACCAACTCCAGTTCCATCCATGATTAGCAGCACAGAAGAACATAAAGGACAAGTAGCAGCTATGAGAAATTATTTTAAAAATAATAAGTAAACAGTGAATGACAAAATAACAAAAATTGTCCTTTTGGTCCAGGTATACAATCGTGGAACTGAATTGTTCATCAATCAACATGTGAGATCCCGATTATTGCAATCTTGAATGATTTTAATACGATACAGTTAACTAAAAAATCAATCTTCTAAAAAGAAAAGATTGTTTTCAGAACAAATCATATCTATCATTGTTAGCACTAGTATCAGGAAAAGCTGCGATTTTATTCTCATTAGTTATGGTGATCTTGATCGCCAGAGTGTGTGACATCTAGACTATATTAACTTCAATATCAAAGTGGTGATGACAAGATCTGCACCTTACTTTTGCCAGGTTTCCTTCAAGATTCGTACATAGAACGGGCACTACATTCTGAACAAAGCAGATAAATTGTCACAACCACATCAATCTGACTGACAGCAGGTTTGGTAATGTTACCTGGTAAACAAATGAAAGTGCGATTATAGGTATACTCATAGGAACTGCTCCAAAATCAGCTTTCAGAAGCGCATCCCATTGCAGGTCTCCACTAGCAACAGCCTAAGAATAAAATTTTATTTTGTGTTCGCTCAATAGGCAGAAAAATAAAATCACCAACAAACTACATGATTTAGAAATCAGCTCAAAGGAATTATGATACTCTCACAAAAGAACAGAAAAGTAAACAATTTGAGTGACAAGGAAAAAGGCATTGTGGTTTGCACCTTACTCAAAATTTTATTTTTTACTGTCTGAATTTCTATCACCCTTTTTCTTCGGGGAAGAAAGTTTACTTCAAAGGCGATAGATGCTATCATGAATATAATTTTTATCATGTCATGCATGTTAGGACCTCAAGCCCTACCACTCGCTAAAAGCTTAAGCTAATAACCAAGGCGCATTCCCTATTTCTTAACAACCACCCAGCAATGCTCACAGGTTTGCTGGCCACCCACTGGCCTATCCGCTACATGGCATGCACCATCAATGCAGAACCCATAGAAAGTCTCATTTTACCAAAGCAATTACCACAATGAAGATAATGATCCATTAACATAACAACGCAGATTGTGTAAGAGAAATACAACACTTCACCATTGAGCAAAAGTAGAACCATGGATATAAATTTGGGAATTCTTGAAGTTCACATATTCCTATGTATTCATAGAATCTAAGTGAATCTAAATTCAATAAGGCCTTTTTGGTTGCTCCATGGAATTTGAATGAGCCATCCGTATTTTGTCAAGAATAAGAAACTTCACGAATTTGAAAATGAAAAAATCAAAAGAGGGAATAAAGTAATAATTGCCACGAAATTCCAGAAATTAGTTTGTTCAAATTTTTTATGAACAATGGTCATTAATTGAATCAGGGAAAACTTTTAGATGGAAAAGCTCTTACATAAAGTTTGGAAGAGCGGATCTGTTTCATGAATTAAATGTGCTCCAAGGAAAAATATGAGATTCCTAAGAACCAAACAGATAGAAGTGAGATGGGAGGTCTAGTTGGAAGTTGGGTTAAGGGAGAATCTACCGTAACATAACAAATAGAAATGAATTAACTTAATATAGTAACATATTTGATTGTGGTCACTATAATGTTCTCACTTCCTCATGTTATAATAAAAATCTACATCAGAGAGGACTGACAATTTTTAATTAGTTGAAATTCCCTTTCCATGCACAAAATCTTGTCGCCAAAGGAAAATAACAAATATCAAATTCATATCTAAAATCATATGAAGCGATTCATAAAGAGAGAGAGTTACCACAAGAACAGCAAATGAAATGATGATTCCAAATACAAGGACTCCATTAACAGCACCAATGAAGCGCTGGCTACAGTATAATATAAGTTTACAGTCAAAGCCAGCCCCATATAAGAGAAAAGAGGAAAGGGTAAAAAGAGAGAGAGAAAAAAAAAAAAAAAAAGCATTATTTTGTAGCTAGATTAAAAGCTTCTTATATATAGGTGCTTTAATGTTGAACATGGTTGTTGGAAGGACACAAACTGGAGTTAGAATGCTTACACCAGGGAAAGGAGTTGACCTAGAACTAGACATTGTTCATTGTTACAATTAACCTTCCATGGGTAAGTAAGAAATGTATATCAGTTGGTTTCTGAGGATTGGCAAGTTAGGGTCAGTTCTAGGATTCAACTAAAATCAACCGAAGTGACACCTATTATATGTAATATTAATATGGTCTGCCCATTTCTTAGATTCACTTCCTTTCCACTTACCAACCACAGTTCCCTTTTCCTAAATTCCAAGCCTTACCCATCAGAGTCTCTTTGTAGTCTACCAAACCGCCTAGCCTCACACAAGTCTCATTTGATACTGTAATCCACCTAGTTTTCTATTGTTAGAATATCAAGTACGCTAGGAAATTCACCATTTTCAGTGAATTTGCGATTCTGTACTGTTATTAATGTTATATACAAAACAGTCAAATTTAATTATTATACTTTATTTTTAACCTTCCTTTTGATATAAGTATTTCACAACTTAAATCCTATTTATTAAGGGTGAACCTAGACTCACATGTCAGAATAATAATTAATATTTAAATAATCTAATTTATCAATTTTTTAGTTAAAATTTTTTTTGAAGATAACTAGTAATTTATCATTTATCTTGACCATGCTAAGTGACTCTCGTGATAGCTCACACCTAAAGGGACTACGAACCTAATTCATCCCTTCAATAGTCACACCCATGGCCAATCCCAAACCCAGCACCTGTACCCTATGGTGGCCACGATGGGCAAACCTGAATCCACTTATCCAGGCCTTTATGGGCTATATGAACAGCCATTACTAGGCTTCAAACTTACCATGTAACCACTCTGGTGGTAACTCAAGATCACTCCCTCCACAGCCTTCGAAGCTTCAAATAGCCTTCAACCATCATAAAAAACCACCAATCATCAGTCAATTCAAACACCCCTTGGCTATAAAGCTTCACATAGCCTCCATCCATCATAAAAAACCAACAATCATCAGTCAATTCAAACATCTCTTGCATTGCCAATCAATGCCTTGAACTGCAATAGACTCCACCATCCAACTTTTTTGTACTGATTATGGTTTTTCATTGTCTCAATTGTATAAGAATTTGACTTGGAGATTTGACCAAAGGAAAAGATCTTGAAAAAGAAAAAAGTGGGTAGTGTATGGCAGCCCAAACATAAAAACAAAGGTGAAAGCCTGGCCCAACTGACGTATCAGCACAACAGTAGTCAACGGGGCCCTTTCTGTTTTCCCTGCAAAAATCCTTGTCGATTCCTCATTGATGTCAAACCTGGTAGAGTTGGCCCTCAACCTTCAACCTCCTAAACAATTACATAATTTTCAAACAGAAAAAGAACTTTCTTTTGCACTAAAAGTTCGAGTGTCAAAAATTGCGTGGGTATCCTTCAAAGCGGTTGGTGCATTGTGATATACCGATTATCAATATCTTGTAGTTTTGTAACTCCTATGAGTTTGATTCAATGTCTTGTAGTTTCATACATCAAGAAGGTTTGGAAGATTATGCCTCTATAATTTTAATTCATTTATCGATTTTTTCAACATAGTTTCTGATTTTAAATTTTCTTTTTTCAACATACCTAATGAGTTTTGAACACCAATCTCGCTATTTACATGGTTCTTAGAAGTGGAGAAATTGTCATTTGAGATTGATCTCAATAATTTCTACCTTGTCATTTACTCTCACCCATAGCCAAGTTTCAATGAGATCCGTGATCTGATCTTTGACCTAGTAGTTTCCAATAACCAAAATCTTACCCACTTGATGTTTAATAACATGAAAAGGTAGATCCGTGATCTGATCTTGGACTTGGTAGTTTCCAATTAAGTAAGATATTGCAATTACCTTCTCAAGATATTACAAAGCTGTAGTTCTATTATTCATCCAACAATAAGCAGCAGGCTAAGTAAGAGGAAAGCATATTGTTCCAAGCCAAAGAGCACATCCTTTGATTTAGAGGTGAACTATATGGATTTATAATATTAGCCTATTAGGTTGTAACAATAAGCAAGATGCTGTAGTTTCACAAACCCAAGACCAATTCAAGTCAAGTCTAAGGAAAGTCCCCACATTGAGAAGAAATTGATAGAAGAGAGTAGGAAGAAGGATGACTGACCTTCCAAAGTAACATATGCTTCCCAATACCAACGAAAACAAAGTTGCACTCTCCCATCTGCAAGCATAATGCTGCCATCAACACCTAAGAAACATACGAAGTGGTACTTGAAATATAACACACAAACTGCTGCTTACAGACCACAGATTTGATGCGCAAATCAAATGCAAAGATTTAGGAACATGGAAAGAGATAAAGTCAAAGTTCATACAATGGAATGCTGAGAAAGTTCGTCAAAATATCTGAAGAACGAGCCACATATGCCACAAGAAGGGCATAATGTATAAAGATGTAAGACCAGCTGCAAAAAAACAAATATTAATGTCAAACTTTGACAAAACAAGCAAAATCTGTATGTGAGTGAAATAGAAAATTCAAATGACATGGCTGCCTAGAAGAACTTTTTAAACTCCTACTAATCAATAATAATAACACATTCATGAGTGCGGAATATAGATTTGGACTATTTTAGGCTTGTGATACTTAGAGGAAGTAAATTAGTCTACCAGCATCAACAGGCCTTATCCAGTGAAGTATAGCCGAGACAAACTCATGACCAGTAGAAGATTAGTGCTGTTTTTTATTTTTATTTTGATCATTTATTAAGGCTCTCAAGATTCCCATTCCAAAGCAGCCAACACGTTTTACACAGAATTAAGAACCTTATAAATTCTATAAAAGCTGCTAAATATTGATTAGTAATAAGCTGCAAATATATTATTCCCCCCATATGCACTTGTTTATGGAAAATTTGATATAATCATATATTCACATGAAGCCTAGTTTGTGATACCAAGTTCTTTGTGGAAGCAAAAATCTAATGGGATAAGATTTCATGAAGATAACTTAAGTTAAAAACATGGGAAGCTATCAAAAGAAAAAACGGACATAAAGCTAGAGAAGCGTAACTAGGAAACAAAATGACTTGGCTACTAAAATTCTTGTCTTCTTCACAATAATTTGCTCAATGTATGAATTAAAAGTTAAAAAAGTTCATGTAAGCTCACCAAGCAATTTGAACTCCTGCTTTCCCCAAAGTTCTCATGGCCATTGAAACCTAAAATCATCCAGAGGGTGAATGCAAATGTTATCATTTAAAGCTTTATAATAAGGAACACACAATTTTCTCTTGACAAGAACAAATGTACATTAAGTACTAATAAGGACTTCAAACTTGTATCATAGTTAAAATTTCATGAAAGAGTAACCACAGATGAAACTTCTGTCGACTACCCTGAAATAGAAGACCAAAAGAAAATACTATTGAGTCCTTCTCTGACTAAGAATCATCAAGTAACATGAGCTTCATTATTGAATTAATCTGTAATACAAAGATGAAAGTCATTTTGTCTCTTCATCAGGGTAAACTTGGGAAAAGTAGGTCAAGATATATACTGCTAGAATCATTCTTGAAACAATTCTCTTTTTCTCACTTTTAGTTGATACCATGTGCTTCTTTAGTTTTGACCCAAAGAAATGGTACTATTTTCTCAAAGTCATAAGTGCCAGGAAAAGGAAGGACAACTTACTTAATGTGACTCCAGAAGATAAATCCAAACATCTTAAAAACCGTCCTGATTTCTGTTTTATAGTCACTGATTAAATAAGAAAATACTAATAAAAGTATGTTTCTAAGAATTCAATCTTAAACAATTAGCCTATTGCAGAGTTCTAATTCCTAACCTTTCAAATATTTCAGCACAAACTCTCAAAAAACAGAGGTAAATATCCCCCTTCCCTCCCTACTACCCTACCCCATAATCCAAGACCAAAAATAACAAGACAGATTTAAGCTAGTATAATAGAGGCCTTTAATACAAAAACTAATGTTCTTGTAAATTAAACTTCTATTACAAGAACAAATGTTGATTGTACGCATAATACTCATGCCAGGCCATTTCAAGCATTTCTTACATTCTAATATAGCATCAAGTAAATTAAACTTCTATTCCAAGAACTAAAGTTGATTGTACGCATAATACTCATGCCAGATCATTTCAAGCATTTCTTACATTCTAATATAGCATCAAGTAAGTTAAACTTCTGACAAAAAGTACAAAGACTAGTGGAATATTAAACAAGAAGTAAATGGACAATTTCAGTTAAAAAAGTTTAAAATCGTGAGAAGGATACCTTGAAAATCAACATAAAATAACTTAAAGCGTCTAACACGTCAGGTTAATGAAATATTAACCCACCCACAGACATCCAGGAAAATGTAAAAGTAAGTACTCAGGCTTCAGGTGCACCATATTTCATCCATAATTGGGGACATCTACAAGAACTGATGCACCCATCCGATTGGTATAGGATGCACAGTCTAGATAGGAAACATAAATGTTAACTATGAAGTACTTAGATAGGGAGCTGATTTCAAGCATTATGCTAAAAAGACAAGGAACGTACTAATGATACACCACCAGAACCCAGTTCACACATAGTGTTCACATTTACTTCAGCAATGAGCAACCCTGTCACAACCTGCAATGATTTCTAAACTTCTGAAATAACTCCTTCTTTAAGAAGCAAGAGAGAATAGAGAGATAAGTGTAGATTGTTACCATGTAAAACCAACAAAGGATGCATGTAACCGCAGACGCTAAAAATCCAGCTTCTTGTGTGACTGCAGGAATTGCGAGAATTCCAGCACCCACCTAATTGGTTTCGTTGGCATTTAAACGCAACAATGATAAGTGTAAACTCTACTGAGATATTCAATTATTAAAAATAAGTGAAGCATAGGCAATACGACTGCTACTACACACAAATTACAGAAACTAGAATTTTAGGATGTAAGAATGAAAAGAGCTCTCTGAGCGGTTCCACATTTCACGAATTACATCATTTAGGCTGTAAATAAATAATAAATGAATTTTGATGGTAACAACTTTATTCCATGGGGCTTGAAATCTTGCTGTTAAGCCGTCGTATATATCCACCGTATAAAATGCAAACGTTTTGTTTTCTAAAAACACACATACCGTGGTGCCTGCAACCAGGAAAATTGCGCTGGATAGGCTTCCTGAAAGTAGTAGAAACAAAGGTTTTACGAAAAGGGAATGGAACTTGAGAAAACACAAAATCGCGAGTCTGCAGAAAAAACAGTAACGATAATCGGAAAACCAGGTTCTCTCTTCAACGTGGCTTGGTTAAGGTTGGAGAAGAGCCGCTCGAACTCGAACTTCAACTCCTCGTTCTCCTTCGGTGTGGAATCGGATTGAGATTGCCTCTGGTAAAAGCATTTATGACAAAGGTTAGTGGTGGAGTGGAGTTCTGGTCGAGAGGAGTAATTGTAGCGGGGAGCGTGCAAGAATTGTTTTCTTGGAGAAGGGATTGGGAAAATGGCAGGTACTTGAAAACGAGCACTTGATACCGCCATTTTGCGCCTTCTCTGGCGGACTGTTTTAGTTATATATAGACGTCCCTGGGTTCCACCAGATAATGTGGGCCATCCTCAAATGGAAGGCTTAAAAAAGGCGGTCATTTTATTTCCTACGAGAGATTTGAATGTAATGAGACTTCATTATATTTTATTCTTTCAATTTTTTTACATCTAAATTTTTTCATTAAAAAAAAAAAGGCTAGAATAAATTTCACAGATTCTGGCAATGACAAGTGCACAGTGTGGTTGCTGATGAACCACGGAGACTCCCTTCCTCGTCCTTTGGATTGGCCCAACTAAATAACAAAAATATGAGATTCTTACCCATCACCAAGTTTATTAGTGTAATTCCAAAAATAATAAAGATTTCTACTGCAAATCTAATATTGATTTATAACAAAAATACACATGCCAAAATCGAAGAAGTAAAACGATAATGATTTGGATGAGTCTTACATTGCCAAATCACACTGACCTTTACAAACCATACACACCGCACTTACGCATAAGCTCCTGAAGCTTTGGCTCCGGCAGAACACAACGCAGTACCACCAAAAACACTACAACCGACTTACAAATGCAACCTATGACTTTTGACTGGACGTGAAACATGGTAAAGCTTTTAAGCGTTCTTGGGGCCAAACCAAATGCTAAAGAAACAAATTATTAAAATGTAATGATCTGGCTTTCTCACAAAAAATAATAAATTCCAAAAAGGAATTTTACAACATAACCTTTTCTATTAAGAAATAGCTCTTAGATCAATCCAAAAAATCCACTAAGTTATAAAACAAACTCTACTTAATCAATTCTACGATCCTAATCTTCTCTAACCATCAATTTTCTCCTTAAGTCACAATCCTACTCAAACCCTAATTGATAAAAGATATATTTTTAAAAAATATTATATTTTTTGCTTGTCATCTACCTACCTCTTATCCCCTTTATAAAGACCCCACACTACCCTTTCTACTCTTCTAAAACTTGTGTTATCTTCTACTCTTTTGAAATTATTATCTTACATCTACTCTTCTAAAATTTTTATCTTGTCTTCTATTCTTCTCAAATCATTATCTTATTATATAGATAGATCATGACAATCCTAATCCCTTTACAAAAGTCTTGTCCTTAAAGGTCAATTTGAAACCCAATAAAGATCTTTCAATTAAGAGACATGGAGACAAGATGAATTGACATGTCATGTAAAATGCAAGCTTATAGGCTAGCTTGCCAATGTGCTATAAGACCATGAATAGCCAACAAAAATAGGGTGCTAACTTGTAGTCCTTTTATTGGTTGATGTCAACTATCAATAAGGTTTCGCCTTTAAGTAGACCAAGTGTCTTACATCAAACTCCCATTTTTACCTTTATTATTAACGTGCAATTTGGTACAAGCTTGGCTAGACTATAGATATGACTTGGTCATTTTTGCTCTTTGAGCACGCTTTTGGAAGAACTCATTCACCACATGCTCATTTGTCATTCCAAAGTTATGGTAAGATGATTGACTTGGGTAATTGATGCGAATCTTATGGTGGGCTTGAGTGAGCTCAGATTAAGAAAATATGTAAAAATTGTTTTTTTGGTGTTTTGGGTTTTTTTGTAGGAAAAGTGCATGTTTGGTAGGGAGGAAGGGAGGGAAAACGAAAATAGGAATAACAAAAATAAAAGATAGATGCCAACAAGCTCCAAGACGTAAAGGTAACGCCACTAGTCAAACAGGTGCTCCACCACCAATCCATGGCAAGAATTGGATAAAGGATGCAAAAGTTGATCACACAACTTTGGGGTTTCTATTATCTGGAAAATAATTCTGCTTACAACTGAAACAATGCTCCCTTTAAATACACAGCTAAACCTAATTCTAGAATGATCCTGATAAATCAGGAATTCTTAAAACCTAATTCTAGAAGGATCATGATAAATCAAGAATCCTTATAATTAAGGAAGTCTTAACAAATCTGGATTCTGACAAATAAGGAATCCTAAACAAATCAGAAATCTGACAAGTATGGAAACCTAGATAAATCAGGAACCTAGACAATTATGGAAAACCAAACAAAATGAAATATTCTCAAACAATAAATTAAACCTAGGAAATTAAGGACTCAACAATTATTTAGGAAACCCCCCATATTAAAGCCTGCAGAAATGCTATGAAATATTCTTGGGCTGCTTCTTCAACCTTGGCCTTCTTAGACCCATTGGATTATATTGTGACCCAAGCAAGTATGAATTGTCAAACTTAACATATAGGCTGGGCTAAGAGCTTGGGCTGACATAGTTGCTCCCGCATCAGTAATATCCATATAGGACCTCAAAGAGTTTCATTCGAATGGACATATGATAGATAGTATTATATCACCATTTGCTCAAAAATAGCCATGAATACCAACTACTGAGTTGATATCATGGTCATCACTTTGGGATAGGTAGTGATTATAAAAGCCCTATATACGACACCCTTTTATGACTTATATTGTTGCAACACATTACAAATGAGACACTAATTGTAAAATCAAGTATTTATTTCATTCTCTCTCTCTCTCCTTCCTTCCCCCCCCCCCCCCTCCCCCCCAAAAAAAAAGAAAGTAAACTTCTTCTTGTATTCGTATTCTCTTCCAAGTGGCCTTAACTCCTAAATGGTCCCTAGGCCAAACTCATGTAAGTATTTGACTATCTACTCCATTAACCTTCTTGATTACCAATTATGATATTCCCCTAATAACATAAGATTCATTAGGCAAGTTGTAGTTCGGGTGAGTTATCAACAATGAGTGTTATTGCATTTGTAGGTCTCCTTATAACTCAACAACACATCATAGATCATAGGCAATTGCAAGATCAATACAATATGCAATAAGGGCTCCCTTTCTCATGATAAGTCTATAATTGCGAAAGTCCATTTTGTATTGAATTTTATAGTCAAATCCGAATAGCTTTATTAGCTACTTGCATCAAGTCACTATGGAAAAAATTGCTCCAATAGGTGCTTTAGATTATGGGGATTAGTTTGTAAGATGAAGTGATTGCTTAATAAAGATGGCCTCCATTTTTACAGCACCGTGATGATAGCCAAAATTAAGGAATTTTCATTTGCAATGATTTATGCACAATCAAAATCCTTTCTCTTCCTTATTAAATTTTTAAATATTATTTAAATTGATTTTATATAAATTCCTTTTCAAAAGAAGTGTTAAAGTTAGAATCTTCCTCCTCATCAAAGTTAGAGCTAATTCTATCTCAATCAAATATGTCAAACCATCCACGAATAGAATCTCACCACCAACTCCTAAATCAACAAGAATTGCTATCAATAGTTATCCATGCCTAGATTAAAGGAATCCAAGAGAAAGTTCTATTCAAAAATTGTCCTCATCTAGTAAATCCAAAGTCATAATGTTTTCTATCATTTATGTCGTTATTTTATTTCTTAAATTAGAGATATTATTTATCACCATAAAATAAGGTATAGAGTCTATACAAATTATCGAATTCCAAACATATTTTCTCATATTTCTTTATGCTTTTGTTTAAGGATTGTATCTTGATTTAAGGGTTTCTCTATGAAATTTTATTATTTCATAGAACTAATCCTTTTAACTAGAAGTATAAACACATAGTTTATTGGATTTCATCTTCATTTAAACTCTTTTCTTTTATGATTATGATCCTTTCTTATGTGATTTTTGAATTCCAATATTATCCTAGAATTCCATCGGACTTTTTTTTGACTTGTTTATACAAAATTCAATTTGGTTTTCTTGGCATTTAATTAATCTAGAATAAAAGATAAGTACACAAAATCCATCAAATTATTCCTAAAGTATTTCTCATATTTGTGAGTGCTGTTCATTGAAAAAAGAAGGCAGTCTCTGCTGGTGTTGCAGCGGTTACGATCTTCTGGAAATGAGGCTGATCCAAGCATCTAGCGTATGGGAGGCAGGCTGCAATGTTAGTGGACTTGTTGCCAATCGCTAATGGACTGGAAACTAAATGTTCCAGGAGAATATGACCCAATGTTAGTGGTTGTTGCAGTTGCGTAAGGGGGCCCGAATTCCTCGAACAGTCTAATGGCAAAAGTTGCCGCTGGGAGGGTCTTTTCGTAAATGAACTTGTAAAGATGAAAAAGGGGTATTTTACTTGAAAACGACGCGATTCTCATTGTGGCCTCCGAATTCCGTAGAACCCCTTTTCCAGTGTCGAAGAAAATGGCAAATAGTATTAGGGTTTCCATCTCTCTGTTTATTTCAGGCTTATTCTCGAAATTCCAATCGCTACTTGTAGGGCGATCATCTCTTTCTGGTGATGATGCTACGGGTTCACAAGTATCAGATCGCAAGGTTGGACCAGCGTTTGAGGCTGAGTCCCGCGACATGAAGTCGGAGCTGCCAGGAGCACCAGTCGGAGAAACGGCTTGGTCGATGGTTGGATCCCACAGCAGGAATTGGCAAACGATTATGGTGGCCTTTTGCTTGCTGGCGGCTTTGGAGGTACCTCTTGTGTCCCTTCATGTCCCCTCTCAACTGTCCACAGCCTACGCCTGGCACTGTATGGGAGTTTTATTAGGTTTCGCGTCTTTCTTTGTGAGCAGTTTCATTAATCCCAAGTTCGTTCGCACAGCTCGAGTGCTGCAGATCTCGGGCAGAATATTTACAGTCACTACGTTTTTCCTGCTCATTATTTTTCCATTTCCCTTGTCCCTCAAGATCACTGGCTGGGCCTTCTACGCTGTCTGCCTAATCAACCTGCTTCATTAAGCCCTTTTTTTAACTTACCATTTCAGTGAATCACGATGGATCACATGGGTGTGAAATCCAAATCTGTAATGTGAACCGGTTTTACAAGGTACTCCAGTGGGATTGTTGTACTTCCTCGAGTGCTGGATATGTAGAATATATGTGACTTGAATTCTACTCATATTTTCGCATGGTATGAACCAATCTCAGAAAAGAAGACAAAACGAGATGCAAGGATTAGGACTGCTAGAAAGTTCTAATCTTCTTCCTTAACATTACTCAGTAAGAGGAGGGATACTTATGTATAGAAGAGAAATAGACGGCTATTATTCTTATCATCCTTTCTCGACCAAAATCTAAGAAAATCGAAGTTAATTTACTATTAACGGGTGTTGTATTTTAAATTAAATTCTGGTATTACCTTGGAAAGAGTTTTTTTTTTTAAAATTAATAATTAAAAAAGGAATATATAAAAGATATAGTGTGATGACAATTAATTTGGAAAAGCTTGTTATCTTACCTCATGTGAGAGAACCCAGTTTATAAGGTTGGGTATAAACAATAAGTAAAAATTATGAGAATCTAGTTTACAAATAAATGTTGTATGTAAATTTATTCTTTGAGATTACATTATAAAGACATTGACTTTTTTTCTTTAAACCAATTGATTGTCGTAGTAGAAACTTTTGCAAGGCAAAAAAATGTTCATGAAGTTAAGGGATAAAGAGCAAAGGCTTGATATTTTGCCAAAATGGTGTCAAATTCAGCGTAACCATTTTATGGTGTTAACAGAGCTAACGGTTCAATATTTGAATTCCGTCCTTAACAGAACTGGAAATAACCATGTCGTCGGATGTGAAGGAAGAGTAATGCTTGTACCTTATTGTCTTTTCCTTTCAATTTTTGGGAGTCTTTTTCCGGAGTTGGCTAAGTATAATTGATCCCTGTCACTGCAAAAAGCCCAGTCGAGAAGCCAACAAAATCCAGTATCAAAAAGCCAGAACAACCACAATGACTGAAGAACAGATTGATTCCTGTTGCTCGATCGAATTGGTGCTTTTAAGTGAATACTGCCACCAATCAGCACATTGCTTGAGCACTCAACTTAGTCTGTCACGGGTGGAGTGTCTCAGCTGGCTTTCTCCTGTTTCCTTTGTAGTCAACATGTCTTCCTCCGTTCTTGCAATTCCTTCATGAAGGGCTAGAACTCTTCGTTCAGGCCAAATAGGTCCTTCTCTTTCCATTCAACTATTACTTCCACATGTTCACAGCAATAGTTTCTAGTTCAAACAGTCTCGTAAGACAAGTAGAGGTTGTTCCTGGACCCCTTTTCTTATCATGTTTACGGTTAAAAAGTTTTGGTCTTTGTTTCTGTTTGTTGCGTTCTATTAATATTTTAGATTGTGGTTTGGTTGTTGATGTAATGATATAGTTAGTATATGATCCTGAAGAAGGTTAAGAAGTGTTGGCAGACGAAGTTCACAGGGACGCTTCCCTTTCAAGGATGACTCTACTCTCAACCTGCAGGGTAACACATTCTATTGGTTTGCGTTGAACTTTGTGGAAATTTTGGTTTATTGTTTTATATATTGTATCTGAGAACCTCGATATTCCTGAGAGTAACCAACAAGAGGAAAGATGTTTTTCATGATTTGGCATCTCATTTTCATCTACAAATATTCTAGCTTACGATTTTAAGTTGAAGCCCATCTACAAATTATTAGATGTTTAAGTGCTCTTGTTCAGATGGTACTGGATTATTTTAGAAGTGTTTGATCTCGGATACGATTGACCTAACTAGCGGTCTAGAAAACCTGCATTACTGCGAGGGAAGATAGATGGATTTCTTCTGTAAGCAAAGCCCAAAAGTGAAAAACTTCTTAGTTGCCTTACCAGCTTCCTATCATGGCAGTGTGGTGTGGCTGAATGAATGAAAAGCGATGGGAACATGCTATTTTCAAAACGATTGGTAGGTAGGTAAGGGCATATCTGATCTGTTCTGATAGATCTTGGGGATGGGAACTACTCTTTTTGCTTCAGGATTTTAGTAGTTTAGGGCCCTTAGATCGGCAACCTGAACATTGAACCAAACAAGTATTAAGGTAATTGCATATTTATGTCTATGGATTCACTTTGTTTTTCACGGTCTTGTCTTCTGCTCTTTTACCATAGTCACATTTGTTTCACTTTTTCGCACTTCGGTTATAAGTCTAGGAGATATATTTAAATTCCCTTTCTCACAATAAACAAATAAGGATCATTCTCAGCCAATGTACCAGGGTTTCCCTTGATGACAGAAGTTTGGTATGGCATATATTGTTTCTTCCTATGTTCTCTTGTTCTAGATCTTGTGACTATTGGAAATTCTTTTCACTCATTATTCAGGCACATCACTGTTACAAGAAGAAGACAAGCAGTGAAAGCTTCTTTGATAAGAAAGGTTTTGGATATATACTTCTGACTCTAAATCTGAAGATTTGCTTATATCTTACGAAGATTGTATTAGTAAGTAATTCATTCTGTAATCCCATATGAAAACTGTGGGCAGTTTCATTTTTGACAATTCCTTCTGAGGGTGGGCATGGCAGAGTGGTAGCGGCCAAAAAGATCCTTCTGAGTCTGGCATGGGTGTGGCAGCAGCAATGCTGTTACTCCACTGTGGGCAGCAAATCAATTTAAGAGTTGTCTTGTCACTAATAACGAACAAATGAATTGGCTGAGGTGGTGTATGTAGGGTAGTTTGGTTTACAATTTTAGTCCAGGGGTGATCAATTTTCGATGAATGGCTAATGATTGAACAATAAGTTTAGTCATACTGGTGCCTTGCAGTTGCTTGCAGCATACAATGAAGGCAACTTTTCTGCCGCACTGCAAATTTTGTGGCTTGACTGTAGTGTAATAAGCTATGTTATATAAACCTCATGTGACATTAGCAGATGAGTTGGATCGGGATGCTTCCCTTTCAAGGATGACTCTGTTCTCACCCTGCAATGCGATCACATTCTATTGTTTAATTGAGCTTTGTGGAGTTCGTATAAATCCTGAATATGGTAGCTTGCGTACAGCTGGATAGTGTTTCCTTAAGAATGGCCAGCAAGGGGAAGATGGCCTATATGATTTGGCGTATCCAACTTGTGCAAGTTTGTTTCTAAGTGTATAATTGTACTTAAGTTAAGACTATTAGTTGCTTAAGTGCTCTTTTTGGGTACTGAGTGATTCAAACTCATCTTTGTCGCAAATTTATGTCTACTTCACTTGTGTTTTTCATTTTTTTCTAACTGTTGGTTCAAAAAAGACACATTTTGTACCCTTTTCCGGCTCTGTTTAGCGATGTAATTAAATTATCTAGATCCACAGAATCAAAATTTTAGATGATGTTGCTGCTGTTGATTTTCCATTCTCCCTTTCTTTTCTTTTCGTTTTTTTCTTCCCCCCCCCCACCCCCCTCTCTCTCTCTCCTTGTTGTTGTTTAATATGAATTCTTTGCAGAACCTCCTGATCTGGAGTTCTCCCATCTCCAAAATGATTAAAAGAGTGTCTAATTGCAGCTGACCATGGACAACATGATGCCATTCTTATGTCTGCTAGGTAAAACCTTTGTCTACCTGTTGAACTCTTCATTTTTACTTCGGTATTGTGCACATATTCAGAATAGATTTTGTGCGTCTGTGAACCCATGTTTTGTGGAATTTTATTCTTTTCATATGTAAGAGATTGGTAGCTTTCACTCCAATAAACGAGCTATATTGTGCCCAAAGCGATGGTAATGCCTCTTATTTTATAATGTCGCTATCATTTGCTTAAGATATTCACGAGCAGAAAACTTGGAGTCGGAATAGCAAATTTGAGACTCCAGTTTCTCACATAACAGCACACTAGAATACAATATGTGAAACATCGCTCTTAAGTCCTCTCAATCACTGTAATTACTATCAAAATCTGTATTTTCTCATGATCTTCAGTATGGTCATGATGACTACACCGAGACAAGCAGAGCAAAGGATTAAACAAATGTCAACATTTTAATCAAGATCCCAGAAGGATTTCTGAAAACTTTAATAGAGAAGTCACTCCTTGGAAGACATTGAAAGCACTTAAAAATAGCCTATCTTTGTATTTTGCTTTTAAAGGCCTCCGTTGCATAGGCTGTCCCCAAAGATGGATGCAGTTCTCATTGTGAGCACGATAGGTCAAGGACAGGCTAGAAAAGCCCAGGCTGTGGTTTCTCATATCATTAATATAGTCATTTAGAGAAAACAGTTTGTAGTATTTCTGCCAAGTTCTCGGCAAGAAGTATACCTTCTTTTCCATGTTTGTATCTGATGTCTGATTTACAGCTACAAAATATGATTATCGGTAAGAAGTATACCTTCTTTTCAATAATGACTCTTTCAGTGGGACGTCCCTGCACGAAACAACCTTCCAAAAAGAATCTCTTCTCATTCTCACCTGAGCTAAATCACTTAGGAAAATCAGCCCTTCCAGTCAGTGTCTTCTACTGGGCTGACCAATTGTACTCCTTTTCCTAATTACAGTCCAGTCTGCTGTTCCCTCTATATAGAGCAAAATGCACCACCCACTTCTAAAGGCTGATCTTGTACCTCCATAGAAGTCCACATGGGAATTGGTGATACCCAATCTCCTGGCTCCCAGATCTATCGTCTGTATAAGACAGCAAACCTCTTCGTACTTGACATGTGACATTCCTTTTTCAATTCTAGTACTAGTGATATCTATCCAGAGCCTAGGCCAGCAATTTCATAAACGCTTCCCACTAATCTAATGGGAAAAAAAATCCTTCGTATTGTAGCATCTCTTATTTGGCACCAATATGATGAAGGAAGAATCTAGAGATCTCTCTCAAAACTAGCAGGTACATGAAGCTCCAACATAACGCCCATAACATCTGCTGCCCCAAACTCAACGCTCACATTCCCCTCCCTCCTTCATAACCTCCTTCAAGTTTTTAACGTCTCATATTTCTCCTACATTGGAAAGACAAGCAGGATTTTTTGGCCATACGAGGGGCCTGACTTGTCCTCCTGCTACGTGAATTTTGCCAGTAGATGAAGAAAACTGGCATTGTCATCACCTTCCGTCAACCACACATACAAGAAATACCTTCCAACTTGAGAAATGAGCTCCTTCTAAGTTGTCTTCCTCCTTTGTTAGATCGTTGTTTGCTTCACTTCTAAGCCACAATCTCAGGTACTAGCATCCATTAGTTAAGCCCTGCATCCCCAAAAACTTGGTTGTGCCAAACCTTCAAATTCCCCTCTAGTGATTTCATCTTTCTTCTTAACACAATGGTAGGAAGTACACAGTAGTCACAACCATTCCACCAGTTCCGATTTGGGGTTTTCAAATGGCAAGTGAGCTATCGACTGAATTTGCTGAAAACAAAATTTGTCTTGGAAAAAATATTGTTATACTAATAGCATTAGGTTATCAATAAGATCTGCATTTATTTGTATCTTTCGTTCTTGCTTCTTTGTATATGTACCACCGGCTATGTAAGAATATATCCATTTCAATAATTTTAAGTCTAGCCATTGAATGAAAGATGTCAAACGTGCAACTTTATTTAGTTTTTACAATGGCTGATGCATCTGAATTTTTCTATCTGTTTGATGAGGTGGAATCCCAAAGGAATTCCCAAATCACCTTAAGCTAGGAAAGTTATATTGGAGAGTTCCATTCAGCAAATGATAATTCCTCTGAAAATGATGAGAACATTTTCGGCTGAAAGCAGTTGCTTGCCTGTTCCCTTGTCAATTTTGAGAGGTTTTGAGGGAGAATAGGACTCAAAAAACTGTATTTATCGATTTTGAGGCTCAAAGTTTTCATTTGCATGCCCCCGGTCTATATAGTTTGAGATTTACAGTGTCCATATCTGCCATGTAACTTTGGTAGCAATCTGATCACCTAGTCGCCTGAGGTCACCGAAAGCACAGAAAATCTAGACCTACTAATGCTTGATCTTTCTCTCCCTCTCTCACTTGTAAAAGATGCAAGGGAAAAAGGATTCAACCAAAGAACTTTTAGATGTTGGGCTCAGGGATTATTCTTGGGTGTAGGGCAGATGTTGCATGGATCGTTGCAAAGGAGCTATTGTTGAGATATGTTTTAACACGGTGAAACAAGTTTTGCATTGGGAGCAAATGACGTAGTTTTGTTGCAACCCATCTGGGATTGGATCGTTAGTTCAAATACAAAGAATGACAGTCTTTTTAGCATGACTACTTTCCCTGGTTGCATACGATGCCATTTTGATTTTGGGGTTGTCCACAAACTAAAGGCAAACAAAGGAGAGAGAGGAAAATCTCAAGGAAAATGAGATAAACTTGGTTTTCTCATCGGACTGGGGGCATTATTGGCTTGAGCCACTTTAAATTGTGGGTTGATTGCCTCATTTCTAGCTTGTTTTGCACGTTTTGATCCTTATAGTTATGTGAGGTAGAACAATACCAACTGATTTCTCCAAACCGTGTTTTGTTATCACCAAACAATGCAAAGACTTACCTATGATGACTGGACAATGATAGTCAATGAAGTGCGGTTGTTGTTGAATGGAGATAACAAAGAGGCTCTAGAATTTGATAGGATGATTGAAAGGGTGTCTTGGTTGTATCTAGAAGTAAGAGGCTAGGGGATCATCAATGTCCAGTGGGTTGTTATGGCATTTTTATCTGTCTTTTCCAATAAGCTTCCAAAATGGTTTAAATAGGAAGAAATAGAACCAAAGTAGTAGGCTAAGATTTCTACTCAATTTCTTAGACAATAGGCCTACCAAAGAAGAAAAAACCTTAGGTCCTTGGAATGATTTTACACTCCAACGCCTAATTACTTATTCCATGTCATAACTAGATAACAAGTTGGTATCAGAGAAGTTCGACCTTGATATGGTTGATTCTACATAGTTCAATCGAATTGAGGCAGAAATGGCTCGTTCGGATGTGGAGAATAATTGTAAGTTTGCAGAAATTCTTGATAGTATTCAATGACTCCCGGCGTCATTAAATTCCTACAACTAGAATCACAATTCCTTGGGCGAAGGATCTTCTCATAGAGCAGGTGGTAGTGGTTCAAGGGGTGGGAGTTCGTCTCTAGACATTGGAGGTCATGTAAGGGGGGTATGATTTAACTTTCCTCGCTTCAATGGAAGTGATGATCTTGTAGATTGGGTTAATTGAGCTGAGCAATTTTCCAACTTCCACGAAATCCCTGAAGGAGAAAAGATGAAGGTGCCATTCGGAATATGGATGGTGATATACACATCTGTTATAAAGTGTATAACGAAAGAATTTGCAGACATGGAAATAAATTAGCCTTTATTCACAAAGGAGTTGTGTGTGCGATTGGGTCATCCAAATATCAAAATGCTTTTGCGGATCGAATTTAGCTTTGACAAATAGATTGGTGAATGAATACTATAACAGATTTTCAAAACTCGTATTATAAGTAAGGTAAACTGACTCCTAAACAAAAGATTACTTGTTTTACTTTGGAGTTAAAAGACGCTGTGTGAGTAGATGTGTATGCAACTCATCCTTGATCTTTGACCTCAGCGTTGGATTTAGCATGAACATTTGAAACCAAACATCAAAGAGTTTGTTCAGTCATTCTGTTGAAGAAGATGGAAACGGGTCTAATGGGCTAAACCAGTCATCTGCTGCGATCAGAAAAATGTCTCCAGCAAAACTAGTGGAGAGAAAAACCAAATGTCTTTGCTTTTGTTGTGATGATAGATTTAGTCCAAGTTATCAATGTAAAACATCTTTTTACAATTGAAGGGGTTTGAACAATAAAAGGAGAAATAAAGGAGGGAAATGAGGAATGGGTGATAGGTAGGGGAGGAGCTAGAGATTTTTGTAAATGCTATAGTGGGAATTGACTCTCCACATACCATGAGGATTTTGGGTCAATTAGGACAAAAGAAGGCTCATGTGCAAGTATTGTTGGATTTGGGAAACTGACACAATTTTGTGAGCTACAAATTAGTTGCCAAGATTGGATTGGAGGCTAACAAGAAGGGGAATTTATTGTAAGGGAGGCAAATGGATAAAGGATCATCAATCCAAGTTATTGAAAGGGACTCTCGTGGCGTTGCAAGGGCTAGTGTTTGTATTGGATTTATTTTTATTGCTACTACAAGGGGTGGATGATATATTGGGTACCCGATGGCTTAGAACATTGGGTCTAAAACAATGGAGTTCATATTCCAAGGGAAGAGAATATGCTTATGAGGAGGTAATATTCCAGCAGATAGATTAGTTGAAGGAGGTCAAATTCAGAAAGACTTTTTGAAGGAAAAAGAAGGAACTTTTTTGTTCCTATCCCATATAGAAGTAATAAGAGTTGATGATAATGTGAAGAAGGAGATTAAGGGGACATTGGAGCAACAATGGATAGCAATAGGATCAACATGGGAGGAGTCAAAGGTCAATAACGAGTAATTTTTTACCATGAACCTTGGGGACAAGGTTGAATTCATTGCGGGAGGATTTTTACCATCAAACAATGCGAAGACTAAACTATGATGACTGGACATTGAGGATCAACAATGGGGCGGTTGTTGCTAAATGAAGATAACAAAGAGGCTCTAGAATCTATTAGGATGATTGAAAGGGTGTCTTGGTTGTATTAAGAAGCAATGGGTTGGGGGATGAGCAATGTCCAGTGAGTAGTTATGTCATAATTATCTGTCATTTTCAATAAGCTTATGAAATGATTTAAAGAAGAAGAAATAGAACCAATTAGTAGGCTAAGATTTCTACTCAATTTTCTAAACAATAAGCCAACCAAAGAAGAAGAAACATTTGGGTCCTTGAAATGATTTTATGTTCCAACGCTTTGCTATCCATTTTGTGTAACTCGGTAACATGTTTCTATAAAAAAAACAAGAAGATATCAAAGAATGGATCTAAAAAAAAATGTGGTTACACCTCTTTCTCGAAAAGAATCTATTTTTTGCCACAGTGCAAAATTATCGTAGTTTGAATGTCATTATATACTTTTTAAAAATATTAATAGAAAGTTAGAATCCTTACAAAATGTGCAAGAAAATGATCACAATGCGTGGGATTTGTATAAAAAAAAACAGATATTTTATTAAAACAATCATTTTGCTTGTTTGCTACAATTTATTTTTTGAGAAACATAGCAAGTTTAATAAAACCTTATCTCGCTTTGCCATTTTTCCAAGTTTAATAACATAAAAGAACAAGCGAAAGACTGCAATTACCTTCCAAGGACATTACCAGGCCAAGCGGCTATGATCTAAGCAGCAAACAATTCTAATGTCAAAGAGCACATCTTTAGATTAATAGTTGAACAATACGGATTCAAAATTAGCCCATGAGGCTCTACCAAGAAGCAAGATATCATAGTCTTGCATGAAAACCAAGGCTTACCTAAGCAAACTCTAAGTTAAATCTTTGAACTTTCAAAAAGAGATTGGTAGAACAAGAAAATATGAAGAAGGATGGTTATCCTCCTAAGAAGGATTTAGAAGGTGATGTATTGTCATGTGACAAATAGTAAATATAGTATGTAGTTTTAATAAAAGAATATACCATTTGGAATTTAGATTTTGGGTGTTGAGTCATAGGGCATCCTTTGGAGAATTTTAACTAAGGTTTAAATAATAGTGGAAGGGAAAAAATAGGGTTTATTATTAGGTTAGATTTAGAAGTAGCATGTCTTGTAAGAAATTTTATCTACGAACCTGTCCAAGTGAGCATTACTTTTTGTATATTATATATATATATTAATATTAAGTTGAATGTCCATTTTTAGATTAGAAGAAAGAAATAATTAGTGGAATTGGATTACGTTACAATCCCATAAATGTTAAAGTACCATGAATAGTTATTGGATTGGTCTTTAGGCGAAGTGGTAATCGGTTTGCATTAATTGGTATCGAAGCCAAGTTGGTTAGAAACAACCAAGAACGAGATCGTAGAAGGCACACTAGAGGGGGAGGAACCATGTATGGTAAAGATAAAGTAGTTAGACCCCTAATGATGAAGGTTGTTAGGACTATAAGGGTGCATAAGAGGCAAGTTTGGTTCTTGATTGACACAGGAAGCATCCACAATTTTATTAGTCAGAAATAAGCTGAAAAGATAGGGCTGAAATTAAGAGACAAAGGGCTGTTCCAAGTGGTGGTAGCCAATGGTGAGGAAATTATGGGCTTTGGTAAGGGTGCCAACATGGAGGTTAATGATGTGGACACGTCTAAGGCCCAAGCTAATGAAAAAGCCAAAGTCTTGTTGGTTTCTTTGTCAAAGAATTGGGACGACAATGTCCTTTATTGGGTCCAAGCCCAAACAGAAAAAGCTTCACAAGTGTCCGGAATGGTTGGCAACAATTACAGATAGCTTCCCAATTGTCTACTATCCATAATTATGTTTGTCTTAATGTTAGTAGGTTCCTAACTATTTTTGTAGGTTACACTTATTATTGTTTGTTACCCTATAAATAGTGGTTGTGAGTTCATTTGTAGTTAGAACCTTTGGAGATCAATGAGAATTTTCATTCTATCTAGTCTTGTCTTCTTTATTTGAGTCTCAAATCTAAATTTCACGCACTTTAATTTCTAGCTTTTACCTTCCTGCTCTTTAAATTATAGTCTTTACATTCACTAGTTTATCTTTTTGTCTGTTACATTTCCAATACTTAAATTTTCGAAATTCCTGTTGTTATCTTGTTCTAGTCTCTTTATAAACCCTAGCTCACTCTATTGCCCATCACATAATGCATCAATTAAGTTACATGGAATTACGATGGAGTTGGAACTATATGTACTACCTATCCTAGCCATTGATATATTATTAGATATTCATTGGTTGGAAATTTTGGGGGTTATTGTATGGAATTTTTCAGAGACGTGAATGGAGTTTGAGTTTAATGGAAAAAGATTATTATTAAGGGGTGTTTCACCTCAACCTAATAAATTATTAGGGGATGCTGATTTTAGAAGAGACTTGGATAAAAAGGGAGACATCTTAGTCTTACAAATGGCTAAAGTTAGAGGATTTAGGAAGGAATGCATGGCAATTGAAAAGGCTCATTGCCAAAAGGGTAAAGGAGGTTCAAGAAGTTCTAGATTTGTTTGCTGATGTATTCCAAGAACCAAAAGGATTGCCCCTAAGATGAAGTCATGACCACATAATCATTTTGAAAGATGATGGTGAACTAGTGTTTGTACGACCCTATCGCTATCCGTACTTGCAAAAAGGAGAAATTGAACGATTGGTACAAGGATTGGTGGCATATGGAGTGATTAGCCCTAATATTAGCCGTTTCTTGTTATCAATTTTGATGGTTAAAAAATCATATGGATTGTGGTGACTATGTGTAGATTATTAGGAGCTTAATAAAAGGATGGTCAAGGATAAGTTTCCAATTCAACCATAGATGAATTACTAGATGAGTTAAATAGGGTGTGTTAATTCTCCAAGCTTGACTTGAAGTCAGGCTACTACCAAATAAGGATGCAAAAAAAGGACATTGAAAATATTGTCTTTCGGACACGTCAAAGCCATTATGCGTTTTTGGTGATGCCATTTGGGTTAACTAATGGTCCAATAACTTTTTAGTCTTTGATGAACATGGTATTTCAGGAGTATTTGAGAAAAATGATATTAATATTTCTTGATATCTTAGTTTATAGCAAGACATGGGAGGAAAATATCGAGCATGTGAAGATGGTGTTGAAGGTTTTGAGAAAGAACCAATTATATACAAAATTATCAAAATGTGAATTTAGGCAGAATGAGATTAAGTTTTTGGCCCACGTTATTAGTGCTTGAGGAGTAGTAATGGATTAGGAAAAATATTAAGTATGTACCACAATGGCGGATTCCTAAATCAATGAAGGCTTTTCGAGGATTTCTTGGGTTGGTCGGACACTATAGGGAATTCATTTAGAGATATGGGAGAATTATCGAACCATTGACCAACTTATTGAAAAAGGATGCTTTAAAAGGAATGATATTGCTTAGGCTACTTTTTGATGAGTTAAAAAGAATAATGACTCAACACCTATATTGGCCTTTTTGAATTTCTTGATACCTTTTGTATTAGAATGTGATGCTTCAAGGCATGAGGTTAGGGTTGTTTTGGTGTATGAGAATCAACCAATAACATATTTTAGTAAGGTTTTGCATGGGTGTCATCAATGTTTATCAACTTATAAGAAGGAGCTTTTGGCAATCGTCATGGCAATTTAGAAATAGAGGCATTACTTGTTGGGGAGTCAATTTATCATTAGAATGGATTAGAAAAGCCTCAAGCTTATTCGAGATCAACAAATTGTCACACCAACCTAACAAAAGTGGCTGCTAACGTTAATGGGGTATGATTTCATTGTTGAATATAAGGTGGAAAAAGAGAATACAATTACGGATGCCTTATCCCATTGAGATTATGAAATAAAGGATGAGAAGGGGAGTGAGAGGACTCCAAAAGGGTCTTATCAGGCTATTTCATGACTTGTTCCTTTATGGCTTGAGATGATTAAGGAGGATATCCAAAATAATGGTGAGGCATAAGAATTGATAGAACGAATTCAGAAAAATGAAATTGTAGGCCTTTGGCAATATAGAGAGGGAATTATTTTATTTAGAGGATGAATGTATATACCTCATATGTCTCCTTTGATACCCATTATCATTGATGAGATGCATGGGAGCATATATAAAGGGATAAAAAAAACACTTAAGAGGATATGAGTAGTTGTTTATTGGAAAGGAATGAAAAGAATAATGGGGCAGTGAGTTTGGGAGTGTAGTGTGTTAGCAACACAAAAGTGAGAATTTACCTCCTGGAGGCTTATTGCAGCCATTATTGATACTAGAACAAATATGGGAGGATTTATCAATGGACTTCATTGACGGGTTACCTTTGTTGGGAGGTAAATCTATGATCTTAGTAATGGTGGATTGATTGTCAAAATTTAAGTACTTTATTCTTCTCTCTCAATCCTACACGGCTCAGTCAATGGCCCAAGCTTTCTTTGATAATGTTTTAAAATTATGTGGGATGCTGAGGACGATAATTTTGATTGGGAACTATTGTTCACTAGAAAATTTTGGAAGGAATTATTCAGATTACAAGGAATAAATTTCCACTTTTCATCCATTTATCACCCACAAATTGGTGGTCAAACAGAGGTACTTAATCGCACCTTAGAGATGTATTTGAGATGTTTTGTTAAGGAAAAACCTAAGGAGTGGGTAAAATGGGTGTCATGGGCACAATTCTGCTATAATACGAGTTGACATAGTGGTACACAACACATACCTTATAAGGTAGTTTTTAGGAGGAGCCTTGCTAGTCTCTTATCATATGTCCTTAGGGGAAGTAAATTAGTAGTGGTAAAGCAAGTAATGGAAGAGAAGGATGAGGTAATAAACAAGATCAAAAAAAAATTGGAGGCTGCTTAAGCTAGGATGAAACAGGTATATGATGGCAAAAGAAGAGAGATGCAGTTTTACAAGGGAGGTCTAGTGTATGTCAAGCTACCCAGTTATCAACAAGTTTCTTTATCACAACAACGGAATAAGAATTCGTCACCACACTTCCAGGGGCCATACAAAATACTTCAATGGATTGGGAGGGTGGCTTATAAGCTAGAGTTACCTAAGAATTCTTAGGTACATCCTTTATTCCATGTTTCTAAGTTGAAAAGATTTATAAGGACTCTTGACCAGGTACTAGCTGGAGATGAAAAGATGGTAGATGAAGAGGAGGAAGACTTCCCACCAGAAATATTGGAGAGGTGAATAAAGAACCATAAGATTGAATTCTTGGTTCATTAGCGAGGGCGATCCCTAATAGAGGCCATGTGGGTGGAGGTAGAAACTTTGAAAGAGCACTATTTGGATTTTTGCCTTGAGCACAAGGTTAATCTTTAAGGGGGCAGGAATGTTAAGGGTATTGTAATTTGGGTTAGTTATTAGGCTTATGTTATGTATGTTTTCAGTGTTAGATTGTTTTGGTTTAGTGTTTTGGAAAGCACAAAGCCAAGTAAGGGTAAAGGGTTGTAGTTGAAAAAGACCAGGGGGACATTTGAGATTCTATTATGGAAACTTGTTGTAGTGAGTCATGAATGGGTTAGAGCTCCCTGGTTGAGCTTTCTAGTGTTGTTTTTCTTCGTCTTACTATTTGCTTCTACCATAGCTTGGCAAAGACGTCTATGTCTAAATCCCTTAGAGGATTTGGTGCTTTTGGGACCTAGCACCAAGTTTAGGGCCATACGTTAGCTTTATACCAACATCAATTAGTATCGAAGCATCCCTATGTCCCAAGTTTGAGTCTCCACACATGTGTTCACTACCCAAAGATTGGTAATAAACTTGGGCTTATGGGGGCTTAAGGTAAGCTTGTCGGGGTTGAAACTTAGGCTTATGAGGGCCTAAGGAGAGCATAGTTCACTACCTAGGGAAGGGTGATAGCTTGTCGAGGTTGAAACTTAGGCTTATAGGGGCCTAAGGAAAGCTTGATAGGGACATCGAATTGGAAGCATGGTGGAAGTTACAATCTTATAAATGTTAAAGTACCATGAATAGCTATTGGATTGATCTTTTGGTGAAGTGGTAATGGGCTTGCATTAAATTTTACAATCTTATAAATGTTAAAGTACTGTGAGTAGCTACTAGACTATGTTATAAGCTATGTTATATAAACCTCACGTGACATTAGCGGATGAGTTGGATCGGGATGCTTCACTTTCAAGGATGACTCTGTTCTCATCCTGCAATGCAATCACATTCTATTGTTAAATTGAGCTTTGTGGAGTTCGTATAAATCCTGAATATGGTAGCTTGCGTACAGCTGGATAGTGTTTCCTTAAGAATGGCCAGCAAGGGGAAGATGGCCTATATGATTTGGCGTATCCAACTTGTGCAAGTTTGTTTCTAAGTGTATAATTTTACTCAAGTTAAGACTATTAGTTGCTTAATTGCTCTTTTTGGGTACTGAGTGATTCAAACTCATCTTTGTCGAAAATTTATGTCTACTTCACTTGTGTTTTTCATTTTTTTCTACTGTTGGTTCAAAAAAGACACATTTTGTACCCTTTTCCGGCTCTGTTTATAGGTATAGCGATGTAATTAAATTATCTAGATCCACAGAATCAAAATTTTAGATGATGTTGCTGCTGTTGATTTTCCATTCTCCCTTTCTTTTCTTTTCGTTTTTTTCTCCCCCCCCCCCCTCTCTCTCTCTCTCTCTCTCTCCCCTTCTTCTTCTTCTTGTTTAATATGAATTCTTTGCAGAACCTCCTGATCTGGAGTTCTCCCATCTCCAAGATGATTAAAAGAGTGTCTAATTGCAGCTGACCATGGACAACATGATGCCATTCTTATGTCTGCTAGGTAAAACCTTTGTCTACCTGTTGAACTCTTCATTTTTACTTCGGAATTGTGCACATTCAGAATAGATTTTGCGCGTCTGTGAACCCATGTTTTGTGGAATTTTATTCTTTTCATATGTAAGAGATTGGTAGCTTTCACTCCAATAAACGAGCTATATTGTGCCCAAAGCGATGGTAATGCCTCTTATTTTATAATGTCACTATCATTTGCTTAAGATATTCACGAGCAGAAAACTTGGAGTCGGAATAGCAAATTTGAGACTCAAGTTTCTCACATAACAGCACACTAGAATACAATATGAAACATCGCTCTTAAGTCCTCTCAATCACTGTAATTATTATCAAAATCTGTATTTTTCTTATGATCTTCAGTATGGTCATGATGACTACACCGAGACAAGCAAAGCAAAGGATTAAATAAATGTCAACATTTTAATCAAGATCCCAGAAGGATTTCTGAAAACTTTAATAGAGAAGTCACTCCTTGGAAGACATTGAAAGCACTAAAAAATAGCCTATCTTTGTATTTTGCTTTTAAAGGCCTCCGTTGCATAGGCCGTCCCCAAAGATGGATGCTCCTCATTGTGAACACGATAGCTCAAGGACAGGCTAGAAAAGCCTAGGCTGTGGTTTCTCATATCATTAATATAGTCATTTAGAGAAAACAGTTTGTAGTATTTCTGCCAAGTTCTCGGTAAGAAGAATACCTTCTTTTCAATAATGATTCTTTCAGTGGGACGTCCCTGCACCAAACAACCTTCCAAAAAGAATCTCTTCTCATTCTCACCTGAGCTAAATCACTTAGAAAAATCAGCCCATCCAGTCAGTGTCTTCTACTAGGCTGACCAATTGTACTCCTTTTCCTAATTACAGTCCAGTCTACTGTTCCCTCTGTATAGAGCAAAATGCACCACCCATTTCTAAAGGCCGGTCTTGTACCTACATAGAAGTCCACATGGGAATTGGTGATACCCAATCTCCTAACTCCCCAGATCTATCTTCTGTATAAGACAGTAAACCTCTTCGTACTTGACATGTGACATTCCTTTTTCAATTCTAGTACTAGTGATATCTATCCAGAGCCTGGGCCAGCAATTTCATAAACGCTTCCCACTAATCTAATGGGAAAAAAAATCCTTCGTATTGTAGCATCTCTTATTTGGCACCAATATGATGAAGGAAGCATCCAGAGACCTCTCTCAAAACTAGCAGGTACATGAAGCTCCAACATAAAGCCCATAACATCTGCTGCCTCAAACTCAATGCTCACATTCCCCTAACCCTCCTTCATAACCTCCTTCAAGTTTTTAAGGTCACAGATTTCGAACATTGGAAAGACAAGCAGGATTTTTTGGCCATAAAAGGGGGCCTGACTTGTCCTCCTGCTACGTGAATTTTGCCAGTAGATGAAGAAAACTGGCATTGTCATCACCTTCCGTCAACCACACATACAAGAAATACCTTCCAACTTGAGAAATGAGCTCCTTCTAAGTTGTCTTCCTCCTTTGTTAGATCGTTGTTTGCTTCACTTCTAAGCCACAATCTCAGGTACTAGCATCCATTAGTTAAGCCCTGCATCCCCAAAAACTTGGTTGTGCCAAACCTTCAAATTCCCCTCTAGTGATTTCATCTTTCTTCTTAACACAATGGTAGGAAGTACACAGTAGTCACAACCATTCCACCAGTTCCGATTTGGGGTTTTCAAATGGCAAGGGAGCTATCGACTGAATTTGCTGAAAACAAAAATTGTTTTGGAAAAAATATTGTTATACTAATAGCATTAGGTTATCAATAAGATCTGCATTTATTTGTATCTTTCGTTCTTGCTTCTTTGTATATGTACCACCGGCTATGTAAGAATATATCCATTTCAATAATTTTAAGTCTTGCCATTGAATGAAAAATGTCAAACGTGCAACTTTATCTAGTTTTTACAATGGCTGATGCATCTGAATTTTTCAATCTGTTTGATGAGGTGGAATCCCAAAGGAATCCCAAATCACCTTAAGCTAGGAAAGTTATATTCTCGAGTTCCATTCAGCAAATGATAATTCCTCTGAAAATGATGAGAACATTTTCGGCTGAAAGCAGTTGCTTGTCTGTTCCCTTGTCAATTTTGAGAGGTTTTGAGGGAGGATAGGACTCAAAAAACTGTATTTATCGATTTTGAGGCTCAAAGTTTTCATTTGCATGCCCCCGGTCTATATAGTTTGAGATTTACAGTGTCCATATCTGCCATGTAACTTTGGTAGCAATCTGATCACCTAGTTGCCTGAGGTTACCGAAAGCACAGAAAATCTAGACCTACTAATGCTTGGTCTTTCTCTCCCTCTCTCTCTCACTTGTAAAAGGTGCAAGGGAAAAAGGATTCAACCAAAGAACTTTTAGATGTTGGGCTCAGGGATTATTCTTGGGTGTAGGGCAGATGCTGCATGGATCGTTGCAAAGGAGATATTGTTGAGATATGTTTTAACACGGTGAAACAAGTTTTGCAATTGGAGCAAATGACGTAGTTTTGCTGCAACCCATCTGGGATTGAATCCTTAGTTCAAACACAAAGAATGACAATCTTTTTAGCATGACTACTTTCCCTGGTTGCATACGATGCCATTTTGATTTTGGTGTTGTCCATAAACTAAAGGAAAACAAAGAAGGAGAGAGAGGAAAATCTCAAGGAAAATGAGATAAACTTGGTTTTGTCACCGGATTGGGGGTATTATTGGCTTGAGCCACTTTAAATTGTGGGTTGATTGCCTCATTTCTAGCTTGTTTTGCACGTTTTGATCCTTATAGTTATGTGAGATAGAACAATACCAACTGATTTCTCCAAAGCATGTTTTGTTATCATCAAACAATGCAAAGACTTACCTATGATGACTGGACATTGATAGTCAATGAAGTGCGGTTGTTATTGAATGGAGATAACAAAGAGGCTCTAGAATTTGATAGGATGATTGAAAGGGTGTCTTGGTTGTATCTAGAAGTAAGAGGCTAGGGAATCATCAATGTCCAGTGGGTTGTTATGGCATATTTATGTGTCTTTTCCAATAAGCTTCCAAAATGGTTTAAATAGGAAGAAATAGAACCAAAGTAGTAGGCTAAGATTTCTACTCAATTTCTTAGACAATAGGCCAACCAAAGAAGAAAAAACCTTAGGTCCTTGGAATGATTTTACACTCCAACGCCTAATTACTTATTACGTGTCATAACTAGATAACAAGTTGGTATCAGAGAAGTTCGACCTTGATATGGTTGATTCTACATAGTTCAATCGAATTGAGGCAGAAATGGCTCGTTCGGACGTGGATAATAATTGCAAGTTTGCAGAAATTCTTGATGGTAGTCAATGACTCTCGGCGTCGTTAAATTCCTACAACTAGAATCACAATTCCTTGGGGGAAGGATCTTCTCATAGAGCAGGTGGTAGTGGTTCACGGGGTGGGAGTTTGTCTTTAGACATTGGAGGTCATGTAAGGGGGGTATGATTTGACTTTCCTCGCTTCAATGGAAGTGATGATCTTGTAGATTGGGCTAATTGAGCTGAGCAATTTTCCAACTTCCATGAAACCCCTGAAGGAGAAAAGATGAAGGTGGCCATTCGGAATATGGATGGTGATGCACACATCTGTTATAGTGTATAAAGAAAGAATTTGCAGACATGGAAATAAATTATCCTTTTTTCACCAAGGACTTGTGTGTGCGATTCGGGTCATCCAAATATCAAAATGCTTTTGAGGATCTAATTTAGCTTTGACAAATAGAATTGGTGAATGAATGCTATAATAGATTTTCAAAACTCGTATTCTAAGTAAGGAAAACCGACTCCTAAACAACAGATTACTTGTTTTACTTTGGAGTTAAAAGAAGCTGTGTGAGTAGATGTGTATGCAACTCATCCTTGATCTTTGACCTCAGCGTTGGATTTAGCATGAACATTTGAAACCAAACATCAAAGAGTTTGTTCAGTCATTCTGTTGAAGAAGATGGAAACGGGTCTAATGGGCTAAACCAGTCATCTGCTGCGATCAGAAAAATGTCTCCAGCAAAACTAGTGGAGAGAAAAACCAAATGTCTTTGCTTTTGTTGTGATGATAGATTTAGTGCAAGTCATCAATGTAAACATCTTTTTACAATTGAAGGGGTTTGAACAATAAAAGGAGAAATAAAGGAGGGAAATGAGGAATGGGTGATAGGTAGGGGAGGAGCTAGAGATTTTTGTAAATGCTACAGTGGGAATTGACTCTCCACATACCATGAGGATTTTGGGTCAATTAGGACAAAAGAAGGCTCATGTGCAAGTATTGTTGGATTTGGGAAACTGACACAATTTTGTGAGCAACAAATTAGTTGCCAAGATTGGATTGGAGGCTAACAAGAAGGGGAATTTTATTGTAAGCGAGGCAAATGGATAAAGGATCATCAATCCAAGTTACTGTAAGGGACTCTCGTGGCGTTGCAAGGGCTAGTGTTTGTATTGGATTTATCTTTATTGCTACTACAAGGGGTGGATTATATATTGGGTACCCGATGGCTTAGAACATTGGGTCTAAAACAATGGAGTTCATATTCCAAGGGAAGAGAATATGCTTATGAGGAGGTAATATTCCAGCAGATAGATTAGTTGAAGGTGGTCAAATTCAAAAAGACTTTTTGAAGGAAAAAGAAGGAACTTTTTGTTCCTATCCCATATAGAAGTAATAAGAGTTGATGATAATGTGAAGAAGGAGATTTCGGGGACATTGGAGCAACAATGGATAGCAATAGGATCAACTTGGGAGGAGTCAAAGGTTAATAACAAGTAATTTTTGACCATGAACCTTGGGGACAAGGTTGAATTCATTGCGGGAGGATTTTTACCATCAAACAATGCGAAGACTTAACAACTATGATGACTGGACATTGAGGATCAACAATGGGGCGGTTGTTGCTAAATGAAGATAACAAAGAGGGTCTAGAATCTAATAGGATGATTGAAAGGGTGTCTTGGTTGTATTAAGAAGCAATAGGTTGGGGGATGAGAAATGTCCAATGAGTAGTTATGTCATAATTATTTGTCATTTTCAATAAGCTTATGAAATTATTTAAGTAAGAAGAAATAGAACCAATTAGTAGGCTAAGATTTCTACTCAATTTTCTAAACAATAAGCCAACCAAAGAAGAAGAAACATTTGGGTCCTTGAAATGATTTTGTGTTCCAACGCTTTGTTATCCATTTTGTGTAACTCGGTAACATGTTTCTATCAAAAGAAAAACATAATAATATCCAATATCTGTTTTTTTTTTTCTTTTCATACAAATCCCACGCATTGTGATCATTTTCTTGCACATTTTGTAAGTATTCTAACTTTCTATTAATATTTTTACAAAGTATATAATGACGTTCAAACTACGATAATTTTGCATTGTGGCAAAAAATAGATTCTTTTCGAGAAAGAAGTGGAGCCACATTTTTTTTAGATCCATTCTTTAATATCTTCTTGTTCCTTTTCTCCATCTGACCTCTATTTTTTTGGGGGGAACATGTCCATGTTTAAAAAAACAATCATTTTGCTTGTTTGCTCCAATTTATTTTTTGAGAAACATAGCAAGTTTAATAAAACCTCATCTCGCTTTGCAATTTTTCCAAGTTTAATAACCTAAAAGAACAAGCGAAAGACTGCAATTACCTTCCAAGGACATTACCAAGCTAAGCGGCTATGATCTAAGCAGCAAACAATTCTAATGTCAAAGAGCACATCTTTAGATTAATAGTTGAACAATACGGATTCAAAATTGGCCCATAAGGCTCTACCAACAAGCAAGATATCACAGTTTTGCACGAAAACCAAGGCTTACCTAGGCAAACTCTAAGTTACATCTTTGAACTTTCAGAAGAAATTGGTAAAACAAGAAAATATGAAGAAGGATGGTTATCCTCCTAAGAAGGATTTGGAAGGTGATGTATTGTCCCTACCATGTGACAAATAGTACATATAGTATGTAGTTTTAATAAAAGAATATACCATTTGGAATATAGATTTTGGGTGTTGAGTCATAGGGCATCCTTTGGAGAATTTTAACTAAGGTTTAAATAATAGTGGAAGGGAAAAAAGAGGATTTATTATTGGGTTAGATTTAGAAGTAGCATGTCTTGTAAGGAATTTTATCTATGAACCTGTTTGAGTGAGTATTACTTTTTGTATATTATTGAATATATATATATATATATATATTAATATAAAGTTAAATGTCCATTTTTAGATTAAAAGAAAGCAATAATTATTGGAATTGGATTATGTTACAATCCTATAAATGTTAAAGTACCATGAATAGTTACTGGACTAGTCTTTTGGTGAAGTGGTAATGGGCTTGCATCAATTGGTATCAAAGCCAAGTTGGTTGGAAATAGCTAGGAATGAGATCGTAGAAGGCACACCAGAAGGGGAGGTAATGGGGATTTCAGTTTTAGCCATGTATGGTAAAGATAAAGTAGTCAGACCCCTAATGATGAAGGTTGTTGGGACTATAAGGGCACATAAAAGGCAAGTTAGGTTCTTGATTGGCACAGGAAGCACCCATAATTTTATTAGTTAGAAATAAGTTAAAATGGTGGGGTTGAAATTAAGAGATAAAAGGCTGTTCTGAATGGTGGTAGCCAACAATGAGGAAATTATGGGGTTTGGTAAGGGTGCCAACATGGAGGTTAATGATGTGGACATGTCCAAGGCCTAAGCTAATGAAAAGGCCAAAGTCTTATTGGTTTCTTTGTCAAAGAATTGGGACGACAATGTCCTTCATTAGGTCCAAGCCCAAACAGAAGAAGCTTGACAAATGTTAGAATGGTTGGTAGCAATTATAGATAGCTTCCCAATTGTCTACTATCCACAATTATGTTTGTCTTAATGTTAGTAGGTTTCCAACTATTTTTGTAGGTTACACTTATTATTGCTTGTTACCCTATAAATAATGGTTGTGAGTTCATTTGTAGTTAGAACCTTTGGAGATCAATGAGAATTTTCATTCTATCTAGTCTTGTCTTCTTTATTTGAGTCTCAAATCTAAATTTCATGTACTTTAATTTCTAGCCTTTACCTTCCTGTCATTTTCATTCATGCTCTTTAAATTACAGTCTTTACATTCACTAGTTTATCTTTTTGTCTGTTACATTTCCAATACTTAAATTTTCAAAATTCCTATTGTTATCTTGTTCTAGTCTCTCTATAAACCCTAGCCCACTCTAATAGCCTATCATAGAATGCATCAATTAAGTTACATGGAGTTACGATGGAGTTGGAACTATATGTACTACCTTTCCTAGCCACTAATATAGTATTAGATATTCATTGGTTAGAAACGTTGGGGGATATTGTATGGAATTTTTCAAAGATACAAATGGAGTTTGAGGTCAATGGAAAGAGATTATTATTGAGGGGTGTTTTAGCTCAACCTAATAAATTATTAGAGGATGCTGATTTTAGAAGAGAATTGGATAAAAAGGGAGACATCTAAATCTTACAAATGGCCGAAGTTAGAGGATTTGGGAAGGAATGTGTGGTAAGTGAAAAGGCGCATTGCCAAAAGGGTAAAAAGGAGGTTGAGAAGTTCTAGAGTTGTTTGTTGATGTATTCCAAGAACCAAAAGTATTGCCCCAAGATGAAGTCACGACCATATAATCATTTTGAAAGATGATGGTGAACCACTGTTTGTATGACCCTATCGCTATTCGTACTTGCAAAAACGAGAGATTGAACAATTGGTACAAGGATTGTTGGTAGATGGAGTGATTAGGCCTAATATTAGCCATTTCTTGTCATTGATTTTGATGGTTAAGAAATCAGATGGATTGTGGTGACTATGTGTAGATTATTAGGAGCTTAATAAGAGGATGGTCAAGGATAAGTTTCCAATTCCAACCATAGATGAATTACTAGATGAGTTAAGTAGGGCATGTTAATTCTCCAAGCTTGACTTGAAGTTAGGCTACTACCAAATAAGGATGCATAAAGAGGACATTGAAAAGATTTGTCTTTTGGACACGTCAAGGCCATTATGCATTTTTGGTGATGCCATTTAGGTTAAGTAATGGTCCAATAACTTTTCAGTCTTTAATGAACATGGTATTTCAGGAGTATTTAAGAAAGATGATATTAGTACTTCTTGATATCTTAGTTTATAGCAAGACATGGGAGGAGCATATCGAGCATGTGAAGATGGTGTTGAAGGTTTTGAGAAAAAACCAATTATATGCAAAATTATCAAAATGTGAATTTAGACAGAATGAGATTAAGTTTTTGGGCCACGTTGTTAGTGCTTAAGGAGTAGTAGTGGATTAGGAAAAATATTAAGTATGTACCACAGTGGCGGATTCCTAAATCAATGAAGGCTCTTCAAGGATTTCTTAGGTTGGTCAGAACATTATAGGAAATTCATTTAGGGATATGAAAGGATTATTAAACCATTGACCAACTTATTGAAAAAGGATGCTTTTAAGGGGAATGATATTGCTTAGGCTAATTTTTTGATGAATTAAAAAGAGTGATGACTACAACATTTGTATTGGCCCTTTTAAATTTCTTGATACCTTTTGTATTAGAATGTGATGCTTCAAGGCACGGGGTTAGGGCTGTTTTGGTGCAGGAGAATTAACTAATAACATATTTCAATAAGGTTTTGCATGATAGTCATCAATGTTTTTCAACTTATGACAAAGAGCTTTTGGCAATCGTCATGGGAGTCCAAAAATAGAGGCACTTCTTGTTAGGGAGTCAATTTATCATTAGAATGGATTAGAAAAGCCTCAAGTTTATTTGAGATCAACGGATTGTCACACCAACCTAACAAAGTGGCTGCTAAAGTTAAAAGGGTATGATTTCATTGTTGAATATAAGGTGGGAAAGGAGAATACAATTGCAGATGCCTTATCCCATTGAGATTATGAAATAGAGGATGAGTAGGGGAGTAAGAGGACTCCAGAAGGGTCCTATCAAGCTATTTCACGACTTGTTCCTTTATGGCTTGAGACGATTAAAGAGGATATCTAGAATAATGGTAAGGCATAAGAATTGATAGAACGAATTTAGAAAAATGAAGTTGTGGGCCCTTGGCAATATAGAGAAGGATTATTTTATTTAGAGGATGAATGTATATACCTCATATGTCTCTTTTGACACCCATTATCATTGATGAGATGCATGGGAGCATATATGAAGGGATAAAAAAGACACTTAAAAGGATATGAGTAGTTGTTTATTGGAAAGGAATAAAAAGAATAGTAGAGCAGTGAGTTCGGGAGTGTAGTGTGTTTGCAACACAAGAGTGACAATTTACCTCTTGGAGGCTTATTGCAGCCATTATTGATACTAGAACAAATATGAGAGGATTTATCAATGGACTTCATTGACAGGTTACCTTTGTTGGGAGGTAAATCCGTGATCTTAGTAATGGTGGATCGATTGTCAAAGTTTGAGTACTTTATTCCTTTCTCTCACTCGTACACAACTCAGTCAATGGCCTAAGCTTTCTTTGATAACGTTTTTAAATCATATGGGATGTTAAGGACAACAATTTTGATTGGGAACCGTTGTTTACTAGCAAATTTTGGATGGAATTATTTAGATTACAAGATACAAATTTCCATTTTTCATCCACTTGTCACCCACAAATTGATGGTCAAATAGAGGTACTTAATCGCACCTTAGAGATGTATTTGAGATGTTTTGTTAAGGAAAAACCTAAGGAGTGGGTAAAGTGGGTGTCATGGGCAAAATTATGCTATAATACGAGTTGGCATAGTGGTACACAACACACCTTATGAGGTAGTTTTTAGGAGGAGTCTTCCTAGTCTCTTATCATATGTCTTTGGGAGAAGTAAATTAGCAGTGGTAAAGCAAGTAAAGGAAGAGAGGGATAAGGTAATAAACAAGATAAAAAAAAATAAAATTGGCGGCTACTCAAGCTAGGATGAAAAAAGGTATATGATGGCAAAAGAAGATAAATGTAGTTTTAGGAGGGAGATCTAGTGTATGTCAAGCTACCTAGTTATCAACAAGTTTCTTTATCACAACAATGGAATAAGAATTTATCACCATGCTTCCAGGGCCCATACAAAATACTTCAATGGATTGGGAGGGTGGCTTATAAGCTACAGTTACCTAAGAATTCTTAGGTATATCCTTTATTCCATGTTTCTAAGTTGAAAAGATTTATAGGGACTCTTGACCAGGTACCAACTGGAGATGAAGGGATGGCAGATGAAGAGGAGGAAGACTTCTTATAAGAAAATATTAGATAGGTGAACAAAGAACTGTAAGATTGAATTCTTGGTTCATTGGCGAAGGCAATCCCTAATAAAGGCCATGTGGGTGGAGGCAGAAACTTTAAAAGAGCATTATCTGGATTTTTGCCCTAAGGACAAGGCTAATCCTTAAGGGGCAAGAATGTTATGGGTATTGTAATTTGGGTTTGTTGTTAGGCTTATGTTATGTATGTTTTAAGTGTTAGGTTGTTTTGGTTTAGTGTTTTGGAAAGCACAAAACCAAGTGAGGGTAAAAAGTTGTAGTTGAAAAAGACCAGGGGGACATTTAAGATTCTATTATGGAAACTTGTTGCAGTGAGTCATGAACAGGTTAGAGCTCCCTGATTGAGCTTTCTAGTGTTGTTTTTCTTCATCTTGCTATTTGCTTCTACCATAGCCAGGCGAAGACGTCTATGTCTGAATCCCTTAAAGGATTTTGTGCTTTTAGGACCTAACACCAAGTCTAGGGCTGCTACTTTAGCTTAATACTAGCATTAATTGGTATCAAAGCATCCGCATATTCCAAGTTCGAGTCCTTACACGTGTTCATTGCCCAGAGACTGTAATAAACTTGGGCTTATGGGGGCTTAAGGTGAGCTTGTTGAGGTTGAAAATTAGGCTTATGAAGGCCTAGGGAGAACATAGTTCACTACCTAAGGACCGATGATAACTTGTCAAGGTTGAAACTTGGGCTTATAGGGGCCTAAGGAGAGCTCAATAAGGACATCGAATTGGAAGCGTGGTGGAAGTTACAATCCTATAAATGTTAAAGTACCATGAGTAACTATTGGACCAATCTTTTGGGGAAATGGTAACGGGCTTGCATCAAATGTTAGGATCTTGTAAATGTTAAAGTATCGTGAATAGCTACTAGACTGGTCTTTTGAAGAAATGGTAATGGGCTTACATCAATTGGTATTGGAGCATCCCCACATCCCAAGTTCAATTCCCCACACATGCGTTCATTGCCCAAGGACTGACAATAAACTTAGGCTTATAGGGGGCTTAAGGTGAGCTTGCCATAGTTGAAACTTAAGCTTATAGAGGCCTAGGGAGAACCAACTCATTATGTATACGAGTCAACATGCCAACTATTAAACAACTTATTAGAAAGACAAGACAGCCAATCCGAAATGTCACAAAATCCCCCGCCCTTGGGGGATGCCCTCAGCGACGAGGAACGTGTACTAGGGTGTATGTGTGACTCGTTCAGAGCATAAACTAGGACAAAAAAGGAACCCATTTTTTCCAGTATCAGTAGTCAATACCAATAAATAGGATAAAATGGAAGAACTCCATTCATTATCTAAAAAGGGCCTATCATATCCTTCTATTGTGTATCAAATTTTATGGTTTCTATTGGTGTAAATTCAACCGTCTCCATTTTCAATTTAAGACGAGAAAGAATGGCTCATTGCCTAGGGACTAACAATAACTTGTTGAGGTTGAAACTTGGGCTTGTGGGGGCCCAAGAAGAGCTCAAAGGGATGTTGAATCATAAGCGTGGTAGAATGTTATGATCCTATAAATGTTAAAGTACCGTGAATAGCTACTGGATTGGTCTTTTGGCAAAGTGGTAATCTATTTGCACTAGATTAAGATTGCCTTAGGGAAAAGCATTTCTAATGAATATTTTTTAGGAGCAATTGTAGTGTGAGTATGCAAGAATCGCTTTCTCAAGTGTTGACATCCATTTTCCTTAGTTCTTTTTGACTTTTCTAGAGGGCAAGCAAAATATATATTTACAGTTGTGCCTTCTTTACACAAGATAAGGTTGGCCTTTCTTGAGTGACGGCTACCAAAGGCCTTCGTTTTCTTTTATAGAGAATTCACAATTAGCGAAACTTCGTTGGGAACTTCCATCCACTTTCTTATATTTATTCTTTCAATTTGTTAATATTTATTTCTAATTTTAGAAAAAAATCACTCATTACACTCTAAATGCATTTAGAAAATAGAATTATGTTACATGAGTATAATTAATAAATAACAAGGATTTTGGACTTAAGGGGTTTGCCTCATTAAGGACAAATAAGATCCTTTATCTTTGTCAAAGGGAAAATACAACCTCGGTACTAATCAATTTTACATTTCAAATGGGTTACAATTAAAGGGTATTGGGCTTAGATACTCAACTAAACCTTAACTTTTACCTAGCTTAGTCTAAACATGCACATAATGAATTCACAAATTCTCGGACTAGGTTTTCATGATTTTAACAATAACATATTTTGTCAATATGGGAGCACGAAGTCATCCCAGAGAAGTACTAGATTGTATAATGCCAAATTTTTAGATGTTGAAAAGATCAGTTCTATTAAAAGGTAGGCAAGGGGTCGGCGGGTGGATCAAATGTCGGCCGAGGGTAGGGAGCTTCCTTAGAAACTTAAAGAGAGCTGAGTGGGACCTTGCTTCCCTTATATACAGAACAAACTTTTCAATTTGTTTACACCCACCTCCCACCCCCCCCCCACCCGAAAATGGCTAGTCGTTTGGGACCCTTCTTCCTTCCAATTACGGAATCTTTAAGCCGAATTGTCGGGAGATTTGAGCAATCGCTCCGACTGCGATCACCACCGCCCGGTAAGGCTCTCGACCCGGAAGCACCGGAGTTACCGGCTGGGCCGGTGGCTGTGCATCATAACATGAACTGGGCCAAGATCATGGTGGGATTCTGCTTGACCGCTGCTTTGGATGTACCTCTGATGTCCCTCGATGTCCCTCTGATGTCCACAACCTTCAGCTTGCATAGTCTGGCAGTTCTACTGGGCTTCGCTTCTTTCTTCGTCAGCAGCTTCATTCACCCCAAGTTCACCCTGACAGCTCAAGTGCTGCAGAGCTTCGGCGTCTTCTTCATAGTGACCGCATTTTTCCTGGTCATCAGCGTTCCATTTCCTTTGTACCTCAAGATTTCCGCCTGGGCTGTCTATTCCTTTTCCCTTCTCGCCATTGTAATAAGCCGTTGTGTTTAGCTCTCCATAGAAAAGGAAGACCCGAACCACACCGAAGATCTGCGATCCGAATAAGTGTCATGGGATCCTCCAAGAGGCCTCCCTCGGCACAAGATTTTACAACTATTCTCTCTTTTTCTTGATTTTCTTTCCTTCCTCTCAACTCTCAGATTCATTTTGTCAGCTCATGACAATTAATCAACTGTTCGGGGAATCAATAGCAAAGAAGCTATACCAAATCATGCATATTGTAAAACTAACGCTGAGAGGAAAAACAACAAAATAAATTAGCAACTCCTCAAGGGGAATTTCAGTAAAGTGTTTCATTTAAAAGAAGATGCAATTTCTCTTTAAAAGGCCAAGGCATTCACTTTCAAATTGAAATATTAATTGCTGGCCTTGGAATTCGTTTCTTAATGCAAACGCGAATCGCCATGTTTTTCAGCAATTGATATGAGAGGTTAAGTTTTATGCTTTTTTAATTATCTTTGAAATGTGAGTCTCAATTTTTCTCTCTAAGTAATTTATAGTTTTGAAACAAAATACAACGACTTAGTTTATCCGAACTAAATCTTCTAAAATTTTTAAAATCGAAATGAATCCCCAATCTGAATGAATTTTATATTATATATTTAATATATAAAATATTTATTTAAATATATAATACAAATATAATACAAATGATACCTCCATTACCCTCTTTTATCTATAAGAAAACGTTCAAATATTATTTGAATAGCTGGAGTTGTAGAAGTGAGGATTAGTTTCTTATTTTTTAATGAGCATCCTGTATTTCATAAAAATTGGGGGCAATATAATCCTTACGTAAAGGCCATCCTATCCAACTTTCCGGCATTAAGATACGTTTCAGACGTGGATGATTGTCATAAAAGATTCCCAACATATCATAAGATTCCCTTTCTTGAAAATCCGAACTTTTCCAAACCCAGAAAACAGACGGAATTCTAGGATTATTTCTTGGGACAAATACTTTTATACATACTTCTATATCTATTAACTATATAACCATAAAGTAGTTGAGAGAGGCAATGAAGCTATCTTCCACGCCTTAAAACGTGGGTATGTCAAAGTTTGGACTTTGGACAGCAAATGCCTTAAGCCTGTTGAAAATTAAAGAAGGCTTCTAGAAGCCGACTGCAAACACTTTCGGAAAGCCTTTGAAATACCCGTTGCTTAGGCTTTTGAATATTAAAATAAAAGTAACCTCAATCAAGATTTCTATTGTCACACACAAGTAAGGCAACAAGTCATAGTAGAATAACCAAATTGCCCTTCAAGTGCAAAACCATAAATCCTTATCCCAACGCATCTCAAGGACCTACCAGAATCTAATTTTAATATATGCAAATTCATGTACACATAATTATAATTAGAGGAGGGGACCTAGCTAACTTAACTTAATATGTGTTTAACCAAATAGTTTTGACTCATTATAGTTCTAAAAGGTGCACTATGGTCCACATTAGCCAATGCCATATTCGTAATTAAGGGCAACATATGTCAAATCATATAGACCAATATAATTTACATCAATACACTATTATGAGAGAAATAACTTAAACTCATTGATATTGTTAGGTATAATTGCCAACCAAGTAGGGGGGGGTTGAATTGGTTTTCTAGCAATATGAATAGAATAAACTATTTAAATCTCACACAACAAAATCAAATAAGCCACAAGAGATAAGTATAAGCAAGTTAAGACATCCATAAACAATAAAGAGAGATACCTATTTTTCTACGATGGTTTGGCCCTTTTCACCTACTTTCACTTTCTTCTTCTCCAACTTAACTAGTTGAAGTCCACTTTACTCACAAAGTAGAAAAAAACGTTCTCCAAACTTTTCAACTCCTCCTTAAGGAGTTATACAGGTCATTGATTACAAGAGAAGGTTGAAACAACCTTTTTACAATCAACAAATCCTCAAGTAATATGAAATGTGTGAGATATTGCTTATCAAAGAGCTTATTCAAAAGATTGAACAAGTATCTAAGCTCTAATCATGAAACTTTCAAATATCATCAAGTTAGGGTTTCAGATTTACAACAATATTTATGTGCATATAATGTGTAAAGTTTAATTAGCACATAAACAAGTGTATACAATTATAAGAGATCACAAAGAAATGATCTTGAAAGAGTATCACTGAGTATCACCATAGATTTAGTAATATTACATAAGCTAATATGATGGTAGTGTATGAGCAAAATTTCAATACTTCTCACAATTCCACAAGTATATCATCCAAAAAGCTCTAAATCAATTGTCAAGAAGGACTTTTATATGATGTTAGAATAACAATAGCTCTTTAGGGTTTCTTATCAAACCTGACATCACTATGGCTTTCTTTTCATTAGAAAGAGAAAAGAATTCCATCAATCAACAATAGAATCTTCGATCAATGCTTGCAGAGGACCATTCTGACACTTCAATCCTTTCATAAATCTTCATGTTGGAGAATCAGTAGTTTAAAGAGAGAGATAGAGTTGTGCAGAGCTATTTGAAGATTTGGGGGTTAGGGCTTTAGTCGAATCAATTGAGACCTTTTTAAGCTTGCTCAGGTCACTTAATTGAAATGGCATCGCTAAGCTCTTAAACAATGTTGGGCTCGAGTAAGCAAGTCTTTAGACCACATGGGTTAAGCTTCTAAAGACATCACAGGCTGAGCTTCTCGGATAAGCACTAAAATAAGTCATAGCTAGCTTACTTCAAGTAAGCTTTGAATCAAGCCTTAATTGGCATGCTTTAAGTGAGCTTTGATCAGTCTTTAAATGGACTCCAAGTGACCTGCAAGTATAAAAATTCCAGCATCACTTTTTCTTTAAAATAATTGTTATGAAATTAATATTCCATAAATTTTTATTGCATAAACATATTCCTTTTGAGCATATATGCGGTTGCATTATATAGGAATGTAGGAACCCGACTACTTTATAATATCATTGATTGATATTATAATTTGCATACCTTTTACTTTCTTGTTGTTCAATTTTGCATGTAAACATATGAAAAATATTTATATATATTATATGCAACCAAAATTTGTCACAACAAAACACATATTTTTCCAACAGATATAAGTTCACATTACACGAGTTCATAAAATGAGTTAACATTAAAAATGTAAGCTAAAAAGTTATCAGCTAATGTTTGGAAAACATGCTGGTTGTTAACAAAAAGACTCAAAATCCAAATAGCTCCTTGTACATGAAATCAACTATTAGAAGATAAGAATTTAGAATTCAAACGTGTACAAAATGCAATGCAAATACACTATATATATATTTGTTTAGCTTTCCTACAAATTGCTAAAATACTGGTTTCCCTTAAAATACAATCAAGAATTTCTCCACTGTTCCTTCTCAAATTTCAATAATGTCCAAGTGGCAAATGACAAATGTTTGGGATATGCTAGTAAAAAATGTTCAAATTTAGAAACATGATGCACCTTTGAAAGAAAATGACTTTGAAGCTTGCCTCTATTGATACAAAATGAAATTCCACAAAATAAGCTCAAAAAATTTCCACATCTTCCACAACATAGATAAAAGAAATTTGCACTCCTTCCACACATGCATAGCTTTGCATCTGCTGCCACCAACTCAATTCTTTAGCTTCTCCTTTCCTTATTTCTATAGTGTCATAAAATGAGAATCATATGAACTATTAAAATGCTACTGCATGGAGTTTCTTGGAAGAATCCTTTGTCGCACAAGGCAATACCTACATGACACTACATCAAGATCTTTGATACTCCCTTCAAGTTAGTTAGTATTTTGTGTATGTCAAACATAAATATTTGAATAGAAGGTATTTTTTTTTCATCCAATACATTCATAAATAGATTTGTTGATTGCTCTTGAGTGCTACCATGATGCACTAGTGATTAGATTATATAATAGTTTATTTCAATATACTTCATTCTTTTGTGATACACTGGATTTGTTGTAATATGTATTTATGCCTTACTATCACAAAGCATCATTACTGGTCTCTCCTTCTTTACTCCTAGATCACCTACCAAACTAGTGATTCATACAATATCACATGTCATTAAGGCCACCATTCTGTATTTTGCTCTGTGGAAGATCATGAGCATGTAGTCTGCTTTTTATTTTTTCATGATATGAATGTGTTATAGGTTTGGGGTTGTGTCTAGCATAGAATTAGCTAAGTCATGTCAGTTAAGCCCATTAGAGTTTCTTATTTACAAAAAGATATAATTGTTATGGGTGGAGGAAATCTTGATTATTGGTTTTGTCTTCAAAATATAATTTTAGTTTGGGAGTTCCCATTTGAGCTCCACTCTATCTTCTTTTGGTTTGGGTGTTCCCATTTAAGCCCCACTTTTTTGTTTGTGAGAGAAACTTCCACCATTCTACATAAACCATGCCTTCGTCAAAATCCTAAATGAGATTGCAACTACATAAAGCCTTTAACTAAATTTATGGCAACATTTTTATGAGCAAAGCTAGAGGATGATACCGACTAGCATTAATTGGTATGGAGCCTTTTGATTCGCAGATGGAGGTGAGTCGCAAAGTTGGAATCCAACATGCAACCAATCAAGGATGCTATGCCCACTTTGATTTCCAAGGTTGACACACTGTCAACAAAGATGGATGCATTCATTTCTTCTAGTGGTGGCCATTGGAAGGAATTTGGTTCTGGCCAAGAAAAAATTGTAGGCCAAGGATTACATAGGGGTTTGGCAGATTTGTTGCTCCCAAACTTGAACAGGGTCGAGATGGCAGGTGTGGGCTTAGGCATGAGCTTAGGTACGTTTATGTGTGGGCGTGGCCTCATGTGTGGGTGCTGACATGGGATATAATGTGATCTCAAGCTTAGGTGTGGGATGTGATACATTCTCAAGCTCAGGTGCGGGATATGGCACGATGGCTAATGTAGGCTTATCTACCATGGTTGGGTTGTTTGGAATAAGGCCATCGGGCATAGGTGTGGGTGGATTTGGGTCAATGCTACCTCGTTCTAGGTGGGGGAAAATTTGGGTTAATTCCATTTGGACTTGATTGGTCAGGGAACGGTGCAAGTGTTAATGAAGCTAGGTTAGTGTTGTCATCCAAATTTGGTTAGGTAGGGCAACATTGATTTGGTCGTGAGGGATCAGTACAAGTCACCAATAGGTATGACTTTGGGGGTTTGGTCAATTCACCAATGGGTATGCCTTTTTTTTTTTTTTTTTGGGGGGGGGGGGGGGGGGGGGGGGGCTATCAACTCAGTTATCTTAGTCAAGGTTTAGGGAGGTCCTGTCAATATGGATTTGGTGGGCTTGGTCAAAATGGGTTTGGTAGGTTGGCTTCACATAGGTTGGGTCAAATTTTGGAGGATTTAGATTGGGTAGTGCATGTTGAACTTTGGAGGTAATTAGGGTAGCTTGCATGCTTTAAGTTTCTTCAGTATTGTGGCAATGAGGATATGGTGACTTAGATTATGCAAGCAAGTTAGGAGTTGAAGACTCAAAATTCTATTCTTCGTTCGAGCAAAGGTAGATCTAGTTTCAGCAAAAGAGAAGGAAAATAGGAGGAAGAAATCAAAAGAAGCAATGCTTCAGTTCTAGTTAGTTAACTTGCATGTGAAACCTAGGCAACCATCAACGATAAACATGGGGGGTCATTGTCTCCGTAATGAGTCTTTATGCATGGGAGAGTGAGACCATTCACTAAGCAATCTATTTGAGGGGATGGCTATCAAGTGAACTTTTTTCCCACCACTGGAGGGGAAAGTAGAGAGGCTAAATTTTCTCTACTTTAGCCCTTTTCATTGTTTGAGGTGTTAACTTGCTGGGAGGACACTGAGGAATTGACATTGAATGCAAAGAAGTGACACGTAGAAAAAGTTCAAATTCAAGACTAAGTTCAAATTCAAGTTCAAGTTGAAATTTAAATTCAAGTTTATATTTAAGTTGTTTTGAGTTCAATTAGTTTTGTCTTTTTTTTATTAAGTCATAACTAGTAGATTTATTTCCATTGAATTTGGAAAGCTTTGTTAGAAAAAGATGTGTTTTGTTGTGACAAATTTTGTTGTTAAATGTACATAATTCTTTTTCATATATTTATGTGCAAAATAGAATTAAAGTAAAATTTCTGTAAATTATAATATCAATCAATGATATTATAAAGTAGTAGGGTTCCTACATTATAACATATTATAACCTTATTCAAGTTTTTAAAGAATGTTGAACAATAAACAGGAAAGAGAAAATATAAGTTGCATGGTATGCATATTAAAAAATGAATATAATGCTTGTTTTTATGATATTGTAGGAGAAAGGTGTATACAAAAGCTTATATTATAAGCTTTATATGAAAAGCCCACAAGCAGGCCAGTTCAAGCCCACAAGAAATAGGCCAATCCAGGCCCACAAGGAGCACGTTGATCTAAGCCCGCAAGATGTGAGCTGACCTGAGCCTACATTACATGAGCCCATCAGAGCTCTTAAGTGAAGGCATGTCGTGTCATTAAAACGGTGCCATTCAACTAAAGGTCGAGTGCCTTAATGTGTTTTATGCAATTAGAAGCCCTAGCTTCTATTCTTCTTGAGACAACGAGAAAAGCCATCCTCTCTCTGCAGCCGGACGTATACTTTTCCAATGAGAAGATTTGCAAAAGAATTGATCAGTCAAAAAAGATGCTTGGAATGATTAAGGGTTTGATTTAAAACCTTAAATGATGGAATTGCCCTACTTTCTCAATGAGAAGAAGCCTTTGATGTTGTTAGGTTTGATAGAAACCTCAAATCAACTTATATTGTTTTAAATCTCATATTAAAGGGTTCTATTTTATGGTTCAAAACATTTTTTGGCATGAGATTGTTGAGAAATCGAAAGGAGAAATCAAGATTAAGTCTCACATTGTGATTCTATGAATAACTTTGGTGATACTCTTATTTACACTTGTTTATGTGATGATTGAACTCTTATTATTATTTGCACAAAAACTTTGTTGTAAATTTGAAACCCTAATTTGTTAAAATTTGGGGGTTTTGTGATTAGAGCTTGGATTAGTACTTTATATCTTAGATAAACTCTCTAATTAGTAATATCCTTTACAAACTATATATTATTTGGGGATTCGCTCTTGTAACAAGGTTAAGACAACCTTTGATTGTATTTTGAAAGTTCTATGATTCCTTTAAGGAGGAATTTGAAGGTTAATGAGTAAAGTGGACTTCAACTAGTTGAGTTGAAAGAAGAAGATGGTGGATGTAGGTGTGAATGCCAAACCACTGTGGTAAATCTTATGTTTATGCTTATTGTCCATTATTGTTTTGGCTCACTGTTTATATTCCCACTTGGTGTGCTGTGTTTGAAGAATCCGAAATAATAGACATTAAGATAAATAACCAATGCAACCCCCCTTCTTGGTTGGCCATTGTACCTAATAATTGTTATTAGAGCTAGGTTCTCTAATTAAAGGCTTAACATCCTAGAGTAGATCCTTATAATGACATTAGAGAAAGGTGTAGCTATTACAGGGTTTAATAAACTACCATTGTTTGATAGTATAAACTATAAACATTGGAAGCAATTAATGCAAGTATTTATCACTAGTTAAGATCCAAAAGCATGGTAGGCTATCAGAAAGGGTACTGCACTACCTAAAATTGATGAGTGGAGTAAAAATAATGCTAAGGTTATGGGACTAAATGTTAAGGCTATATATATGATATATAGTGGTCTAAGAGCTCATGAGTTCAATAATGTATCCTCTTGCCTCATCAGTAAAGAGATATGGGATAAGTTAGAAATCATTTATGAAGGTACTAAGAAAGTCAAATCTTCTAAAGTCACTATGCGTACATATGATTATGAATTGTTTGCTATGAAAGATTTTGAAACCATTAGTGAAATGTTTGGTACATTTACTGAAATAGTCTTTGAACTTAAATTGCTAGGAAAAACATATAAATGAAGAATTGGTTAGAAAAATGTTAGTGTCTTTATCTGAAAGTTGGGACCTTAAAAAGATGGCTATAGAGGAAGTACATGACTTAGATAAGCTAACCTTAGAAGATTTTCTAGGATCATTAAAAACTTATGAAATGTAATTAATGAGAAGAGAAGGAGAAAGAGAAAAAGAAAATAGGAAATCACTTGCCTTAAAAGTAGATGTAGAAAAAATTGATGAACTAGAGTCTGAAAATGATAAGATTGCTATGCTAGCTAGGAGATTTAGAAAATTCCTTAGGAAAGGCCTAAGAATGTAGGACAATCTAGGAGGAAAGAAACACATGACCCTAGGGAAAATATATGTTTTGAATGTAGAAAACCTATACATGTTAAGTTGATTGACCTTTGCTTAAAAAGAAAAATAATAAAAATAAGAAGAAGGCCATGATTGCCGTTTGGGATGGTAAGAACTCATCATTGGATGAGGAAGAACAACAAGAAGTGTCACATCTCTACCTAATTGCAACAATAACCCTTGAATTGCCGTGTGATGTGAATTATGGCATAGAAACTACTTTCTTTGATTTAGTTGAGTATGCAAATAAGATGAAAAATAAATATAGAAAAATGAAAGAAAAATATAAGTCTATCAAAGCTAAAATTAAAGCTAAAAAAGATGTTTATAAAATTCTTGCATCTTCTCTACAAGAGAATCATGATATACTTGAAAATGCTTGCATAAAATCCAATGTATGCTCTATGATTGATACATGTTCTAACCTAGGCAACAAGAGTGATAATGTTACTAAAATGATTGGCATAGATTCTGATGTAGTAAGTTTAAACATGAGAATATGTGAATCAGACAGAGAAAACTAAGAGATTCAGTTGAAGCTAGATAACACCACTTTGCTATTAAAAGTTCACAAGAGGTAATACCATCTTAGGTAAAATATTGCAATCACAAAGAGGCATATATGATAAAGTTGGTATAGGTTATAAATCAAATGAAAATTCAAAGTCTTTCACTAAATTCTTTAAAAAGAAAAATTGCATAACTCCATTGTATGATAAACATTCATATTGTAAATATATTGGTTATTCTTTTGATGCATGTCCTATTCGACTTAGAAGATCATATAAGATAAAGAAAATATGGCTGCCTAAAATTTCTAGTAATATTTTTTCAACTAACTCTCATGGACTCAAAGAAAAAAGGTTACTAAGAACTTCAACAAATATCTTCATCTCTGCAAGCTTTGAGTGCAAAGTGAATGAAGAAGATTACAAGAATATGTGGATTCTAGACAGTGAATGTTCCCGTTATATGACTGGGATGATGGAGCTTTTCTAAACACTTGAGCTAAAAGCTAGAGGTACAATCTCTTTTGGAGATAACTCCAAAGGAAGAATCAAAGGTATAGGAACTATAGGTAATTTGAAAACCCTGCTTATTTTAGAAGTTTTATTTATGGATGAGTTGAAATTCAATTTGTTGAGTATAAGCCAACTTTGTGATAAAGATTTTAAAATAAAGTTTGGAAAAGAGCTTTGTCTTGTTGAACACGTGGAGCATGATATAAAAAATTTTGGAAAAAGGAAAGATAATATCTATGTGCTAGAGCTTAGTGAATTGACTGTTGAACAAACATGTTTGATTGTGAATGAAAATGTTGATGCTTGGTTGTTGCATAGGAAACCTGGACATGTGGATCTAGGTTTGATAGAAAATCTGTCCAAAAATAACTTGGTCAAAGGTCTTCCCACTCTTAGCTTTGATAAAAATAAGTTATATGAAGATGTGTAAAGGGCAAACATAATCGAAGTAGTTTCAAACTGAAGCTCGTACTAGCCACTGCAAGACCTAATAATTGCTCCACATGGATCTATTCAGTCTTTTAAGAACAACCACTCTAAATGGAAAGTGTTATGCTTTAGTCATAGTAGATGATTACACTAGATATACATGAGTATAGAAAGGATGAAGCATTTGAAAACTTCGTTGACTTTTCTAAAATGATTCAAAATGAAAAAGGTCTTTCTATCACAAAAATAAAGACTAATCATTATGGGGAGTTTGAAAATGACTTCTTTGAAAAATTTTGTTCTAAGTATGGTATTTCTTATAATTTTTCAGCACCTAGGAGCCCACAACAAATTGGCGTTGTAGAAAGAGAGAATAAGATATTTTAAGAAATGATTAAAATTATGATGTGTGAATACAATCTTCCTAAACAATTTTGGGGAGAAGCTGTAAGCATAGCTTGTTATATCTCAAACTGTGCATTCTTGAGACCCATTTTGGAAAAGACTCTGTTTGCATTATTCTTTGGTAGGAAACCCAAAATATCTTACTTTCATGTCTTTGGTAGTAAGTGCTTTGTTTTAAATCATGGTAAGGAGCCACTTAGTAAGTTAGACTCTAAGAGTGATGATGCTATATTTCTCGATTAGTTTATACCAGTAAAGCTTATAGATTTTTCAATAAGAGAACTTTAGTAATGGAGGAGTCAATCCATGTTAAGTTTAAAGATGACTGCACTGCTCATCTAGAAAACATAATCAATCTTAGTTCTAGTGAACAAGGAAATAATGAGAAGGATGGAGTTAGAGTTAAAAGGGAGTATGAAATAAGAGGCTTTTCCTTTCTTAGAGTTGGAGGGGAAGTAGATCAACAACATATCTTAGGTGATCTCACTAATAAAGTGAGTACACGATCACAGTATCACAACACTTGTGAACACCAAGCCTTTTTGTCTCAAGTAGAACCAAAGAAGGTAGATGAAGCTCTTGAAGATGAAAACTGGTTCCTTGCTATGCAGGAAGAATTAAATCAATTTGAAAGAAGTCAAGTCTAGAACTTGGTTCCTAGACCAAAAGACCATCTAGTGATTGGCACTAAATGGGTATTTAGAAATAAGCTAGGTGAAACTGAAATTATCACTAGAAGGGAGATTATTGGAAAAAGAAGTGTTTTGTTTTGACACACTTTGTTTGCATATATTATATATATAAATATTTTTTATATGTTTATATGCAAAATTGAACATCAAGGAAGTAAAATGTGTGCAAATTATAATATCAATAAATGATATTATGAAGTAACTAGGTTCCTCCATTCTTTTATAAAGCAACTTCATATATGCTTAAAAAGAATATTTTTATTAATGGAGTAATAGTTGTATAATATTTTTATTAAGAAAAATGATGTTGGATTTGTTTTATTTGTCGAGCATTTGAAGCTTATTTAAAGCCCGCATGAAGCAGGCTTTAAAGCTCACATGAACTAGGCCACTTGACGCTTGAAGCTGATCTAAAGCTTGCATAAAGCATGCTAATTAAGACTTGGCCTAACTAAAGGATAATTTCATCCAAAGCCCGTCTGCTGAAGTAACCCAATTGAGAGTTACATGGTCCAAGCCCAACAGCTAAAATGGCGTCATTCAATTAATTAAGAGATTGTTTAACCAGGACTCTTGGCTGAGATTAAGAAGCCTTAGCCCTCATTTTGTTTCTCATATGGCTTTTATCTTCTTCTTCTCTCTAAGTTGCCAATTCTCCAACAGGAAGTTTTGAGAAGGGACTGATAGTCAAAACGGTCAATTGAGAGTAAACATTTGAAGACTCTAATGTTGATTGATGAAAATATTCTCACTCTCTAATGGGAAGATGTCTACGGTGATGTCAGGTTTGACAGAAAACACTAGAGAGCTTTGGTAATTTGGATTTCTTATAAAAGCCCTTCTTGTTGATTGATTGAGAGCTTTTCTAATCATATATTTGCAAAATCGTGAAAAGCATTGGGGATTTGTTCATATACTGCCATCATATTTGGATTTGGTGATATACCCAATCTGGGTAATAATCAATGATACTTTTCAAAGATCAATTTTTTATGATCTATTATACTTGTATTTACTCATTTATGTGCTAATTGATCTATACATATTATATGCACATAAACAGAGTTGTAAATTTGAAACCCTAACTTGATGATATTTAGGGGTTTCATGATTATAGCTTAGATACTTGTTCAATCTTTTGAATAAGCTCTTTGATAGGCAATATCCCATACATTTCATATTATTTGGAGATTTACTAGTTGTACAAAGGTTGTTTCAACCTCATCTTATAATCGATGACTTGCATTAACTCATTGGGGAGGAGTTGGAAAGTGTGGAGAAGGTTTTCTCCTACTTTGTTAGTAAAACAAAATCTAGCCAATTGTGTTGGAAGAGGAAGAGAGTAAAAGTAGGTGAAAAGGGCCGAACCACTGTGGAAAATTTATTCTCTTCTTGTTATCTATGGTTGCTTTATACTTGCTTGTGTGTTTATCTTTTGGTTTTATTTGATTTGGTGGTGTTGGATTAAATTAGGTCATTGTTGAGTTACCTTTTTAGAAAACCAATTCAACACCACAACACACCCCCCCACCCCCCTCCTTGCGCCCACTTTCTGGGTTGGCCAGTATATCTTACAATAACAACACCCAGTAGTCAAAACAATAATAAAGTATAGTGATGTTCAATAATGTGGCAAGTTTGATGAAGACATTGCAGCAATGAAAATGACTTGAATGCTTTAGGGTATAAGTGTATTCTCGATGTGTGTCCTTTAAATCTTCCTCCTACCTTTATTTTGACTTTCATTCTAGTTGTTGAACTATTCATTATTAATTTTCTTTTCCAAGTTCTCACATTTTTCCATCAATCAATATTGAAGCTTAATTGTTACATCTTTAGAAATATTCAAGACTTTCCTATTTCGCAATCCACAAGTCTCATGATTCCAAAATATCTTCAGTTTCTCAAATAATAGTACAATCTTGCCTTGATGAAAACCCTATGAACTTTCCCTATTTTCCTTTCCTCATTCAAAAAATTCAAATAAGAGTATCTAAAGATGTATTCCATTGAGTGTCTCTATTTTGAAATCTCTTTATATGTTGTCACCTTTGATTTCTTCCAAATCTGCATCTTTCCTTTTCTTCTTCTTGTGGACTCCATCTCCAACTCTCTTTTTGAGTTTCAAATTGAACACTCCCATTCTAGAATAGTCTTCGAGAATCACTTAGCTTCTTTTAGAGATTTTTGCCCAAAACTTCCATCTTTGAGAATTTGATTCTCCTTTTACAGAATCCTAATAGATTTCCCAAATTTGGATTTCATTGTCGGGTTGTTTTTGTTCAAATCAATGGAAGAGATGAGCCAAACGATGAGTTTCAAGTTTTGGGTGAAATGATGCATTTGGAGGCCTGCATTCACAAGTTCACATTTTCCTTGACAGTCAGGTGATCGTGCGTTGCAGGTCGGATCACCTTTTCTTCTTGGGTTGGGTCATTAAAGGTCGCATATTAGGTTTTTATGCGTAGTTTTGCATATACAATCCTCTCATTTGACCCATGGGATGCTCCATGACATTCCTTAGCTCAGATTTCATTTAGGTTACTTAAGATTGTGAACCTACCTCATGGGTCTGTAATATCTTGTTAAATCAATGACTTTCAGCTTTGCTATGTGTAGATTTCAATGCTCTAAGAGTGGGTTGCATCACACGAGCATGAGTGGGTCGTGAAATAGATTGTAGAGTGGCACATAGGTTGCGTTTTGTTGTGTGTGTTGGCTCATTGTATAAGTCCATGTAATGTGGGATTATATTAATTATGCATATACTAATATTCCCTACCGTGGCAATTGCGAAGTCATTCTGTTGGTCCGTTCTGATTCTATGTATTCTTTCTATATCACCTTTATTGCAGATATGGTACTGGTTAGTGTGGGCCTTTGTCCATCTATAGACTTTGATGAGTGAGACTATATGTATGGACACAATTATAGGCTAAGTCCCCTATTTAGCTTTCCAACTATATATATTAAACTCTGCTGATGGAAGAATTATGGAGACAACGGTGACTTATATTTTATTGTGCATCTGGATGTGCAAAATGCCCATATGGCACTTTGCCACGTCACCTTACAGTGCTCCCTCTCCTACTTACTCACCTGACACACGAACACAAACAATTGAGAACTGATAAAGTGCTTTTGCACATAAGAGAGATGGCTTCCCCTGCACAGTCCCATTCTCGCTTTCTTCCACCACTTCAGGCAGTGTTTTCCGGCTACCTCATCAAGCCAGTTTATAGAGAGAATAAAGGGGAAGATCTAAGCCTAAAGTTCTTATCTTGGAACTTAGTTATGTATAAATACTGTAAGTATTTCTAAGCTCGTTTTATGTTTTTACAAGAAACCCACGACTTCTCCATGATTGATGTTCGGATCCTCATAATAGCCTCTTTTGAGGCTAGATTTTCTAACAGTGTGGTCCGTGTACGTGCAGGCTAAGGTGCACAAGTGTTATGTTGTATTGTATAGGCTGGGTTCATATGTTGTCATGGGTTGCTCACAAGCCAGGGTCATGTTGCACTTGGGCCTCATTTTCTAAAGTCTCCACTAAATAGCTCAACAAGCATATTATCCAATAAAACCAAAATAAAATTTGATTTCAAGATATTTGTCTCATCAAAACATTATTCAACACTTTTTGTTGATTGATTTGATTTTAAAGTGCAATGTAATGCTTTCGCTCTAATTGATCACCTGCAATCTACAATGGCCTTAAGTCTCCACAAATTTATAAAATGCAATAAAAATTTGTAAAAATTGAGAGCATATGGTAAAAAATTAAAAAAAGGGCAATGATCATCAATAAAACATACAGGGAAATGACCTTATATATCACTCCCTTGAACTATATCTAAAGTGCTTGATCAATCATTGTCCTAGAGATTGGACTAAATGGCATTGCCTAGGCCAAGTTTTGCCATAATACTTTCATTTATAGCAACATAGGGGTCTCTTCTTATCAAGCCTTTTGTGGCCGAGCTCTTATGTTGCTCTCTTATGTGCCTAGGATGGTTCAGGTGGAATTGGTTGGTCGAAAGCTCATTGATAGAGATGCAACTTTTAAAGGTCATTAAGGAACATTGATGTTTGGTATAAGCTCACATGAAGCTCACTTATGACAAACATCACTAGGAAGGGGAATTCTTTGGTGGGCGACTAAGTCTACTTGAGATTGCGGCGTTGTTGACTAGTGTTGACTATCATGCGCAGCTCAACCAAGCTTGTTGTACAAGACTATGGACCATTTGAGGTTGTTGAACGGGTTAAAAAAGCCACCTACAAGCTATTGTTATTGCCAGATTCTCGAATTTTGTTTTTTAAACACACACATGGGGAGACGATCCAATTGTAAGGCACTTTTAATGCGAATAAATATCTAGAAGCTTGCCTCTCTCTGTCATCATTCTACCTAGGTGACTAGAAGAAGAGATTTGTCGACCTTTTCTTATAGGATCCTATAGTAGCTCGACCTCAAACTCGTTTGGTTACACAATCTCGTAACATATGATCTTGGACGATTATGTTAAAAGTCATAGAACTAAAGGCTAATCAATTATTATTTTATTTGGTCTATTAAATTCCTTTATGCTCCTAAGTTGATGTCGTCATGGCCCAATTTATGACAGCCTTTACTATTGGCAACCCACTCCTTGCTTCCTTCTCGGCCTTTTGGGGCCTTTCATAGGTTGGCTTCCACCCAACAAGATTGAGGTCGAGATTCAAACGTAAGCTTAGAGATGTAGCGGAATGTAAGGATCTAAATGAAAAGAAAAAAACAATTCTTAATTAGCCTTCAGCATAATGGTCGAGGATTGAAACAAAGTACAACAGAACTTGAACATTTCTTTGCGGTTTCCGCGTTTTACATGCTCATCAGCGTTCCATTTCCCTTGCACCAAAGGTTACTGGCTGGGCCGTGTATGCTATTTCCCTCATCGCCATTGAATTAAGCCGTTGTGTTGAAATTCCAGAGGGACAAAAACTACCTGGCTGTGTTGTGCTTCATCGATATAAATAGATAAATGGTTGTATCCACCTAACATATGAATAGAGCCAAAAAAAAAAAAAAATCCAGCTGGAGGTATCAACTCAAAGATATAGCCGTAAATTAGTATTCTTTTGAAGTTGGGCAAAAACGTAATCAACCCATAGACTACAGAAAGCCCAATCGGAAAGCCCAGAAAATCCTATTTCAAAAAGCCAGTCCCCACCACCACGAAGACGGAAGAAGACAGGAGAGGACAGAGAAAGCAGTTTAAGAGCTTGATTCCTTGTGGTAGCTAAAATTTGATGCTGCAAGTGCATACCGACACCAATTAGCAAAGTGGCTGAGGTCTTCCATGCACTTAACTTGGGACTGCAACTAGACAGGCCTTACAGAGACTTCATGGCTTCCTCTCATTTTCTCTATAGTCAAAATGTCTTCCTCCCTTCTCCCAATTCCTTTAGGAGGAGTCATCGCCATTCGTTTAGGCCACATGGGTCCTCTTCTAGTCACTCGCACTCTCGGTGCCTAAGAGTCAGAGGCATGGTTTCTGATTCAAACACTACCAGAAGACAAGTAGAGGTTATTCCTCGGCCTTCATTTTTTCTTAAAATCATGATTACGGTAAAAGGTTTCAGTGTTTTTTCTGCTTGTGAAGTTTTAATGATAATTTTTACTGGTTTTGGTTGGTGGGGTAATTAGATAGTGTACGATCCTGAGCAAAGATTGAACAAGTTTGCAGATGAAGTGGACAGAGATGCTCCCCTTTCTAGGATGACTCTCTTCTCACCTTGTAAGGTAATTACATTCATTTGCACTGATCCGAACTTTATGGAACTTCGATTTTCTGTATTTTTATCTTGAATTTGGTAACCTGCATGTTGCAGGTTAATGTTTTCCTAAGAATAACCAACAAGAGGGAAGATGGTTTTCATGATTTGGCATCTCTATTTCATGTAAGTCTATTGAAGTGTTTTCCACTATAAGTTAAAATTCCATTTGAGTTAAAATTATTAGACTTTTAAATGTTCTTGTTCAGATGGTACAGAGTTATTTTAAACTAATTTTATTCCCAATTTCGGTCTATGAGTTTACTCGCATTTTTCATAGTTTTGTCTTCTGTTATTTTGCAAAGGCCACGTTTTGTTCACTTTTCTCCTCTCAGGTTATAAGTCTAGGAGATATTATTAAGTTCTCTTTGTCACCATCAAAAACAAAGGATCGATTGTCAGCCAATGTGTCTGGGGTTCCCCTTGATGAAAGAAATTTGGTAAGGCATAAACTTATGTATTTCTTTGCTTGTTCTCTTGTTCTAGATATCTTAAATATTGGAAACCTTCATTTTGCAGATTATTAAGGCCCTTAACCTTTACAGGAAGAAGACTGGCAGTGAAAATTTCTTCTGGGTGAGAAAACTTTAGATGAGACGACTGATTATAAATATGAAGATTTTCTAATATTTTAAGAACATTCTTTTGCTAAATGATTTATTGTACGATCCCATTCAAAAACCACGGGGCAGATTCATCTTGACAAAAGGGTCCCTACTGGGGCTGGGCTTGGCGGTGGAAGCAGCAACGCAGCCACTGCCTTGTGGGCAGCAAATCAGTTTAATGGCTGTCTTGGTACTGAGAAGGAGCTTCAAGAATGGTCTAGCGAGATTGGTTCTGATGTTCCCTTCTTTTTCTCTCACGGAGCAGCCTATTGTACTGGTCGAGGTGAGGTATGTCATCATTTTACAAAAGTGCAGTAAGCATTTCATACAGTAATTCCTTTTCCTTCCACGTCTATCAAACTCTGTGATTATGATTTCGCTTTAAATGTGTAAGAACATACTACATATTTACAAAAGCCTATTAATGTTGACGCTCAAAAGCAGAGACGCTTGGCTGTTGGGCTGATGTTGTTTTTAGTTCTCCTAGCTTTGAGTTGAAAAACATATGAACATGAAGTTTGCAAGGAGCCAGATATCAAATCTTGTTAATTACCTTGGAAACTATGAATTGGAAGGAAGTTTAAAGAAACTTGCCGTCTTATTCTAGATGGATGCAGCACCCAACTATAAATCAACTAAGACATTTCTTCATCTTTGGAGAAAGCTAAGATTTCTGATTTTCTTAAGAAGTTATCTTCATAGAGTGTCAGGGTAAAATTGCTACAGAATTAAACAATGGGTTCTCAGTTGTGTATAGACCACAAACTAAATCAGTTTGATGCCATATAGTTGCATCACAATTATTTTGATGCCTTACAAAGGAAGATGTTTATTTTGGTTAACTAATGAGGGCAGATTTCGCTCATATTTGAACCTTTCTCTAAGTTCAGTAGTTTCCTTGCTCATAATATTCTGTTCAAGCCATGAATGCTCCCTTAGGGGTCTAATTTTGGAGCCAATGTTAGTATTCTCTGTCAAGCTTAATAACTACTGACCTTAAGCGCCAAATATTTATTTTGGTATTTACTACAACAATCCACCCACTGCCTTACTGCGGCTACCTTAAGACAAGCGTAGATAAAAGGAACTGGAAATTTACACTCTATTACTGGACTTGCTTGGATGTGAAGTTCATACTCTGCTAAAGTTCCCACTGAATTTTGCCCTGATTTCTCCAGCTTGTTCAGAATGTTCCCCCACCAGTGGCTTTGGACATTCCGATGGTCCTCATAAAGCCCCAGCAGGCATGTTCTACAGCTGAAGTTTACAAGGTATTGCAGATGTATAGATATTCAGAGAACTCCAATTTGCACTGATTTTATACAGTCAAATTTTCTAAAATAAGCATTGGTTTCTCAGCGCCTTCAGTTGGATCAAACAAGTAAGGTTGATCCCTTGGCATTGCTGGAGAAAATTTCTACAAACGGAATCTCTCAAGATGTTTGTATCAATGATTTGGGTGTGTATGACGTTTTGTTTATTTTCTATCTAATTTTTGCTTTTCTGCGTTCCTTTCCTTTTACCTTTGAGCTTTCTTCCAATTGTTCTGCCCTGCTCCATTGTGTAAATTTACATTAGGGTTCTCATTTGGCCATTTTAAGGTCCAGTTGTAACGATGCCTATCCAAGAATCAGTTGTGAGTAGGTCCTGATAGATTCCTCATAGGGAGTTTAGATAATGTTGCTGCTGCTGCTGTTTCCTTCTTCTTTTCTTCTTTTTTTCTTTTTTGTTTTTTTGTTTTTTTCCTTTTTTTGTTTACCTCACATTTTTTATTCCATTTTCTTCTTTCATATGTTTTTTTTTGTAGAACCTCCTGCATTTGAAGTTCTTCCATCTCTTAGAAGATTAAAACAGCGAATAGTTGCAGCTAGCCGTGGACAATATGATGCTGTTTTTATGTCTGGGAGGTAAATCTTGGTGTACCCATTTAAATGCTGATTTCTAGTTTTTCCTTTAAGAATATGTGTGGGAGACGTGATATCATGGCCCTGGCACTTTTAAGTAGCATTGGTCTCTGATTTTATTTTATTTTTTTACCTGTTTCTATTGTTTAATTGAATTGTTCGTGAGAGGAAAACTTGCAGTTGGAATAGCAAGTTTCAGACTAGAGTTACTTGCATAAATGCAAACATTATTGCTATATAGAATACTTCTTAAATCCTCCCAGTCAAGTTATTTTCAGCAAGGTCCATAGTTTGTTTATTGTCCTCAGATTCAGTTATAGGGACTATAACTATTTTAAGAAATGATCATGATCCTAGAACAATTTTGAAGGAATTATCACAAAAGCACACTCTGAAGATATGGAGAACACAAAAAATGTCCTAGATCTTGTTTTTTTGCCTTTTGAAGTTCTCAGGGTCCACAAGTTCTCCCTCAAAGATGGATAGCCCACCCATTTTGCTCAAGCACAGTCTAGGGACTTAGCTGTGATTTCTCCTGTTATCAATATAGGTATTAAGTGAACAACAGTTATGTTACTTCAGCTAAGGGGCAAGAATGCAGCAAGCCACGCAATATACCTTGCATTCACTATGCGGTATTTCTTGTGCACCTGACAAAACTCCAAATTCTCCTTAAGAGCTTTCAGCTTTCTAGCTAACACAAGGCTAAGAGTTCATCCAAATCACTACCATTCCACTGATTTTGATTTGAAGTTTTCAAACGGCAAAATGAGCGATTAACTGAATATGCTTCTTTAGTTCTATTATCTAGCTGCAATCAGACTATCATGCGGGGAAAAGTGAAAATGAAATCAATTTTGGTAAAAGTTGTTTAAGTGATTGGTTATAGCATGAGGTATCAATTAGATCTTTCTTTGTGTATTTTGTTTATACTGGCTTCTCTACACACGTAGCCCCCCGATCTAACAACATATCTATGACAATTTTTTTAAGTACTGGGATTGAACAAAAGATGTTGAAATGCAATTTTTCACTGGATTTACTGGCAAAAACCCATGTTGATTTTCTCAATATATTTGATCAGTGGAAGCACCATTGTTGGGATTGGCTCTCCAGATCCTCCGCAATTTCTATATGATGATGATGAATACCAAGATGTGTTTTTGTCAGGTAAACCTTGAATCTTATGTTACTCATTCATCTCAATGTCTTTCTAAAACTTGTGTTCTTGTGCCACTGCATTATTATTATATCTGCCATTTTCTCTATAAGGAGGGTATACTTTACCTAAAATGCATCAACAACCTTGTCTTTTGGTGGCTTTCTGTTGAATCCCAAAGATCTCTGAGTTTTTCAATTAGGTGTTTCCAGCCTGGTTTTTATTGGCAATAGTTAAGTTCTGCGTGATTTGTTATCTGACTCAATCCACAAATGTGTCAGAATTTTTAGTTAAAATTATATTATATTGTTATTTCAGGTTTTATCCCAATTTTTAATTTGGTTAACATGAAAAAGATAGACGAAAAAACAATATTAGGGAGAGAGAGAATTAGAACGGAAGGTTTGGTGAGAAAACTCAGTCATCAATAACCTCTAACATCTCCTTCAACGAAATGTGCCACATAAGCTGTCTCCTTCTTCTCCCTACATTTGTTCAATGGTGCCAAAACATATGAAGTAGCAAAGCCAAAAACGTGCACATTACTGAGCCGCTATCTGGTCGATGAGCCTTAGAAGCATGTAAGGTTTTATTGAGATGCAACCATTCTAATTCCATTGACTGAGAAAATTAAAAAACTACATTTACACAGGTGTGAGCACATGAAAGGCACTTTGTACTTATTGTTTATGATGGGTCTAGTTCGCTACAATTGGATCGTGAAGTAAATGGGCTTTAGTGTTTCAAATCTATGCACTGATTATAAAATGGTGAATAACTTTTGAATGCTATTGCAGTAAGTTATGTGAGGCAGAACACCATAAACAGTTTCTCCTACAAGTAGCCCATTGTAAGCCTGAGATAATAGCATGCCACGTGTGGTTCAACTTTCTATTTTAAAGAAAGCTTCATTATAGCCAACTTATCTATTGACTCTTTGTCATCCAACAACCATTTAGTCTCCAGTTGTAGCCCCAAATGTTCTCCCAGCTTCCAAAGTACAGTCATTTTCTTGTGTATTTTTACAGGGACTCTAAAATTCAATTAACATTGCTATGAAGTATACAGTACCTTTCAAGTAGTGATTATTATGACATAGTGGTAGCCTTCTCCTGAAGAGAAAATCTAAACACATACTTTATTGGGTTCTCTTGTTAACCCCATTTTAGTCCCTCTCTTTCTCTCTATTTAGCCCTTTTTGTTCTCAGTACTTAGGTGCTTCTTGTTTTTTCATGATGGACAAAAGTATCCATTGTGACTTCAAAATATGGAGAAAAATGAGAAAATGAGAAAATCAAAGTTGTAAATTTATAATTCCATGTGTCAATCGATTCTAAGTAACAAGCCATGTGCATCTTAAATTTATATTTCCATGTGTCAATCTTAGATGTTACTCAAGGAAATGTGAGCCAAGGACCTGGCCGAAACACTGAAGCTGTACAAGGGGTATAATTAGAAAAATTGGAAGAATTTGAAATCTCCATACAATTTCATAAGATCACAGGGGTGTTGCCTCTTTTGTCATTAATGTTATTAGACCCTAAACCCAGTAGACATGATTCTGTTTTATCCCAAGAGATGTATTTGCATTCTAGTTGAAAATGGAAGATGAAAACCTTGACATGGTGATGTCTAATTCAAATCACAATGACATATGCAACATATCCCCGAGATCGTCTTGAATATCCAGTATTGTATGCGAGTTTTCATTCTATTTTATGTTATTTTTCAATGTTAAATAACTTTTGTTTAATAAGAAAACCAATATCCTACAACCTAACTTCCCTTCCCAAATTTTATCATAACCAATATCCTACAACCTAACTTCCCTTCCCAAATTTTAAAGATGATAAATTAACCTACTGATTGTTTACAATGCAGAGGCCAATTTTCTTACTCGTGAAGCAAACCAGTGGTACAGGGAACCAGTTTCAACACGAGCTTCTACCATCAGCTTTTCTGAGTCTGTGGAGTAATTAACTCCTCCCGAGATATAAAAAGAAAGTATGAACTGCTGCATTATTTAATAATGTTTTATATATCTTATCTGGCGTGGGCATGTTTCTATCTATATATTTTCCTGTTGAAGTGACTTTTAGTCATGTTTGAGAGAGAAATGGTAAATATTAAACTCTGCATTGGACATCAACTTGGAAAAAGAAGACTAGAATTCAGTAGTGGTCGACCACGTTTTCCTTTAGATAGGGTGCTTCAACCAGATTCGCGAGCATTCTGGATATATACTGTATATTTAATGGGTCAAGGTATAAGCAAATTCCTCTACGTGTCACTTTAGTTGGGGCTTCACTTATTAAAATGGGGAATTGATTTTGACAGGATGTCACCATGTTACTGTATTATCTACGAAAGTATATCAGATCTTTTCACGCATACGTATTTATCTTCAGCTTTTTTCTTAGTAATTACAAAATGTAGTTAAAAAAAAAAGATACGCGTAATAAACCTGAGCTTTTCTTCATACCATCAAAAACACCTTAGCCCAAAGGAGTAACTGTAATTCATAGGTGTTTTGTCGATCTGTCACGCAAGGTTAGGTCCAGGATGTTGCACGGGCCGTGGGAGACATTTGAATGGCATGGGACACAAGGAAACAATCAAAGATTCTCAGATGTAAAAGCTTTCCACCAACATCATCAGCACTACAGCGTCATAAGAACCAACACCAACATGAAATCCACGCATATTTAGGTCTTCCCTTTTTCCATTTTATTTCATTTAAATTCTTCTACCTCACCGACTACAGCGAAGGAGAAGAAACAAACCGCCTCGATAAACCAAATAGATCTTTCCCTTCAAAAGGGGAAGTCCACTCCCTAGAACCCGCGGCAGATGAATCAGCAGCAAGCACCCCACCATCCTGCAACCCTGCTATAGGCGTACTCTTTGCATTAGGCGGCGCACTTACTCCAGAAGAATTTGAATCATACATGCACGTGTTGTTCCTTGAAAAGGATGGCAGCCCAAGCCACAACCCATCGGAAATCGTTGGAGACAAACTTCTATCTAACGTCCAGTCTATGTTTGTGTAATCTAAATGTGACAATGACGCGCCCGTGCTCCAATCTACTGGAGATGATACCCCTGACGAGCCAGTAGAACCCAACCCAGAGAAGAGTCCAAGGGAAGAAGGAGCGGCAAGGGTAGGTAATGCACCTGTTCTGCTCCAGTGACCATTTCCTCGACTGGTTCCAGGGGAATCCCCTTGGCTGCTGTTCGGATGATACTGTTGCTGTTGCTGATACTGGCGTTGGTGGTACGTTTGATTCAGGCTCAGATTGTTTGGACTCACGCTTCTAGTCGCAGGAATTTGTTGCAAAAAGCCACTGGACTTCATAACTGCAACACCATTTGTAGGATACCAACTGGCAGCCGGTCCAGGAGGAGATGAGCTCATGCTTGTGGTTGGCCCCTGCTTATTTATAGACTGCGGCCGCTGCATCATCAAAACTGGTTCCCTCAATGTTCCAGGCTGAAGGTTCTTGAACTCATTTCCAATGACCACATAACGGGTTTCTGTCTTGGCCGGTGAAGTCGACACCTGCAGAGACGAAGCCAAAGAATAGGAAGCTGAAGAATTTGAAGTAGTACTTGGCCACCGTTTCTCAGCTGGTAAAGCAGTTTGCTGAGGTTTTGCCCACTCTGACTTCGGTGGTATTCCCTTCAGTGGCTGCTGAAAATTTTTTCTCCCAGTTTCCAGAGACCCTACAACTGAAACTGCTGCTTTTGTATAATTGAAATCCTTTTCATCCCTTTTCTGTTGTATTGTAGGTGGATAGAGTTTTGTTTGAGAACTTGAGTTAGAAGATGCAATAGTAAGCTTACCATTACCAGCAGTCGGAGGATCACCAGTTTCTTCTGGTTTAGGAGCATTTGGTGGATCATGCTTCATTACTTTAAGAGTTTCAGCGGCCTTCTCAAGATCTCCCTCACAGGCAACTACAGCTCTTTCAATTTCCTGTTTTGAGCATTTGTACCTTGTTTCCATATCTGCAATCCGAGCAAGCTCTTCCGATATATCAATTTTCAAATTACTCCCAGCGAGGTTTTGATCCATGTGCTTTTCTGCTTCTTCACCACCTTCAACCAGCCAAATAACTGACTGCTCTACTTTTCCTTCATTCAATATTAGGGCCATTGTTGCCTGCTCATGTGGAAATCCCATTGCCACAAACTGTTGGGCAAGTGCTTCAAGTTTTCTTGACATGAGATAGCCACTACAACGCTCATGCAGTTCCTGAGCTCGCCTCTCCTTCTGACGCTGATGCTTCCGCTCATTTTTTTGGCGGATTTTTTCTCTCTTGTCACTGTCAGCACCTGGTATTGTTTCATGCTTAGGAGGAATATTTGATTTCTCTTTATGGTCTTCTGACTCACCTGACCAGCTACCATTATTGGAGACAGAATCATACTCAACTGCAGCTGCAAGCAAGCCTCCAGGATGGTCATCTGTCTCATCTATGTTCCGGAAACGACCATTAGTGTTAAGAGGTGAAGCAGAGGATGCTGGTGATGTTTCAAGGCCGTGGAATGTTCCCAAAAGTGGATCATATGCACTTGCAAGGACACCATTTCCTGCAGTAGCAGGTCCTGAAGACTTTGGAGAAGCCTTCTGGGGTTCCTTGCTAGCCTTTTTATCTTTAGACTTGGATTTAGAAGCTGGAGACATCTTTGAATAAGAAAGAATTTCCTGAAATGTACAAAATAATAACAGATTATGCAGCAACTTTTCAAATGACAGACTACAAAAATTCTACAAGTTCCAACAAGACCCTGTGAAATTGCATGTGCATGCGTGCGTTCATGCATGTGTGTGTGTGTGTGTGTGTGTGTGTGTGTGTGTGTATGAGTGATAACAGACATTTGAGTTTAAAAATACTTAACACGGATGTTAGCTCACCCTATAACCACTCGGACAATTGCTTCCACGAATAAACAGACATGGCTCCTAATTTGTTTGTTTATTTACTAATTCATGGTTACTAGCACTGACCTCACAGAGAAACCAATGCCAGCATGCCACCAAATTGCAGGAATCCAATCAATACATGTTCTAACAAGTAGTTCTACTAGCTCAATATTAATGGCGACTGAATATTATATGAGCTTCTCTATTCACCCCCCCCCCCCCCCCCCCCCTCTCCCAAAAAAAAATAGCAATCCAAACACTTAACGTCATGAATTCATATGGCCACAAAGTCTTTTCAGTACTGCGAAGGTTTACAGAGAAGACCCAGACAATTATTCAAGCCACTCACAATTATGAGAGAATTTCTTAGACCTAATCTTCCTCATTAATCTGCTTAAACACATGAAAACATTGTTGCCAAGGAATTCAAACAAGCAGAAACTCTACGAAAGTCTGCTTTTGCTTTGTGCTTGATCAAATCTAACTTGGGAGTCTTATTCATTACACAAGAAGGCAGTGCCAGTACATTATTAGGGAAGTGGACATAATATTAGCAGGGGTATAATTGTCGGTATACCCCACAAGCATCACCGCGACTAAAGATGCCTAAGCAGGCATCTTGACAAGCCAATTTATGAAAACAAAATGTTAAAGAGAACTTAATGACTGGAAAATGTAGAATACTTGTTAACTTAACAGCATATGGCCAGACTTACGAACTCTGTGCAGCAGCTTTTCCGTAACAAAATCATGGTATAAAAACTAAGCTGCCTGGTCAACCAGACCATAAAGGCAGAGCATTATTTTATTTCTCCGACATGGTAGGTCGGTAAGATAACATCGAACCACACACAACTTCAATTGCAATATGTCACGCCAGAAAATATAAAAGCTGAAACCAAATACTATAATGAGGTAGTATCAGTAAAAAAGAACGTAAGGCATTAGGCAGAACCAAAAACTTACATGCACAGACATCTTTACTCGAACCTATGTAGAAATGAAAACTCTCACACCTATTACACGCAAAACTGTGTAGCCTATTATCTATGCCCTCATACATTCGAAAGAAGTAATTATATTAAAGAAAGGATGATTCCTCACGAACAATAAACTCATAGAGAAAAATGACTCTAACCCCCAACGAACAGCCTCTTGCTTACGGTATCATAAGCCTACAACGAACCGGAACCTATAACTATATTTATGGAGTCACTCTTGCAGAGTGATGAGAAGAGAGGCTATATGAGATGACCGGAATCATTCCAATTATAATTGGAAATTCAAACTTTGCTTGACCCTTCGACAATAAGAATGCAGGTGCCTAATCAGGCAATGAAATCTCTAGAAGTGAAATATCCAATGAATAAGAAGCCCGACCGAGTCTGGAATACCGAATAGTATCCATCAAACGTACCAAGATTCTCCAGCGATATTCACATACGGATTCTATGTCTGTACAATTCGAGAAAAAACCTAAAATGTGTTTTTCCACGCTAATCTCAGATCCTTATAGGAAGAAACACCACCTACAATCCGCAGAAAATAGTTTCTCAATTCTCAAATGTCGAGTTCTCGGTTCTGTAACAGGACAATCCACAGTCAAAGAGAAAAGCGCGATGAAAGCCCTAAGTTCCAGGTAGTCAAAAATGCGGAAACAGAAGAAGGTCAAGGGGTACATAAGAGGCTCGTGTGAATGGAGAGAGAGAAGGGAAGAAAAAAACAACGAACCTGCAATTCTGTTGCAGAGAGATTGGAGAAGATCGGTGGAGGAATCGCAGTGCAGTGGCAATCTGAAAGAGAGAGAGAGAGAGAGAAGGGTATTGCGAGGCCGAAACGAAATCCCGATGGAATTAGGGTTTTGGAATAAAAAAAGGAGACAGTAGTCGCTTCATTTGTTAAAACCAAAATGTACAGCGCTGAGCCACCGGAAGGAATATGGACCATTTTTTCCCACTTTTTTCGTTTTCCTCACTCGCGTAATAATAATAATATCATTGACGTTATTCCGTTAGGAGTTTGACATTGACACCCTGCTAATTTCAAAATCACTTATAAATCTCAGCCATTTTAAAGAAAATATTATTAAATATTTATTCCATAATCCACATTCCAAGTAGCTCAGCGTCAACTTCAATATCAACCAACACTCATTTTAACCTCACGTTAAAATGAAAATTGGGCGGTTCCGAAGCGTAAACAGTTGACCCATAGGGTTATAGCAGAAATTCATCTCGACAACCGGAGCTTTTCAGCCCAAAACATGATAAAAGAAAATGGGAGGGAGGAAAGAAATCGTAACTACCCACTTGTGCAGGGCTCATTCAAACGGAAAGACAGCTCAGTCAGACTAATTTCAACAGAATGAAAGCTCGTTTCGAACCAACCTCGATCAATCGAAACTTGAAAATTCTTTTGACTCATTCTCTTAGTTTTTCTGTGGACGAGACACCACTTCACTGGGTGCTCCTTGTTGCAGAAAGAATTGATTGGACTTTGGCCCAACACAATACGTGTGCATATTGGTGGGGAACAGAAATTTTTGTCATTGGTTAGTCGCTTGGGAAAAGAAGCTGAAACCACCAATAGAGGACCAACAATCAATGGGATGGCAACTAAAACAGAAAATATAATTACCTGTGAGTTCATTAGTAGCCAAAGATCGATGATTTTGCTTTTGGTTCATTGAGTTTCCAATCAACCTTAAATTTAGTCCCTTAAATTTATTCCTTGATTGTTGTCTTAATTTAAAATGACTATAGTTTTTAAGATCTAAATTGAGTCACAAAATGGTTAAGAATAGTACAAAGAGTTTCTTACATTACCAAAATCTTATTCAAAAATCTCCTTACAAATTAATTTCAAATAAGAAATGAATATTCTTGTTGAAAATATTATGTTATTGTTGTTCGGCTGGCTATGTTCATATTGACCCACAGTTAGACAAGCCCATTGAAGGCCCAACAACATGTAACCCTAGTCTCTTGTTCATTCTTTATATTATCATTCCTAGTACATTGTGCAAATTAGAGTCCATGTACATTTTACACAATTCTATAAGAGTTTCATTGTTTCTCTTTATAATTGTTTCTTAAGATGGTATTGGAGTAGGCAACCACTAGAATCCTGCATCCTCTCATGTTTCCGCAACTTTTCCTTCTTCTTAATCCATTTTGTTCTCCTACCCCACCCCCACTAGAGGCATTTCATTGAACACCTAGAACTCCCTTACTAACTTGATCCTCCACTTCTAATCATGGATCTTAACCACAACCTTAAGCACCCCAAACATAATAGGCACCACCACCACCATTCTAGAATGCAACACCACTTGCATGGTTGCTTTAATGGGTTGGTTGAGGAGTCATTTGTTCCATTCGGCCACCCTTATCACTTTCACTTGAATGATCAAACAAGGATTCTCCTTATGTCTAAGAAGCTCCAAGGTGTTGAAAATTATGATAGTTGAAATTGGGATATGAAAGGGGCTTTTTTGGGGAAGAACAAGTTTGTTATTGTTGACTCCATCGTACCCTAACTGACCATCGATTCTCCTTTGTTTTGCTATTGGAAACATTATAATGTTTTCGTTTTGAGTTGGTTTCTTACGTTGCTCACACCTAAGCTCTATTGAACTTTCACCTCTATTAAAGATGCTCGCAAGGTCTAGTTGCACCTCTATGATAAGCGCTAATGAATTGGAGCAAAGGAGATTTGTAGTGCAAAAGGGGCTCTAGCTAATATAGTACAAGTAGGATACATCATCAACCATTATGTGTATCAATTGAAGTGATTGTGGAATCAATTGGATTCCTTTGTTGCCATCTAGGTCATTTCCAACATTATTTAAAGCCATAGGTATGCTCTAAGATGAGGAATTTGGCTATCACACAACCAAAAGCACAAATTATGTTGACCATCTGGCTTTTGCATTGGAAATGGGTCTCCATATCAGGTTAGGCAACAACAACCTCACGGGTTTTCTTTTAAGAGGTAAGCTCTTTTTCCTTCTAATGGGCTATCCACTTATGGCTAGGCTCCATATCCACATGTTGGGCATAAGCAAACTACCATGGATTAAGCCCCTTTTCCTCCATTGGAATGGGGCCCCTTTTATAATAGTAGTTTCTCTTACCAGCCCATTAACCAGCAACCATACAACTCTCAAGAAAATATGGGCTTTGTTGACTTGGCTTGTCTTATTACCTACACACACCATGGCAAGAAAGGACAATGCATTGATAATTGCATTCTTCTTAGTGTGCTCACTATGTGATCATTGGACATATCAAGAAAAAATATTTTTGCTTCATGGATGTCCTCCCCAAAAGAAAAAGAAAGATTGGTAAACACCAATCCACACATCACTCTGCCATTAAATGTGCCTCTAATGATGAATTAGTGCTTACAAAAGGTGACCAGGAAAGATAAGGTTATCATTAACAACAGGAAGGAGTCTACTACATGTGTGGCTTGTATACAGTAGACTGCTTCCATCACACATATTGGCATTGTTATCCTTCAGCACCAATATACCTTTATGATATACTTTGCTCCTATATTTACTATTAATTTATTATTTACCATAAAATACACTCATAATAATGATTGTGCTATTACAATGCTTTTCAAACATTTTTTTTTTTTAGGACTTATAGACTAAGATAGTGACAAGTCTTCGTAGAGTAAAACATGGGATTTACTATCTCATGATGAGTTTGATGATGCATGTATTTCCAAATTAAATAGTTTTTTAATGAATTTTTTGTTCCTCAAAAGTTAAATATTATTTGTCAAGCTTCCTCTATTTTTACTACATGTAATGTTTACAAGAAATACTAGGCTAGCCTTCTTTCAATGTCATACATCATGCTTTTGATATTTTTTCTTCATCTTTAAATGATATTAAAGTATGTCCTATTTACCCATTTGCTAAATATGTTTGTTCCTCTTTTCACATTAGCACATCCATAACTCCATTTTTTTTAAATTGATTCAATTCGATATATGGAAACCTTACGAAGCCCTTTCTCATTCACATGCTAGATATTGTCTTATTATGGTAGATGATTATACACATGCCACTTGGACCTATCTTATGAGACATAAGATTAAGACCCTTGATCATTTAATATCCCTTTTTCTTATGGTGATGACTAAATTTGGAGTTTATGTTAAGTGCATTCTTACTAAAAATGCTTAAGATTTTTTTAACTCTTTATATATTTTCTTCTTTGACTCTCAACGGTCATACATAAGAGTTCATGTCTCTACATCCTTAAAAAAGGTGGTGATTAAAAAAAAATTGACATTCATTTAATATCATAAAGGCACTACATTTTCAATCTCATTGCTCCATTCGTTTTTGGAGGAAATGCATCCTTATAACTATTTATTTCATTAACCACACCCCAACTTCAATCTTTTAAGGGCACACACTATATCAAAAATTATTTAGCAAACTACGTTCTCTCACCCACCTTAGAGTTTTTGATTGTTTATGTTATGTGACCAATTTGACCTAAAATGATAAGTTTTGACATAAATCCATCCCTTTCATATTCATAGGCTATCCATTTGCCCATAAAGGCTATCACCTTTTCTACATTGAGAATGAGAAATTCTTTATGAGTCATGATGTGGTTTTTTTATAAATATATTTTTTCCTTTGATTCTCTATTACCATTAGGCCTTAATGTTTTGCATCCATCATTGCTTGTCACTAACATGCAAGAACCATCACCATCATGCCTTACTTCCATGCATCTATCACCTACTGTCATTGACATATAGAACCCTAATTTACTTGTCATTATACCATAAACTTTGCACCTCTAGCGCAACCTTCATCACTTAAATGTCCATTAAGGAGGATAACTAAACCACCCATATGGACTCTTGATTATGTTTGTGTTGATATGGATTAACATAATAAGGGGGTTGGATTTGGTTCTTCTTATTTTTGTTTAAAAAGAATAATATATATAAATAATGCACAAGAAAATGCTCAGGTGGTTTGGCCTCTTTGGACCTACTTCCAGCCTTTCTTACCAATAGTAAGAAAGCCTTTTTATTACTTTATGAGAGTTATTCTCCCATAATTTAGTACATCTCAATATTTTTTCAATGAACACAAAGATCTACAATCCACTTCTCAAACAACAAGCCAAACATGGCTTTTCAATACAACATAACAACTTGAGACAATACACGGTCTCAACTACAAACAATCATAACTCAACTTGCTATTACAAGCAAAATCACACCTTAGAACTTACTATTACAAATCAAGAGCTTAGGTTATGATTTTCTTTTACAAAACAAACTACCAGATACCAAAGTTTAAACAACAATATATTTCTTTCTTGTTTAGGAAGTAGTTGTGTCTTAACTTAGAATTTTGTCTCAACTTTTTTTTTTAGAAAGGCATTTAAGCAGTCACTTTTCTCATAACTTTAATATTAGAAAGATAGTAATTTCTTCAAGGACACAACTAAGTTCAATATGTTAAAATAGACTAATCAAGAATAATTAGATGATATCATAGTGCCATTTAAGCCATATATTCTTGAGATATCCCAACTGATCAACCTTACTTGATTCATGACAATGTTATTATCAAGAACAATTGTTATTAAAGTATGTTATAGATAAGGTATGAAAACAATCAAACAATAATCACCACACTCCATTCTTTAAGTAGATAATGAAAAATCAAATTAAATATGGTTCACAGTAGCAACATGCTTAACAGAGTATAGTTAGAGTAATCTTGAGAATAAACCAACAATGCAATTGACAAATTATCTTAAACAAACTTTGTGAAAATGTAGTAGAGATTGGTTTGCAGTATTATAAACTAATCATATCAATAAATCCTTAAGCTAAAGAGAGATTACCACATTACTCATATAGTTAGAGGATGAGAACTGCTCCATAGATTATTTTTCATAAGAGTATTTCCAAGGTTTTTCTCAAATTGTGCGTATGCAAACATAAAGCTTATCCATCAATATATATGCTTTCTAATCATACCATTTTTAGGCAAAACAAGAATCATATTGTTTTGTAATCAAGGCTCCTTGATTTTCTCTTGAAGAGCTTCCATCTTGGATGGATGTTTCTTCCAAATAGCATTTGCGTTTTTGAAAACAGAGAAGGAAAGAAAATGAAAGGGCAAGCTGAGAAATGCCGACATATGTGTTTGCCCTACCTTTTCTTGACCAACCACTTATGTATTTCCTTTTGTTTACTCAAAACACACCGTTTCATTTAGGTGTAGCACTGAATCACACAAGGTAGCAATGAGCATACTTAACTTTATTTCCATTTTTGCTTTGATTTTGCTTTCTAGAATGGAAATGACTCTTATAATACACAATTAATTCTATACAATTAATGCATCTAATCAATAATTTTGAAACAAAATTGTCATTCAAATTGTAGGCTTAGTTGTGTTAGGTTTTATAACTTAACAAGAAGGGGGGTTGAATTGTTTATGCCAAGACTTAATCATAATTTTACTAGTATAAAAAATATTCTAAGTGCATAAACAAGTCACACAAAGAAAGCAAGTATCAAACAAGCAAATTATAAGCAAATGACACGTTAGTTTACAATGAGACAACAAATTATTATCAAATATTTCATAACTATTTAGCAAATAAAGTAGTCAGCTAGTATCAAGTAAATGATAGAATAATTAGTAGCAAATAGCAAGAAACATTCAAGTCAATAGAGGGAAAAGAAAGAACACCATATTTACCATGGTGGTTTGGCACTTAATCCTTAAGTCCTACGTCCACCCTCTTCTTCTTCAATCCAACCAATTGAAGTATCCTTTACTTAAACCAGAGTAGGAGAAAACATTCTCCCTAATCTAAACAATTCATTCTCAAATGAATTCTTAAGTGCAATTACAAGATATGATCAAAAGATCATGTATAGATGCAAATTCCCAAATAATATGATGGTTTGTGGGATATTGCTAGTCAGAGGAGTTATTCAAGTATGAATAATAAAGTTCAAAGCTCCTATCACAAAATCCCTAATTTCAGCAAATTAGAGTTTCGGATTTCTCACAATATTTATGTGCAATATATATTCTTAAATGTAATCAGCACATAAATAATTTTATACAGGGTGCAATCAATTGAATAATCAAAGGATAAGCTGAATAATCAAATATCACCAAATCTTTATGAGTCATCGAGAGATGAGCGAACTTAGATAAAATAATATAGTAAGCTCAAAATATCATTTCGTTGTAGAGAGAACGCTTCAAATAGTTGTCAATCATCAACTCCATCTTCACACATGCATTCTTTTTTAAATAGAGAACAAATCTAGGGCTTTTTAGATCAAACTTGAGCTGTAGCCTTCTTCCCATTAGAAACAGTGAGCCATCCATCAAATCTATCTCAAATCACTTCACAGAACTTCAATCCGACCGTTCTAATATCCCGTATTCTCCAAGATCCTCCCGTTGAGGATTAGGCGCTAAAGAGAACGAAGGTGTCATCGGAGGCTGGCTTTTTTTCAAAAGGCAGCTATTAAGGCATTGATCGAACAAGCCTCACTTAAGTATCCTTTTGTTAAGTTAAACGACACCATAGCATCATGTAATCGGGTGAGAAGCAAGTAGGGCTTCTACAATATATACAGGCTTTGACACAGGTTAGTCTCAAATCCGGCCTGGTCCAGCACTTAAAGAGCCTAGTCTAGTAGCATGTGAGGTCCAACAATATAAGCACGGTCTAGTACTATAAGCATGGTCCAACAAAATCCAGCAATATGAGCACGGTCCAATAATATGAGCTTCAAATAATAATATGAGCACACTCATCGAGAGATGAGCAAACTTATATCAAATATTATAGTAAGCTCAAAAGATCATTTCATTGTAGAGAGAATGCTTCAAATAGTTGTCAATCATCAACTCCATCTTCACACATGCGTTCTTCTTTAAATAGAGAACACATCTAGGGCTTTTTAGATCAAACCTGAGTTGTAGCCTTCTTCCTATTAGAAACAGTGAGCCATCCATCAAATCGATCTTAAATCACTTATCAGAACTTCAATCTGACCGTTCTAACATCCCGTCTTCTCCAAGATCCTCCCGTTGAGGATTAGGCACTAGAGGGAACGAAGGTGTCACCGGAGGCTGGTTTTTTTTTCAAAAGGAAGCTATTAAGGCATTGATCAAACAAGCCTCACTTAAGTTCGCTTTTGTTAAGTTGAACGACACCGTAGCATCATGTAATTGGGTGAGAAGCGAGCAAGGCTTCTATAATATATACAGGCTTTGACACGGGTCAGTCTCGGATCCGACTTGGTCCAGCTCTTAACGAGCCTAGTCCAGTAGCATGTGAGGTCCAACAATATAAGATCGGTCTAGTACTATAAGCATGGTCCAACACACTCTAGCAATATGAGCACGATCCAACAATATGAGCATGGTCTAATAATATGAGCACGGTCCAATAATATAAGCACGATCCATCAATATAAGCATTTGGCAAGCTCACATTTGATGTAACATATAACTTCACTTGAATTAAAGTCAAGCTAGAGTCAAAGCTCCTTATATGTTCCTACAAGTGCATAAAGCCAAGTATCATTTTTCTTAAAAACATATTCAAATATGTTTTTAACATCATTCACAAATAGATTTCTCAAGAACACTTTAAGAAGATGCTTTATGAAAGAATGTAGGAACCTAACTACTTTATAGTATCATTGATTGATATTATAATTTGTACACCTTTTATTTTTTATGATTTCTTTTTACACATGAAAAATATTTTTCGAGAAAGCAATTCACAAATAGATTTTGTCACAATAAAACCCTTATTTATCCAACAAGTTGAACCATTTTATTGCAAAGCAAATCATTTAAACATGAAACCTACAGTTACATGATGGTCAAACCAAAATGTATAAACATTTTGGTATGTGGGATTTTTTGTCTGCAAATAATCATTGTCTTGATTATTTGTGTAACATATGTTCCACTTTTTTATTAACACAAGGTATAGATAAAATAACATATGATAAATAACATATGAAAATAGCTTTTCAAGCATTGTCAACACTAAAATATTTTTAACAATCTCTCCTTTTTTTACGGGACAAAACCTTAACTGAAAAACTATTTCTTACACAATGCAACCATCACACGAAAAATTTTCTTTAGAAAATCATGCAATAGTTCACCAATTCAAGTACATTCATAATGTATTGAACCTAGTGTCTTATGCCAATTGAAAAACAAAATAGTTCTACGAGATAGTAAAAAAGCATGTTTTTCTCTCCCTTCTTGTCAAGATAAAAAAGCAAGCAAAGAAAGATGTTGACATGTGACAAGAGTATTTCAAAGGCTTTTCACAAATCATGTGTATGCAAACAAAAACCCTAGCCATCAATATATATGCTTTCTAGTCAAACCATTTTTGGGCAAAACAAGAATCATATTGTTCTGTAATCAAGGCTTCTTGATTTTCTCTTGAAGAGCTTCCATCTTGGTCAGATTTTCACTTTCAAATAACATCTGCATGTTTTGAATAAAAAAGGAAAGAAAATGAAAGAGCAAGCTAAGAAATGAGGGCATATATGTTTCAGCTACCTTTTCTTAACCAGCCACTTATGTATTTCCTTTTGTTTACTCAAAATGCACCCTTTCATTTAGGTGCAATATTTCCATTTTTGTTTTGATTTTGCTTTCTAGAATGGAAATGACTCTTATAATATACAATTTAATGCATCTAATCAATACTTTCTAGACAAAATTGTCATTCAAATTGTAGGCTTAGTTGAACCATTTTATTATGAAGCAAGTCATTTAAACATGAAACCTACAGATATAGGATGGTCAAACCAATGTCTTGATTATTTGTGTGACATATGTTCCACATTTTTATTGGCACAAGGTATAGATAAAATAACATATGTGTATATATATATAAAAATAGTTTTTTAAGCATTGTTAACATCAAAATATATTTAATAGTTTGTACTTTGAAGACATTTTTTCCCTTGTTGGGAAGCTTGTTATTATGCATTAGCCATTGAGACATGCATCAAATGGATGTTCATAGTACCTTTCTACAAGGGGATTTGGATATGGAGATCTACATGTGCCTTCATGAAAGCCTTTAGGACAAAAGGGATTTAAAGTATGTAAGCTCAAAAAGTTCCTTTATGATCTCAAATAGATATCTAGACAATGGTAGCACAAGTTTATTGATGCACTTCTTTGAGCTAGCTTTCATCACTTGTAACATGACTATTCACTCTTTCTTAAACAAACATATAAGAGACTTCTCATTATTTTCACTTGCATGTTTGACATGGTCATTACTAAGGGTGATGGGGAAGGGATTAAGGCTTTAAAGCAATACTTATGCTCCATTTTTCACAGAAAAGATATAAGGTTGATGAAGTATTTCTTAGGAGTTGAGATGGAATAATCCCACATAGAGATAATTATGGACCAATGAAAATATGCTCTTGAATTGATATCATTAATATAAGCTTTTTGGATACAAATTAGCTGACACGTTTGTGGAGCAAAACATTAAATATTCCAACCAAGACTATAATGAGTTATTACAAAAGGAAAGAAACCTTTCTTTGAAAGATATAAGCATATATAATCGATTGGCTAGACCATTGATCTATCTTATTGTTATGAGACCTGATACTTGCTTCCCTATGTATCTATTGCTAATTCATGTATGCACCTAAGTAATCTCACCTTGAAACAACCTTTAGAGTTATCAAATACATTAAGCGCTCACTAGCAAGGATTATTGATGAAATTATAGAACAACCTTGAGTTGTTAGTCTATTGTAATGCTATTTGTGGATCATGTCCTATCATGTGATGCTTGACTTTTTATATCATGTTTGGTGAACTGTGAATTGAAAGCCTATTGTGATGCTATTTATGAATCATGTCTTATGGCATGATGTTTGACTACGTGTTTCTATATCATGTTTGGTGATTCTTTTATCTCTTGAAAAAGTAAGAGATAGTCCACAACATTTTGATATTCTATAGAATCAGAATATCAAGTCATGATGTTGACTACTTATGAGGTTATATGGCTTCTTGAACTCTTAAGGGATATGCAAGTACTATTGCTCAACCTGTATTTTTTTTTTATGACAATAAAATCATCCATAAATATTGCAGCCAATCTTGTGTTACATAAAAGACTAAACATATTGAGATTAATCACCACTTCATTAGAAAAAATATAGCAACTTGCGTCATTTGCACCACTCATACCTCTACATGTGAACAACCAATATATTTAATGACAAATGCACTAGAGATACAACAACACCATCTTCTTCTACACAAGGTAGGTGTCCATAATTTGAATCAGTTACTAGCTTGAAGGGAGATGTTAAAAATATTGTGTTATTGTTGTTGTCCTGCCTATGACCATACTAGCCCATAGTTAGACAAGCCCATTAAAGGCCTATAGGCATGTAACCCTAGTCTCTTGTTCATTTTTTATATTCTTATTCCTGGCACATTATGTAGGTTGAGTTTTATGTACATTTACACAATTCTATAGAAGAAGTTTCACCATTTCTCCTTATAATCGTTTCTTAAGAATTCTTATAATCGTCTCTTGTTCATTAGAGCTCATGTAGGAGTTCGAAAGGCAACAACCTCAAGTAAAAAATTGGATTAATTAACCTTGTAATGAAACTTGCAATCCATGTTGATTGTTCTTTGAAAAGGATGGAATAAATTTTCTTAACAAACACCATGAATTGTTTGACTTTGAAGTTACATTCATGTCAACGTAGTTAGTACACTGATTTTTCATCAATCTATTAGTTTATAAAGATAAATTTCCCCAACAGTGTCTTTGTAATAACTTGTTTATATAGATTATTTTGGGCTAAACGACAACATAAAGAAAAAGTAGGTTACTTATTAAGAAAATTAAAACACAAACGCAAATGGTTGCTGGAAGCAAGGAAGAGAACACAGAAAAGAACAATAAAAAAAGGAAAAAGTAAAGAGAGAGATGGAGAGAGAGAAAGAAAGGGAGGGTGGAGAGAGATGGAGGGTCGATCTGGCGGAGAGAAGCTATAGTGGCATGCGACTCTCTAAACATTTGTTCTTTTTTCTCTTCTACGTCTTCGTGCAGTCGAGTGTTAAGACGGTTTCGATCTTACGCTCCCTTCTTTTTCGGTGCTTATGAAGGTACTCACCTTGGGAAGAGAGATTTCGTGTTCTGTTCTCTTTCTTAGGGTTTTGGTTCCTCTCTCTTTCACTCACTCTCCTTCCCGCTACTTTCTTTTGCTTTCTTTTGGGGATGTTTTTTGGCATGTCTATCAAGGCTTGACACCATGAGGAAGAAGCTCGATACTCGTTTCCCAGCTGTAGGTCTCCCTTACTCTCTCTCTCTCTCTCTCTCTCTCTGAGTTTCTTTTTCTTTTTTTAAGTTCAAGTTAAACACACAGATACAAGTGAATGTTCACTTGGGTTGTGTGAGCTAAACAGTCCTGTACTTTTTGTTGGTTACGTAAAACGGTAACCTCGCTTCAATTCTTTTTATGGCGCGCAAAGTTCTCTTCTTTGTTCTGAAGCTGATAGCAACTTAGCATTAAGTTGTGGTGAATCCAACGTTAGTAGCTATTAGGTGAGATTGTGTCTCATATGATTTTTGAGATTTCCAGCTGTAGCTTTGGCTAGTTATTTTTGGGATGATAGTATAGAGATGGCTGGCACCTCTAGCTTGTTACAGTTAAGTCTCGTGTCTCTGTTTTTTAACTTGGTGCTTGGTATGTTAGATTTTAGTTATGGTATTTTGGCGCTGTAAGTATTGAAACTCAGGTACTTAGGGACATATGTGACATATATATGATCACCGTTTCGGTTGTCCCCATGAATCAGTAAATTGTTGACATCAAGAGGACCATAGAAGTTGTTTAATTGTATTAATTGTCTTTTACCATTAGTTTTACCCCGATCAATACCTTCACGTTCCTGCCCCTGCATTCCTCTCTCTTTTTGATGTTCCCTAGATGCAGTTTAGTTACTGTAATTATCTCTTGGGTTGGCAGGTTCTATGACAAACAGCTGAAGCTTTTGGAAATTGGAGTGAACCTTTAACCCTAATTATCTTTCTATTCACCTATTTTTGAGACTATATTAAGGCAGAGTTCCTGTACGAGCAGAATTTTTAATTCCGAAAGAGTCGAGTGAGCATGAAGCCCATAGGTAGGTATTTTTAAATAGTGATGGCCGCTCAGATGAGGTCAATAATATATTATTTTAATTTTTTATTTTTTATTTTTGTGTGCAGCTAATTTTTGGTGGTTCAAATTATTTTGAAAAATAACTATAGCCTTCTAGATGAACCAGTTTGAAATTTAGGTTAATTGTCTTGTTGTGCACTTCCTTGTTAAGGTAGTTTTTCTTTTTAGTATGAAATTGTTGATTGCCAAAGAGTTTGGGTATCTATCCCCTGGGTTGGTTGTCGGATTCTGACAGCTGAACACAGCGGGTTATGAGACAGAACTCAACCACCAATTGAAGTTGACTGATCCAAGGTAACTGATCCAAGTCAAAATGATGAGTCAGTCAGATACACTCAAAGAAACACAAATCTACTCATACCATTGAACATGATCCAAGCAAACTCAAACTCTCCGCTTGTTAAAATAGTACATGTGAGTGAATTGGAGCCAAATTGAATCTCTTGTTCACATCCATACACTGAGAAGACCAAGATAAACAATTTTGATTGAAGAACACTCAAGAGACATTCCAAATCCATAGATCATTGGAGAATTATACCTTTGCCCAGCATCGAGAAATTCTTGAGCTTCAAGTCCCTATGCATCATCCTCATATCATGTCAAAGGTGAACCTAATTCGCAATCTTCCAATGAAATGAGTCGCTTCTTGCTCAAGTACCTTGGGTGATGATCTGCCCAAGCACAGCGCCATTATTCTTGAGTACGGGGCCTTTGAGGGAAACTTAGGCTGTTTAGAATTAGTTTTCTTCTGGTTGTGGGGAGGTGTTGGAGGCTTTAGTCAGGCCGGTATATATCAGATTCTAATTTTTAATCCTGACAACACCCCCATAGGGTGCAAAATACCCTGCTGTTTATCCAGTCTGCCACTTGTTAGAAACTAGTCAGCAAGTTATTGGGGTCGGAGTTAGGTGGCAGGATTGATGAGAGGTGCTTTGTTGCTTCTATATAGAGTCATGATGGGATGATGAGAATTTTGCCCTCTGTAAAACTTGATAGCGGTGGTTTTGTTTTGAAGCTGTCTTACTTGTCATATGAGATTGCTTTGCTCTCTTTCAGGTCTAAGTGGATAAACATACATATCCATGAATGTGTGTGACCCTACCAAAAATCAGTCAATATGTTGCATGTCTATTGAGTCTGTCCATGGTATATTTGGGCTTCCTTGAATAATTGACTTTTTGAGTGGAATTGTTGGACAAAGAAGGAAGACCTTAGGCTATGTTGATTCTAAATAAGGGCCTGGTGTTGGGGCAGCAATTAATATGTCTTACTATTGATTTTGATTGCATCTGTTAACTAATTGTGAACTTTGTTATGATCATTTTCTTGTGGCTTTATGGTAGTTTTTCTTCTTTGCAGTGAACATTATTAATTACTAGCTCTTTATTTGATTTTGTTTGTATTTGATGCCATGGTGATAAAATGACATATAGGTAGTTTGTATTTGAAGTTGGAATTCTCTGTTTGCTGAACAGGCAGCTATTTTTTGAGAAACAATAGCTAATTTCCTGATGTTGGAATTCTCTGTTTTCATTCTATATTAGTGGTAAGATATGCATGTTCTTCATGTTGTAATTGCTAGAGGTGTGGAGGTTCTCAGAATATAGATTACTTGTTTTATCCAGATTATATTTAACAGTTAGGAATAGAAATGACCAAGTATATCGTGCTCAAAGGAAGTTAACAAGTCATCCAACTTAAGCACTTTTAATCTTTTGAAGGAGAGTTTCCTTCTCTAGTTTTGGCCAAATGAGATGAGCGTCTCAGATAGCACAGCAAATCGTTCTTCATCTCGTAGTTGCATGATCAGTTACTTTCAATTGCTTCTTTGGACAAGCATGGGAAAAGCCATCTGGATCAATCAAACAATGGGGCTGCTGATCTTATGTTTTGTCATTCAGATTACTCTTCAGCGTGGATTTTTTCTTATCTCAATTCTACTAAATGTTCTCATCCATGATTCCTTTTACATTTTTCTATTTTTAAGTTTATCCTTTCTTGGGTCCTTGGCCATAGTAATTTTTTCATCCTTATTCATGCCTTTTCTGGCTTTCTTCTATTTATTTTCTACCTTTTTACTCGACAGTTGCTCTATGTTTTTCAGTCATCCACTTATCTTGTTCCCTTATGATCCAGTTGCTATGTTATCACGTCTTTAGTTGTGGTCCCACTTAATTCCTTGTGACATCCTTTTTTCGGTACATTCTTTTTTCCTTCCTCTCGAAAAAAAAATTGTCATTCCATTAGTTTAACACCTGGTTTTGTGGCAAATGACTGGTGTTGTAGCAGTTCTTAACTTTTTCTTACCACTTAGTAGGTTTTCTGCTATACTTCTTGACTATGTAAAAATTCATTGCCAATCTCCAGTTCCTTGTGAGTAGTTGATCTGGGATATATGGGTAAAGATCACATTGAGGTATCTTTCCGAATCTGGTAAAAAATAAATTTATGTATACAAACAAACAAACAAACAAACAAACAAACAAATACATATATTACCCATACCTCCAACTCAGAAAGATCCCTAGTTGATTATGTTTATTAAAATTATCTCTGCGCAAATACATCTGAGAAAACCTCTGCGAAATTTTGCTTTAATCTGAATTACAAAACTTTAGGCGGTGCAATAGTGACATTGCTGTTTTATGGGCTTTGACATGGAGATTATTCTTGGCTAGTGAAAAGTGCTTTTGAGTGGGCCCAGTAATTTTTTATCCTCATTATTGCTTCTACTTTTTCATTTTATGCTTCAGATTTATGCTGCTTTTTCTTGCTATATGTGTGATTATAATATTTGGTGTTGGTTCATAAATTGATTATTTAATTAATACATGTAAAACATGCTACTTTTATATCGCCATTTAATGCCGGGAATTTTAAACCTGATTAGTTTATCTCATTTGTATAATTCTTTTCTTTAAAGGCTCGGATAAAGAAGATTATGCAGGCTGATGAGGATGTTGGAAAGATTGCTATGGCTGTGCCTCTTCTTGTTTGTAAGTATCATTTTGAAGTTTGGTGTTCTCTTTGTTTCATTTTGGGGATAGTTGTTTATTCCAGTTCTTTCTTTAGTGATTGTTTTGGTACCAATTCTCTGAGATTGTTACAACTTCAACATTTGTTCTTTACTTTGTTCGTTAAAATTTATATTGTGGAAATAATATCATGGTTGTTTTATTATTATGATGCATATTGTCTGTGTTCCAACATAATGTGCAGCTAAAGCATTGGAACTATTTCTGCAAGATCTATGTGATCGAACATATGAGATTACGCTGAAAAAGGGTGCTAAGACCATGAATTCTTTGCATTTGTAAGTATAATTTGTCATTTATTAAATTTTAGTTGTAAGTATCTTGTCTGGGACCATGCAATGTTAATTTCTTCCTGTGGTTCAGCTAGTATCAAAATCTATCTGGACTGTTCTCTTTCAAATACGATTCCTGTCCCTCTGTAATTTGGTTTTCAATATGAGTGGTCCATATTAAACTATTTGTTTACTTGTGCTCTGAGAAATATGTTGTTTGTATTGAACTAAAATACCTTGAAAGAAAATAGTTTTACGTGTATCAGGACAGACATTTACTCGAGCACAAGGAGATACCCATGTGCTATAAGATAGGCCTATTTCATTTCTACAAGAAAATGTGATTCTCTTTCTGCTTTATTCGAATTTATAAATCTAAGATTCTCTGATCATATCACTATATTTGCAGAAAACATTGTGTCCATGCCTTTAATGTTTTTGATTTTCTGAGGGATATTGTCAGCAAGGTTCCTGATTTAGGTGGCTCTGATGGTGCTGGTGAGGATCGTACCGTTGCCAGAAAAAGGTTTAGAAAATTGCAATTTTGTATCTCATTGGTATGAACAAAGTTTCAGTCATTTTGTGGCTAAATTGTGTAAATTTGCTGATGTATCAGGAAAGTTGCTGATGATGAGGAAAATGATACTGATGACGAGTCAAAGAGGAGTAGGATGGTAAGAGATAATGTACTGTACTCTTCTCCTGCTACAATGACCGGTTCTGTTGACACTATCAAACTTGTTCTTTGCTGGTAGGGAGGAATATGGATTCTTATTCTATCTTAGTTATTAAGAATTTCTTGATTTGTGCATTAAGGTATTAATTTTGGATTTGGTTGTTTAGGCAGGCATGATTGTATGCTCATCTTTCTTAGTTCTCAAAATTTTGATTGGCTGGGCAACTAATGTCTTGGAAACTTTGAATTCTTAAAAGAACAAATGGAGTCATAAGTTACTGGTTTTTTCTGGTAAGATTCACCACAATATAACAGGGCAGACACTTATGTAACTCAAAACACTTATTTTAAGTCAAAACCTGACCAACTGCTGTTAAAACAGAGAAGGATTTTTTTTTATGAAATTTTCCTTGTCGCGGCAGCATGAGGCAGGTCACACTAGCAGCAGTGGTAGAGGACGGGGTAGGGGCAGAGGTAGAGGTCGGGGGCGAGGTAGCCGTACAGTTGAGAGGGAGATGGGTGCACACTTTGAAAAGGTTGAAGATGATTCAGATGTTTCCAAGCACAATCATAGCCTTGAGAGGCTTGATAATGGGGCAGAAGCAAAGGAATCTAAGGAAAACACAGGTATCAGGGGTGGAGAAGGGCCACTTCGGAACTTTGACTTGAATCTGGACTTGAACGAGAATGGGGACTCAACAGCCATGGCAGCTGCCCCTGCTATTTCATCTGCAGAGCCCATTCCTGAAGTGAAGCATGAGGAGTACCCTGGCTGGTCAGCATCTGACATGGAAAAGATGGCCATTGATCCCGTTCAACTTGCCAACTTAGGTAGCAGGATAGATGAGGATGAGGAAGATTATGACGAAGAAGGTTGAATCGCATGTGTTGCTGGTGTTTGTGGTCACTTACCACTCATAGGTTTAGAGTATACAAGTTGATATTAGTTCGATCTTCTTGTGACAGACGGTTAGGAAATAGGGATAAAAAAATGAACACAACTGCAAGCACCATTCTAGGCTCTGCAAGAATAGTTCTTTTAGGTACTTGTATTATAAGCTTCTTTACTGCTTAACACAGTTTCAAGCTTGTTTTCTTCTTCCTCAAGTATATGGAAATCCTGAATCTTACGCAGCTGTCTCCATGTTCCACCCAAGAATTTGATTGTTGTTTTTCTTGTGCAACTTGTGCGGATACTGATGAACAACTTTCACAGGTTTCTTGGATAGAATGACTTACTATCATGTTCTAAGTAACTGGTGGAATGGTGGAATAATAAGAATACAACCGTGTTTTTCATTAACAATTAATCAAATATCTTCGCTCTAGCAAGATAAATCATGTGGAAAGCAAGACTAATGCTTAAAACTTTTGGGGGACCTCGTTCAGGTGGCCTTCACGCTGCCCCACTACCGAACACACACTGATTATATTTGGCATCAGAATGGAAGAGAAAATCAAGATTTAAATACTTACTGTACTTATACTCTTAACAAATTGTTAGAATTCAAAAGAGACACAATAACATGGAGGACGAACCACCAGATCCTGAAGGCTAAGTATCTGATTCAGATGAGATTTATTTACATTATTTAAGTAGGAAGAGCCTTCAATCTTCATATATACTTCAGTTTCACCTTCAAGCAAAACAAGATGCACGTAATCTTCAGTCACCTGAACATACAATGAAATATGATGAGTATTATACGCGGTGAACTACACCAGTTCCATTTCTGATTCACTGAAAGATAAAAATGTAATGATATCGAAGTTCCGATATAAGCAAATTGTAACCAGTAATTGTTGCAAGAATATACTTCACTAATGGCTCTGCTCACAAAAATATGAGCTGCATAACATATTTACATCTTGCCATCTTCGGAATATTTTCATGACTGAAGGTTAAGAAAGATTGCAACAGATCCGAAGTGCTTACATTCTTAATAGAAGTAAATAAGATCGAAACGTAAACAGCCAGGAAGGAAGAAGTTTATGAAGAAATAAATTCTGGCTTCAGGAGTCCTCAGCTAAAGGACTTCTCATGGGAAGCTAAGATCCCACCAAATTCCAACTGTCCCAAACACCGTTTTCATATTTCCTGCCTAGAATTACCAATTGGACTGACAAACTGGAAGTACAAAAATAAGCATTCAAATCACATATGTTGCTCATGAGCATTCTGCATATCTGGTATTTGCATAGATTCGGTACAAATTATGATGCCTATCAGCTTCCTAGGACCATCACAAAAACAGCTGAATTAGCTGTAAAGTTGACTTGTTGCCCACCATATATCAGATACATTCTAATAGATGTTCTTAAGGTTTCTCCAAGAATATTGGAACTAGCGTGAAATCGCCCATACAGGCATATCTCCTTCCTATTGATAAAAAAATTCACGAAAAACAGGATTATATCATATATCAGTTGATATTTGAAGAACAATCTCCCGACATTAAGTCTTACATTGATGCACTACAAGTCAACTTTAGAGCCCATTCCACGAATATCTTGCTTCGCTTTTTTCTCTTTTTCTTTTCTTTTCTGGGTTCCGATCAAATGGGCAGATGTAATCTCAGCTTCAATAGAAGCTGAAAAAGAACACTAAGTAAATAAACTAGACAAAATCTTGAAAACGGCAATACATCAACAGAGCAAAGACACCAAATACTATATTCTCAACAAAATCATTTTCTGTAAATGAAAACACGGCAGTTGTAGCAGGGTTGGATACCTGGTTAAGCACTGGAGCCTGCAGGGGCATCACCGACGAGCTTGAATTCCTGCAACTCCTTGAAGTTCAACCATGGCTTCTCCCAAATCTTGGCCTCGTAAACTTTCTTTTGATCCCCATCGGTTGCCTCCAGTGTAATGTAATAGATGGTTCCTGCAACCACCTGCTGTTTCACATTCACGACCTTCTTAAGGTCGAGGAGCGTATTCTGCACCACCAAGAGCAACGACATCAATTTAACAACCCTCGAAATACCTTCAATTGCAAGTCACGTAGAACAAGCACATAACCGAGTGTGCTACAAAAATTATTCTTGCGAAGCCAGATTCAGATTTAAATGATCAAAGAGTCTGCCTTAACGTGTATTTTGTCCCAATGAGAAAAACAGAAAGATCGGTAATCACGAATTTTTTTTAAAAACATCAAAGGTATCGCTGAACTTTTTACCATAACTCTATCCAAAAATTTTCAATTCTAAGAAATTCCATTTCTCTTCGTTCTTCGATAAGTAAAGAACATCGGGAAGCAAAGAACCTGTTTCTTGTTGTGTTCGTCGACAGCGAAACGAGCGAGGTTGTCGAACTCCACGCTGTTCTGGTTTCCCTTAACTTCACTGATTCCTCCGAGCTTCGCCATTTTGTTCTTCGACTTTGTTGTAACCCCCAATCAATCCGGGCTTTAAAGAGGACAACAGGAGAGATTGTGAAGCACGTAGATACAATAGCGCGTGGGATTACTCCCTTTCCTTGGTCAATTTTGGCGCCGTGTTGACCGAATCCTGTACGAGCTTTCTCTTCCTATCCTCTGGAGTGCCAGCGTAGTCCCCAACTAGATACGTCTCATCTCAGCTACATCTGATGGAACGTGGCGTGTATGGCGGCCCCTTAGAGCAAGGTCAGCGTTGACATGAAGGAAACTTATTTTCCGATTTGCGTACACGATAACTCCTCCGAGGTCTTGCTTCGCTCCTAAGCAATTGCTTTGGCCCATTGGAAGAGACCAATGAACGCGATCTTTTACATGTTGCATCAACAATTATTGTATTCCATTCTCAGAATCAATCTGTTTTTTTTTTTTTTTTTTTTCCCTTTAATGTTGTTCGGAATTCAAAAAACCAAATGGTTAGAGATTGTAATTCAAAAAAGATGGGTCCTAATTATCATTTAAAACAAAAAAGAAAAAGAAATTTGAGTGGAAATTTTTGTATATAAAAATATTTTAAGTTTATATCTAATATACACAAGAGATATTTTTTTGTGTAGATTGTTTTGAAGGTGAAACTATAGTAACAAAGCTTTTAGTCTACTTGATTCCCAATAATATGATGTAACCCACAATAAAAGGATTTACCTGTATATTTTTCATTATCCGTGAAGAGGTTAACAATAATAAAAAGATATGCAAAGATGATGAAATTTTTATATTCCAAAAAATCTCTATTATTATTTTCAAAATGAGGATCATTGCTCGCTAATGGTATTTTGTGGCCTGTCATTACGAAAGGTATCTCAAACTTACTAATCTAAAAACGCTCATGTCTAGTCTGTTCTTTCAGACTTTATTACAAAGATTGTCTCAGCCAATTACAGGAGGGCCAAAGACATTGCCATTGGGACCAAGGACAACGAAGACACGATTGCAGCAGAAATCTTCAGTCTTTACATCGCCATAACGGAGTATTACAACAGTTACTAGAGGATTTTCCCTTTCTATGGTGGCCTTGGCTTCTTGTGGACTCTTTCCAATCAATTGAGGCCATTTATATTTGTCACCTGTAAATTTCCAAAGCATGTTTTTATAAACAACTTTTAGAAAAAAGAAAAAACAAAAACTTAAAAACGTTCATGATGATAAACAATGGCAAGCATATAATTATTTTTTAAAACCAGAATTTACTTTGCTTTCTGTATTATCGGAAGAAGGGAAAATAAATAATCAAATAGAATGTTGGGAAATCTAAATACAAGCACAATGAGATCTTCCACTTACATTTTTTTTCCTTTTTTTTTTCTTCAAATGTGAAATATCACCACATTTTTTTCTCCTTCTTTTGTAGATTTAAACCTAGAATCCATTTCCAACTCTATCTCGCCTTATTACCCAAAATAAGTGGCCTTAACAATACTTAAACAAGCAACAAGAACAACCTTTTTTTTTTTTTTTTCTTTGTTGGGTTTTTTTAGTTGGCCTGAGAACACTCTCTTCAAAACACTCATTTCTCCAAACAAAGTTGTTAACTATGAGAGAGAGGACACCTTGACCACAGCAAACAGGATCTATGCAATGACCATTGACGCAAGGGGGGTAAGGACCCCATGGTTTTGGACCACCATTCGCATCCTTTTCTAAGGTGGTGGAGGAAACTGCAATCATGTACATATCTTATTAGCCATTCAGAAGGATGACTTTTCAAGGCAACTGATAATGAAGATATTTGTTATAAAGAAAAGGTAAAATATAGCAATTATCTGACCTATTCATGCAATTATTTTATCTCCTATATAGTGAATGTTTGTCTTGGTTTTGAAGGCAATTGGCAAAACAAAAATCACAGGAGAGTTGAGTTTGACAAGAAAATTTTTACTTTTTTATCGTTATTCTTTTATAAAAATTTCATAAAGTTTAAGTCTATACTGAAAAGTGAATTACTCTTATTTCTAAGTTTCAATCTAAATAAAGAAAATATTACCACAAGCAACGAAGAGAACCAATAGGAGGACGGCGAAAGCAGAGAAGCTCTTCATGATTGAATGTGCTTTTGATTGTTTGAAGGAAGAGACTTATGTAAACAATACTTATATAAAAGAGGGGGCCAGTTAGTTTTTGTAGTCTATTTTGGGTAATGTTCCTAATTTTGCAATTTTTAGAAGCTATTTTTGAGTGGCAAACATAGGGAAGGATTTTGAACTGTGTTTGCACTCAACACCCACTGGTTGAGAAAGACAAATTAGTTAGGAGGAAACCATGATCGGACACAAATTGGTTTCTCTAGGAAAATCCTTTTATTCGAAGACATTTAAACCAATTTCAGACCATATTTTGCGCATTGATCATAGAACATTGGTTTTTTTAGAAACTTTACCTGAAACAAATCATTAATCGGTTAATTGCAATAGGTTTTAAAACGTCAACACCAGTTTGTTGGAGATACACGATCGCCTAATGACGTAGAATCATTACACTATAGGAAATTATTTGTTGTACAAAATATGATATTATTCTTTTGTATTATTTTTCCTTTGTTTGTTCATAACCTTGTATTATAAATTGACCTATGATAGATTAGGTCATAGGCAAAACGTATAATACAAGAATTCCCCTTTCCCTAAGTTTTCACTCTCTTCTTATTTTACTCGCATTCTTCTTATTTTTTTGACATGATACCAAAGCCCACCGTTTCTTTCCTCGCCTAGCTTCTGCAACTCTCTTTCTCTTTTGATTCTCCACTGGTATTTCCCTTTCTAGCCGTGTTGTTGTTGGAGCATTCTTACCTGCAAAACAAGGTCAGCCTTTAGTGTGAAAATCAGAATTTGCTCAAGCCAATATAAACCTAGGAAAACAAAAAGTTCTTATCGTTTCTCCCTACCTTTTTTTTTTTTTTTTTTTTTTACACCCTTTTTCCAATTAGTGAACCACGTCAAAGAATGGAGTTTGGAGGGCCCCCTTATCTAGATGTGTTGATTTTGGAAGAAGTCCCCAAATTCACCAGTTCATACGGGTTCACATCCAATTGACCTGACCCGTAAAGTTCAACCTAAATGGAGCAGTTGTCCAAGCCTAGCCTGTTGCAAGTAGCTTGTCCCAGCCCAGCCCAACCCTCATATAGGGCTCCATTTTAGGCCTAGACCACCTATTTAATGGGTTCTTGTTTTGGGCCTAGCCCATCCCTAGTTAATTGCTATAGGTTGTTCCCCTTTGTGGGTGCTTGCCCCTGTATAGCCCAACATTTCGCAGATGTCACCAGGCCCGTCCATGCCTACTTAGCCCAGTAGTGTTCAGGGCTTCACTGATTAGGCCTAAGTCATGCCGTCTCAATCAAAGGGAGGCCCATCTCCCACCTTTGGACCCAACCTAGTTTGGTATCCTTTAAGTTAACTACCTAAAGTGGGGAAGTCGGGCTTAGGAATTAATCCCTACCCTACTCTTCCACCTTGTTTTTTTCGCTTCCCCTGTTGTTGCCCATAGTCGTCCCCAGCTCGACAAATTGCTTTTTACCTCAGTGGTTGATGGCTCAAAGTTGTGCCTTATCTCCCCAAAACTTTCTAGGCCATAGAATTAATCCCTTTGGTCATAAAAGTTTAGGCGTGCGCCAATAATAAAAGGCAAAGATGGCTTCCTCCATGGCATTGTCATAATTTTTACTGATAAAAAACTAGCTCGTCACCAGCAAAAGTTTAGCCAATTGGTCCAAACATGGATTGGAAACACCTTTACTATTGGGGTCATTGTTAAGCTCCCATTGACGAAAGACGCTAAAATCATGCGGGATAGCATTTGGAAATGTATAGCGAGCTTGACTTAACGAATTTTTTTTTCACTCTATTCGATTTGAAGTAGGTAACATTGTAGTTGCCATTTGCTTCAATTGATTATTTTCCCTTCGGGACAAGCTTGATTTAGTTGAAGAACAACTTGAAGGTCCTAAAACAACTTTTTGGCAATTTCAAATCATGAAGGAAAGAAAGGGAGTCGCCTGATTTCTCATGATCTTGAGCAATAGCTATCTCCTATTTTGCTCTTAGATTCTTGATGTGGATATAATTCTTTTCCTTGGCAGAATATATTAGCTAGCGGTCCAAGAAGAAAACCAGCGTCTCGATCATGTTATTAGCATAATGTTCCAAACTATACAGGCTGACAAATGGCTGAGCAAGTACGGGTTTAGCTTGCCTAGTTTCTCTTGTTTTGGGTTGTTCACTTGGCTGGTGCCCATTCTAGTTTCCTTTTATGTCCCTTATATTTAAATGTTCTAGATCAAACGGTTTTCTTTAATGTGGGATATGTTATTGATATTGCAATGACTCTGATATTCAATAAAAAATATTATTATGATTTTAACATTATTCTTAATACTATTACCTACGGTTACAAAAGATAAGTGTCTTGATGAACCTATTTCAAATGATGATGACGTTCACACACATTTATGATTCCACTAAAAATGTGTAACTAGATAGCATTGAATTCTTGAGAAAGGTAACACCTATATAAAGGGAGTCTTATATCTCATTTCCTCACATAATTCATTGAAAATCTTCATACTCTCAATACTCTCGTCATTCCTCAACTCTCTTTACTTTTTCAAAGCTAGTCCTCAAGGTGATCCTGGTTTGCGATTGACTTAGTTTTGAGTGCCGGATGGATTTTTTCAAGTTTTTTATAATAAGCTACCTTTCAGTAGCAAGCCATTATGGTGCAAACTTACTTAAGCACATTCTGGAATCCAGAGAAACCCTTCTCTAGGGTTTTCAAATAATGTGACTTCTTATCCTTGTATACTCGGATAGGATGGATAAGAAAAAACCCTTTGATTAGATGGCTCAATTATAGGCTTGCCTATGCCTAGATTAAATGCCTCTAGTGTGCCTATGTCAACTCTTGCTTTTGAAGCATCTCATGGCCAAAACAATGCCATGTCATCCAACAAATCCAACAGATAGAATTCTAAGAGATGGAATGGCAAATACTACAACTATTGTAAGAGTCTACCACACTAAAGATATTTGTTGGAAATTTCATAGAAAGCATGCTAATAGGGAAAAGAAAGACAAGGAATTTTCCACCAATCAAGTCCACACAAGCTAATGACGAGATCAAATAGTCTTTTTCTAATGCCTAATTTGACCACATGTTTACTCTAAGTCAAATCAATATGCTTAACAAAGTTGTTAGCTTTAAAAATACTTCTTTCTATCTAATGAGCTCCATTTCCACTAATGCATGGGTAATTGATTCAAGCATTAATAATTATATAATTTCAATGAATGTTTCTTTTCCCACATACAAAACCACTCAAACTCTTCTATGTTAGTCATTTTCATAAATGGTGATTTTACTTCCTTCACTAAGATTGGGACTGTTTATCTCAACCCATCTATTATTCTTAAAATTGTTATGTTTATCCCTAAATTTTAGTTTAACATTATCTTTGTCTCCAAGTTGTGTCAACAACTCTTGTTATGTCATTTTGGACCCTAACATTTATTTCTTTTGGAGCTTCTTGACTAGCAAATTGATAGACTTAAGTAGTGTTCAATAAGGGTTATATTTTTGGGGTCTTTTTCCAAATATATTTAAATCTTCATATACTTTACTCAACAAGGACACCTTATGTAATGCCAAAATTGAATAATAATATTTATCTTTTGCATCAAAGATTAGGTCATTGTATATCCTTTCCTTATTGAAATGTTTCATTTGTTCATTGGCTAAATAATCACGTGCCCTATTTGCCAATAATACATCATGGGCCATGACCCCCTTTTTCTTTTATCCACATCGATGTTTGGGACCCTTATCATATCCCTCATTGTGATGGATCACATTTTTTCCTCACCATCATAAATGATTATATTCGTGCAACTCGGGTTTTCTTCATGCAATTGAAAACTCATGTCCTTTCTCATTTTATAAATTTTCTCTCTCATCACCAATCACTATTATATGTCCATCCAATGTGCTCAAACTAATAATGCCTAGGATTTTTTAACCATGAGTGCTCTTCCTTATTCTTTTCCCATGCCATTATTTATAAGAGTTTCTATATTTATACATTTTAACAAATAAGGTCATGGAGTTGCTCATGCCTTTAGGTATTAGGCTTTCATTTTGGAAATATTTTGGGGAGATGTGTGTGGTCATAGTAGCTTACTTGCTTAATCAAATGCTAACATGAGTTCTTGACAGATGGACTCTTTTCAAGTTACTTTTTGGGAAACATCTTATCCTCCATCACCTATGGGTCTTCAGTTGTTTTTGGTATGTCATAACTATGGGCCCTCATCACAAATTGAATTTTGATGCCCTCTCTTATTTTTTCATCAGATATCCTACTTTATAGAAAGGATATTTGTGTCTTGGATCCTATAACCATTTTTTTTTTTTTTTTTTTTTGTGTTTGAACAGAGATGTTGCCTTTCATGAGTATGTTTTCTCATTTTAGACTCAACTTTACCCATATCATCATTTGACTTTGCCTACTAATCCATGGACTTATTTAAGGAGGAACTTCCATTTCCTATACTAGTGGTTTTGATTAAGCCTTCTCTACATGCTTTTGTACTACAACACTAATTGATGAGCATTTATCTATTGAATATATTTTGATGTTGAATGTTAGAAAACCTATTTGAAAAACTATTTTATAGATATACTGAAAATAATATTGTGCTTCTTATGTCAATGAAATTGTGGAACATATATATAACTAATAATTAAACTAATAATTATTTTTCAAGACACATAGTTCTCACATAACAAAATTGTTTTCCACCAAAATAGTCTTTATGAAAATATTTCTTTAAATTTTCCTATCAAATATTTGGTCATAAAAATTTGACATGGAACGAATTCAAATCTATGTGCTAATTCCTATTATTTTGTGGTTTCAAATTTCAAATTGATTTATAAGATCATTGTTGAAAATCTTTCTATGCTTATTATTGCTTAAAATAAGACATTCCTAATTTAAGCGCATAAACTTCATAAAAGAGGGATAGTAGGCCAAATGTTTGCTTCAAGCCCGAGGAGACAAAAGTCCAAGTCCATCACTTGGTTAAGACACGGGTAAATTGTATTAAGATAAAGGGTGGGTAAAAGAAGGTGGCTATGTAACTTCACAAAGTGGTCAAGTGATAAAATGTTTAATTAATTCTAGATAAAAATTGGAAAACGACTAGATAATTATTTTATTTTAAGCAAAGCTCATCTTTAAGTTTTGAAAACATCTAAGCAAGTAGGAGTACAAATGTGAATGATTTCTTAATTAGTTCCTTTATTTACTAGTTACATATTACAAATAAGATATTAGTAATTTTTGCAATATCTAAATCTTAATTACCTCTCATTTGTATTTAAAATTCCTATATAAGCTATGCAACATTTAATTTATTATTTACAATCTTTTGACTTAAAGTCTAGTCTTATTATAAAACTCATTTTAAAATTTTGAAAACACCTAACTAGGTTCGGATGCTTATTTTTCTGATTTTATAATTTTGAAAATTATTTTAAAAGTAGATCAAAAGTGTAAGTAGGAGTACCAATGTGAATGATTTCTTAATTAGCTCTTTGATTTGTAATTAGATATTACAAATAAAATATTAGTAACTTTTACAATATCTAAATCTTAATTAACTCTCACTTTTTAAGTTTGCAACATTTTGATTTACAGTCCTACAATCCAATCTCATTATTTTTAACTTCAAATATCTTTTGACTTTAGTCTTTTTTTTTTCCTTACTTGCCTATCCTAGTAGTTTATTATACTTTTATAACATCATATGTTATTTACTCAAATCTATGTTGTGATAGAAATCTAACATATATATATATGTACACATTAATTTCTCAATAAAGATAAGATTCATTGGGTATTAAAAGTAGTAGGTGCAATCCTTTGAGTGTAGATGTTTAAAGTGAACTACTAATGGTTGGAATCTTTGGTTGAACATTATAAAATTTGACTACGTCATAAAACAATTTACCTAATTTTATCTTGAGAGTGAACTCTCTTCTTTAGATTGATTTGTATAAAGATAATTTGAATGGTCTTCACGTAATTAATACTATAAAAGGAATATTTTTGTGTAAAAATTTGCAAAGTAAAGTACAAACCAATTGTAGAAGACATGTGGAAGACTTTATTTCAAGGTTTCATGATGCAGGAGCAACTATGCCAACCTAAGCTAATGGCCAACCCATATGTTGAACTTGTCAATTACTACTTATTTGGGCCACAACGTAATCTAAGGAGTCCAAGAAAGGAAAGGTTGAAGGGCATCTCATGAATATTTCATTCAATCTCTGTAATTTTTGTCATTAATGTTAGGAGTTTCCAAAATAATTGTTAAGTCATTAATTTATTGTTTAAGGTTATTTCCTTTTGTTTAATTTTCCTTAATTGTTTGGGTTCTTGATTTATTTAGGATTTTCATACTTGTCAGATCTTTGATTTGTATGGGATTTCCTTGTTTGTTAGGATCCTAATTTATCTGAGATTTCCTTAATGATATGGATTCTTGATTTGCTAGGATCCTTTTAGGGTTAGGTTTCGCTGCCTATTTAAAAAGAGCATTGTGTTAGTTGTCAGTAGACTTGTTGTTTTCTACAGAGAATAAAAACCCTAAGTTGTTTTGTTCAACTCGTATCCTTTATCCAATTTTTGTCAAAAATTAATGGTGGAGCACCTCCTTGACTGGTGGCATTGCCTTTACATCTTAGAGTACTTACTCGAAATTTATCTTTTCCTTTAATTCATCCTATTTTGTTTTTCTCTCTTCCTCCCTACCTAAACACTAACTTTTCTCACAAAAAACCCTAAAAATGCACTATTGTTTTTTTTTAACATATCACATTTAATCCAAGCTTGCTTAAGCCCACCACAATGTAAGCGAATAAAGTGGCATCAGAGCCTAGGTTATTCTTTTAAGTGAGTTATCCTCAAAATGTCTAATCTAATGGTCATTCTTCCCCAATTCCTTCATGGGAAGTTGTAACTAAAATGTTATTGCTTGAGCTAGGCAAGGTGAAAGAGCAACTGTATGATGTCATGTAGATGAAAGGGCAATTATTTGACGTCCCTTAGATGTTATAAGCCCTACACCAAGGCCCCTAAGGCAACCAAGATGAAGATCATGTAGATTTTAGTAGTGATAAAAGTGAGCGAAGGAGGAGATCAGATGATGATCATGGCTTGCATGTAGAGATCCCACAATTCAAAGTTACTTTTGACCTCAATGATTTTGTTAATTAGCTATGTTGTATTGAAGGGGTGTTTGAGTTCAAGGGGTATGATGATTAGAAGAAATATAAGGTTGTTATTCTTCATCTCAAAGAATTTGCTTCTTTATGGAGGGAGAATGTTAAGAAACAAAGAGATCGAGATGGAAAAGAGAAGGTTTGTTCATGAGAGAAATTGAAGAAGTTGCTCAAAAAGTGATACTTGCCCAACAATTACAAGCAAGACCTTTATCTCAAAATACATGCTCTTAGGCAAGATGAGGGGAGTGTGGAGGACTACATCAAGGAATTTGAGACCCTCATGATCAAGTGTGAGATACCAGAGCCTAAGGAGACCACTATAGCACAGTTTCTTAGGGGCTTAAAGCTTGAGATTTCTAACATTGTTGAATTGCAATCATATTGTTCTTTTGATGATTTTTGCAAGCTAGCTATCAAGGTGGAGAAGCAAAAAAGGACCCTAAAGAGTTCTAGATCTAAGCTTTTAGCAAGGAGGGCTCAAGGTCTTACATTAGAGGGACCATTTTCTACAAGGACCCCTCATCCTATAGCAAGCCTGAGATTGCTAACAAGGACAGAGGTAAAGAAATGGTTGGGGAAACTTTAAAGGCAACACACAATTTTATAAAGCAAGATTTGATGCATGAGCAATTATACCAGCCCAAGCTAACAACCTAGCCTATATGTTAAGTGTCTTAGCAAGTACTTGTTTGGACCATAATGTGATCCAATAGGTCCAAGAAGCCCAAACTTGAAAGGTATCCCAAAGATTCTCTAAGAATTTTAATATATTTAGTACTTTTTAATTGTTGTTTTAGGATTTTTAAATTGTTAAGGTTCTTAATTATCTAGGATTTCCTTATTTCTAGAGATCCATGATTTATTTGGAGTTTTTATATTTGTTAGATTCTTGTTGTTTCTAACATTCTTGATTGGTTTGGATTTTCCTTGATTTTAGGAATTCTTGATTTACTAAGATCCTTCTACGATTAGTTTTTAATGATTCTTGATTTACTAGGTCCTTTTAGGATTAGGTTTAGCTACCTATTTAAAGGGAATATTATTTTAGTTGTAAGACTAGACTTGTTTTCCCATAAAGAATAGTAAACCTAAGTTGTTTGTTCAACTTTTGCATCTTTTATCCAATTCTTGTCAGAGATCGGTGGTACCTCTTTGATTGGTGGCATGGCCTTTATGTCTTTGAGTAGGTACTTGGCATTTATATTTTTCTTTAATCTATCTTATTTCATTTTTATCCCTTCCTCCTTACCTAAACACTCACTTTTCTCACAAAAAAAAAAAAAAATTTACATATCACTTTTAATTCGAGCTCGCTCTAGCCTAAGCTTGAGTTAAAGGTGATATGTAAAAATCATTTTTTTAGGTGTTTTTGGGTTTTCTGTGAGAAAAGTTACTATTTGGATGGGGAGGATGGGAGGAAAATGAAAATAAAAAGAAACTAAAACAAGGATAGACGCCAAAAGCTCCAAGTCATAAATGCAATGCCATTAGTCAAGGAAGTGCTCCACCACCACTCTTTGGCAAGAATTGGATAAAGGATGCAAGTTGAACAAATAACTTAAGGTTTTCTATTCTTTGTGGAAAAACAAGTCTAATCTTACAACTGAAATAATGCTCCCTTTAAATAAGCATCTAAACTTAATCCTAGAAGAATCCTAATAAATTGAGAATCCTTAAAACCTAATCCTACAAGGATCCTGATAAATCATGAATCCTTAAACTCAAATCCTAAAAGAATCTTGGTAAATCAAGAAAAATCCAAACAAGTCGAGATCGCAACAAATTAGGGATCTTAAAAATATCAACAAGTATGGATACCCTAAATGAATCAGGGATCTTAACAAATAAAGAAATCCTAGATAATTAAGAACCTTGAAAATTTAAGAACCCTAAGATAACAATAAAAGAGTCCTAAACATATCAAAATTCCTAGAGAATCTCTAGGATGCCCTTCAAGTTTAGGCTTCTTAGACCTATTGGATCACGTTGTGGCTCAAACACGTACTTGCTAAGACACTCAACATATGGGTTAGGCTATTAGCTTGGGTTGGCACAGTTGCTTTTTCATTAAGATCCAAAGGAGAGAAAATGTTTCAAGTGTCAAGGATATGGCCACATATAGAGTAATTGTCCAAAGAGGAAGGTAATGACTGGGAAAGACATTGAAGAGATTGATGAAGCCTACTATAAGGATGAGTATGGTGATGATAAGCTTGTGGTTGAATCAAAGGATAATAATGAGATCATTGGGCAAGCTAACTCTGGGAGTGTGCTTATTCTTCACAGAGCCTTACATGCCGATGTTAATCCTCCAAATGAGCAAAAAAAGAACATATTTCAAACTCAATGTGTTTTGTTATTGTTAATAATGGGAGTTATGCTAATGTAGCTTCTACAACCTTATGAAGAAGTTGAATTCGCCTAAATCAGATCATCCCCATCCATACAAACTGCAATGACTAAGCCAAGGGAGTCATCTTCAAGTTTCAAGGAAAGTCTTACTTATCTTTTCAATTGGAAAACATTATGTAAATCAAGTTACTTGTGATGTTATACCTATGGATGCTTGCCATTTGTTGTTGGGGAGGCCATGCCAATATGATGGGGTGATAAACATAGTAGATAGAACACTTATTCCTTCAAAGTTGGTGAAAAACTTATAACCTTAGCTCCACTTAGTCTTTCCTAAATACACCAAACACCTAGGGTAGAAGGTAGGAAAAAAAACCTATTCTTGAGTGAAACCCAAGTTGAAAAGGCCATCTAGAAACACAAACCTATCTTTTCATTGCTTGTTGCTAAAGGGAAAGAGAGTGAAGGGGTGAGTGAACCACATCCATTTATTCAACCACTCCTATATGAGTTTGCTAATGTATTTCCCAATGACCTTCCACTTGGTTTACCACCAATTAGAGGGATATAACACCATATAAATCTACTTCCAGGGGCACCCTTATCAAATAAAGCAACTTACAAATGCAATCTCGAAAAGGCTAGGGAGTTACAAAGGTAGGTAGATGAATTGGTGGCCCGAGGGTCTATAAGAAAGAGTATGAGCCCATGTTCGGTTATAGCCTTATTGGTATTAAAGAAAGATGGCTCATTTCAAATGTGCGTAGACAATAAAGTCATCAATAACATCATCATCAAATACAGGTATCCCATTCCAAGACTTGATGATATATTAGATGAGTTACATGGAGCCACCATCTTTTCCAAGGTGGACTTAAGGAGTGGTTACCATCAGATTCGAATGAGAGAGGGAGATGAATGGAAGAGAGCTTTCAAGACCAAAAATGGTTTATATGAGTGGATGGTCATGCCATTAAGTCTTTCTAATGCCCTAAGCACATTTATGTGTTTGATGAATGAGGAACTATGCCTCTTTATTGGCAATTTATTATGGTTTATTTTAATGATATCCTTATTCAAATTATATTTGAAGAAGACCACTTAGATAATTTGTGTAAGTATTTGAAGCATTAAGGAAGCAAAAACTTTATGCCAAGTTACAAAAGTGTGAATTATTGTCCTTTAGTGTTATATTTCTTGGATATATGGTTTCCAAATATGGTATTATGGTTGATCAGTCTAAGGTTAAGACAATTAAATCTTGGCCCTGGTCTAGTTCCATTGCTGAGGTCAGGAGTTTTCATGGTTTGGCCTTATTCTACCATCATTTTGTCTCTAACTTTAATTCCATCATGGCTCCCATTACCGAATGTATGAAGAAAAAAGTTTTTGAATGGAGTAAGGAAGCAAATGATGCTTTCAGGGTGATTAAAGAAAAGTTATATGAAGCTCCAGTTCTTGCCTTACTAGACTTTGATAAGTTCTTTGAAGTGGAATATAATGCTAGTGGCATTGGCATAGGTGTTGTCCTTGTTTAAGCCAAGAGGCCTTTAGCTTATTTTAATGAGAAGCTTAATGAATGCAAGAAGAACTACTCCACTTATGATAATGAGTTTTATGCAATTGTAAGGGCTTTATATCAATTGAAGTCATTACTTAAGGCCTAAGCAATTTGTTATGCATTTGGATCACTAGGCTTTGAAGTTCTTGAATGGCTAGCATAAACTCAACCCGAGGCATGCAAAATGGGTAGAGTTTCTCCAATCCTTTTCATTTGTTTCACATTATAAACTAGGTATAGCTAATATTGTTACAGATGCATTATCTAGAAGATACTCTCTACTTGCTACTCTAGATGCTAGAGTACTCAATTTTCAACTTATAAAGGAACATTATCTTGAGGATGTGGATATGTCTTTACTCATGGTAGAATGTGCAAAGGGTACTAATGGAGGTGTGGTTCATGAGGGTTTTCTTTTCAAAAGGAACTAATTGTGTGTTCCAAAGGGCTCCTTTAGAGAATTACTTATAAAGGAGACACATAGGGGTGGACTAACTGGTCATTTTGGGGTCTACAAGACCTTAGAGATCCTAAAGGAGCGCTTCTATTGACCAAAGTGCTGGAAGATGTTCAAGCTATCATTTCAAGATGTAGTACTTGTTAGAAGGCAAAGAGTCATTTCAAGCCAAAGCCTTATGCTCCTTTACCGATGCCAAACCAACCTTGGGAAAATTTAAGCATGGATTTCATTATGGCATTCCCAAGAACTCAATGAAGGAAGGACTCCATCATGGTGGTAGTAGATCGATTTTAAAAAATGACACACTTTACCTTATGCCATAAGAGTGAAGATGCCTCTAATGTTGTTGATTTGTTTTTCAATGAGATTGTGCGATTGCATGGAATCACAAGGATTATTGTGTTTGATCAAGGTACTAAGTTTTTAGAGTTATTTTTGAAGAACTTTATGGGCAAAACTTAGCACCAAGCTTTTATTCAACAAATTTAATCATCCCCAAACTAATGGCTAGACTGAGGTGACCAATCACACATTAGGAATTCTCTTGCACACCATGATAAATTGGAATTTGAAGGATTAGGATACGAAGCTTGCCTATGCTTAGTTCGCATAAAATCGAGCTCTAAGTTCTACAACTAGGCATTTGCCATTGGAGGTAGTTTATGACATCAATCCTATTACTCTTATTAAGCTAACTTCTTTGCCTCTTGATACCTAAGTTAGTTTAGACATAAATGAGAAAGCCAAAGCTATGAAGAAGCTTCATGAAAGCATTCATTCTTAAATAGAACAGGCTAATGAAGTATACAAAAAGACAGGCCAATAATCATTAGAAGCTTTCTTAATTTCATCTATAAAACTTAGTTTGGGTGCATTTGAGAAAGGAACAATTTCCATTCAAAAGAAAGAGCAAGTTAGCCCTTGAGTTGATGGTCTTATGAAGTGATCTCTAGGATTGGTGATAATGTATACAAGATTGATTTGCCTAGCAACTATAGAGGATTTTCAGCCACATTCAATGTCAGTGACTTGTCCCCCTATTTGGAAGATACTAACCTTAAGAATTTTAAGGCAAATCCTAATCAACTTAGGGAGATTTTTGATGCACTTACATTGTGGCGGGCTTGAATGAGCTTGGATTAAAAAAGTGATATGTAAAAATCAATTTTTTTTTTTTTGTAAGAAAATTTAGTGTTTAGGTAAGGAGGAATGGATAAAAACGAAATAAGATGAATTAAAGGAAAAGATAAATGTTGAGTACCTATCCCAAGATGTAAAGGTAATGCCACCAGTCAAGTAAGTGCTCAATTACCAATTTCTAGCAAAAATTGGATAAAAGATTCAAGTTGAATAAAATAACTTAGGGTTTCTATTCTCTTCAAAAAATAATAAGTCTATTGACAACTAAAATAATGCTTTCTTTAAATAGGTAGCTAAACCTAATTTTAAAAAGATCCTAACAAATAAGAAATTCCTATAATTAAGAAAATCTTAGATAAATCAAGGTCTTGACACATAAGAGAATTCTAGACAAATTAGAGATATGACAAGTATAGAAATCCTAGATAAATAAGTAACCTAGACAATTAAAGAAAACCAAACAAAAGAAAATAATCTTAGACAATAAAGAAACCATAGATTCAACAATTATTTTATAGATTCAACAATTATTTTGAAAACCTCTAACATTAATGACAAAAACTATAGAGATTAGATAGTATATTCATGAGATGTCCTTCAACCTTGCCCTTATTAAACATGCTAGATTACATTGTGATCCAAATAAATAGTAATTAACAAGCTCAACATATAGGTTGAGCCATTAGCTTGGACTAACACAGTTGCTCCTACATCACTTCATGTCTAATCCTAGGTAAAAGTTATGCCCAAATTGAAAAATTTTAAACCCTCGAAGGATGGATACCTAATCACTTGAATTATTAAAGCTCTATTAATATACTGTTATGTCCTTAAATAAGTTCTGCAAAAGTTATTAAAGATTCTAAACGTGCGAAGAAGACAATAAAATGCACCATACCTCCCCCATGCTATGTACCCTTGCTTTTCTGATGTATTCTGGAGAGTCGAAGAGAAAGGCACTTCTACATATCGAATCAGCGTTTCGGTGCGCCTCTCCCTGCTTTCCTTCGCACGATAACTGAGTGGAACGAAGCGAGAGAGCTCAATGGAGGTTAAGCCTGCGGAGAGCGACGAGTCCAAGGACCTTAAAACTCTATTCTCATTCTACTCCGGCTATATCTGGAACCGTGTGCTCGGTTTATTTCCCTCCTCAGCTGCAAACGTTCTTGGGAAAATCTCGAACCTCTCTCGCCAAGCGGCTCGCGCCAGGGTCCAGAGCCCCCGGAAATGTCTGCCCCTCCCACTGACTTCCCAATCGCTTGACTCTTCTCTGTATGCTAGCTCTTCTCCCTCTTTCTAGTGCTTGTTCTTGCTTTTTCCCTCATGGCTTCTTTGGTTGCCAAGAAGATGGAAAAGTTCGACTAAATTCAGCATTATACATGCTTGCATTTAATTGCTTTACGCGTTCATTCTCTTTTGGTTTTTGTCAAGTATTAGTAATTGACTAGTGGTGTACTTTAGAAGATTCCGTGTAACTGATTTTTTTATTTTATCGGTGAAAAATAATTAAGCAACGTGTCGATCAGTCCTTATATGGTACTCAGTGCCTCTCAGGATTTTTGACTTAGTTATATTTCAATTTTGATCGCTTGCAAATACTGGAGTGTCTTTATGTGACGGCATTTTGACTGAAGGTGAAATTTGGTTACACTCTTTATATACCCAGGGTCATGAGTGAGGCGTCTAGAGTTTATGAAGTTTTGGAGAATATCTTGGAGCACGTCTTTTTGAATTTGCATAGCGTCCAGAAGAATTTGCAATTTTGGCAGTCCAGGGCAGAGGTTAGTAGAGTGTGCATGTGATGTACTCCATCTGGTTGTGCATGTTACGGATTATCTTTTCTGTAGGAAATGTAGTTTATCCTCATTTTTCCATAATATTATTTCAGGGATCAAATGCTCGTAAAATGTGCTTTATGATTTTTGAGAGAGGGCCAAGGGCTTTTATTGATGGAACCATACGGCTGATCCGGGAATCTATTGCCGAGGGTTCCATGCAGCAGCTATACCATTCTGCATCATCTCACATATCTGAGAGAAAAGCTGTCTTAAGTTGCTTAAGAAGTGCGCTTGCTATGTTCCTGGCTCAGGTTTGCTCAATTTTCTTCTTAGTTTCACATTGTGCATGTGGCTGTGGCTGGTCTCTTCATTAGCCTCTAGTACAAATCTTATGTCTTCTTTGTAAATCTTCTTGTGCTCTTCATCTGCCTTTTTTTTTTTTTTTACTGAGAGCTTAAGTTTACCAAGATTTTTTTTTTTTTTGGTACTTGTGAATGTAATGGAAGAACGCCTGTGATTGTGAAAAATGCTATACATTTGTTAGAAGGAGCCTTGAAAATCTTTGAAAGCTAAAAATTGGAGAGCGTATCTAATATTCTTTTCCTTTTTTCCCTTGTTGTTTAATTGTTCTTATTCACAACTAAAGCGTGGCATGTTCTCTTCATCATATAATCTGAATGATCTTAAATCAAAACAATGGTTTGAGAATTCCTGATGACGAAGGTGCTTGGGCTTCACTGGGCTTTGGGTTAGAGAATCACACTTCTTCAAAATTAAAATGTTAGGAATATGTTAGAAACATCTATAGAAGCAGTCAGACATATAATATGGATAGGCAAAGATTGAAACTAAGCCCTGTCCTAGCGTTGCCTTACCTCTGCTTCATAAGCCAACATCCAGGGCAATGGTTTGCAAGCAGTTCTCAACATCCTGGAATTATGCATGTGTCATAATCAATGGAAATGTTGGGTCTCCAAATACATCTCACACAGTCATTGGCTAATATCAGAAATTCCAATTTTCCTGAACCATATAAACTATTTAATTTCATGATTTCTATCTTACCTAGTAACATTATGCCCTTTTGATGATATCATGTACATAGTTTTTCGCAGTTACTAAATTGTTGGGAATAATAATCCCATTTTTGCCGATAAACCTCTTGAAGTGTTGCTGACAGGCGAGGGAGGGCACTACAATAGGCTATAAAGTTGGCCTGCTTGTTTTCGTCCATTTAGATTCTTATCTTGGTTTTATTGAAGAATGAAATTGGCCCACACTGTGATGAACCTAGTTAGTTATCCTTTTTGGGTCGCTTAAGCTGTTTTCTAATGTTAGCATCTCGTATGAAAAGTTAGGTGATAGTATTAACATAGTTTATTAATGCACTAATGTTTTCAAGACTTCATGTTTTCTTTTTTCAAGACTTCATATTTTCTTTTTCTCTTTTGATCTTTTTGCCAGGTGCTGTTGACAATCTTTTGGGAAGTGCCCATAAATGAACATATCAAAGAGAATGAACCTGATAACTGACCTTTTTTGCTTTGAAAATTTTGAATTCAGTGCTAATGTTAGCTTTCTTCTTGGATGGACATTTTTAATGTACTTCCCAGATCTAAATTTTTTATGCCTTTGCTGTTTCAACGAATCTAAAAAAGAAAAAAACTGTGAAAAATGTTAGAAGTGCAAATATCATTCATCATCTGAGTATAAATGTCAGTTTTTTCTTCTCACGAAGTAATGTTCTATCAAATAAATTTATGGGTAAAATCAAATTGCCTTTTCTAAAGTGTAAATTCATGATAGTCTAAATTATGCTTCATCTTGTAGTCTCTACTTTGCTAGTTTGCTTAAGACGTAATTTGAGTGTTGCACCTGTTTGTCATGGAACTATTTGAGCACTAGCCATCTATCTTGTTTGGTTTTGCTAGTGTGCCTAAGTCCTGCAATATGTCCAAGTTGACCATATTATGGCCTATCTTGAATAACGAGGTTGTTAGCTTGTTTGAGGAACTATTACATTGTGTTTAGCTTTGGTTCCGTTTCCACTTTCTCTCACTAAGTTTACTTCCCATAGTACACTAATTTGCTTACATGCTTGGATGCACGATATTACATGCATAACCCATGTTTTTTATGTAAGTACATGTATGATACCTACTTAGCTTCATAGTTATAAATTATGGGATAGCTGGTGTTTCATTTTTGTTAATTTTGAGGAGAATATAATTGGATTTTGCTTCAATTGTACTTGTAGATTTACATCGAAGTTGACAGATTTGGGGATGAGTTGGTCAAGGATCCTAAAAATTCATTGCCTACGTTATTGTTCACAATTAATGGTTTACTTTCAAATTTGGAGGCATCAATTGGACATCTGAATGCAAACTGTGAGGTGACTATCCTTGTTTTGATTGCATTTGGCTTTTTCTTTTTTCAAGTTTCTTTAATTATGGTCACCATGCAATATGAAGGAGACACAAATGAATTTGCAGTCATGATTTCTATGTGATATTTAGGGAAATTATCCCGAAAATCTGAATTGTGTTCGTGTAATACTTAGTGGCTTAAGTTTTGAATTTCAATAATTTAAGGTCCAAATGTTGTTGGTCCCGTGACAAATAACTCTTTTGTTTAGCCTTTTTATTGAGCTTTTAATGAATGATTTTGCTACATGTCTTTTCTACTTTAAATTTATAAAAGAACATACCATGTGTGTTGAAAGAATTGAACGGGGAGCCGTATGAGGTGAAAATCTCATGTACGGTTCTGTAGAGTGGCAGTAAGGGTGACTTATCTGTCAACTTTTCCACTATCACCCCCAAAAAACCAAACTCTGCCTTACGTAAAGCTGCCAGAGTACGCTTAACCTCAAGATTTGAAATCTATGGGTTCCCATTAGTTATACTTGGGAAATCTATTACCCTTCTATAGATATTCAATTACCATATCTTTGTCACATAGACAGCATATGCAATACAGTAGAAGGTAAAAAAAAAGGGTTGAGATGGGCAGTGAGGGATACAGATCCATTCCATCACTACCCATATCATCTTCTATCACTATGACATGAAGAGGATGATAGGTGGTAAATTTTCTGCTAAAATGTGGATGAAACCTCTCCCCCCCCCCCTAAATCGAAGACTTGGACTGTTAGTTGTCAAAATTTAAAAGTTCAATACTTTATTTGTTACAAGGTTGGAAGTCAAGGGCTTTTATGAAAAGGTCTTTGACATTCGTTGGTCAATTTTTTTTTCCTCTTTACTGCATTGATGTGCTATGCAGGGTGATTCTTCCATTGAGGGGAGCTGTTCAAGCCCACTACTATCTGAGATGCTACCTGAAGTAAATCAGGAAAGATCACAGTGGACTGATCGTGAAATTAGAGATGCTATCAACATGATTTATCAAAATCTACAGAAGCTGGACGCTCATTTATCCAATCTTGTAAGAGTTTCTGTTGTTCATTTAGTTTGCTGTAGGTTCATATTGTTATGCTACTGGTTATCCTACAAGTTCAGGCTTATTGTGAATAAGATCATTTAATCAATATTCTAATTGTTCCTTTTGCTCATGTCGAATTTTCTAGATGAATGGACCTCGGTAATGTGGAATTTCTAATTTTTAGATGGGAGTATGAGTCAAATTGGAGATTGAGTTTAGGATTTCTGATTTGATAGTGAAGTTAACAATGAAATAAACGAAATGGGGGAGAGAGAAGATGATTGAAAAAAAAAAAAAAAAGAGGCTGTCAGAAAGTGAGGACCTTGAATTAGTGCTCTCTAAAATCTGAATAGTAATGTTGGAAATTTTGGACCGCATCATCTCAGTTAGCATACTTGGCTGTTAGTCAAAAGTATCCATGCTTTTTTTGATTGAAAGAAATAATCAGGAATTTCATGGGGAATGAACTTCTGTGGCCAAACTCAGAGTCTTATATTCAAGATCTTTCCATGAAGGACTGATCATTTTTGGACAATCTCCCACCTTTCTCTTTTATTTATTTTCTTGGTTCATTTGAGTTTTGAGTGCAAGATTTAAAGGGGATCCTGTTATCCATGTTGTGTATACTTGAAAAACTATCCTGATCTGTATCAAGCTGTCTTCAACTTATCAAAAAAGGGAAGCATGCAATATCTAGTATATCTCATAGTATGATCTACTGCTGTATTTAACACTGATGGAAGAATTATTAAAGCTATTTGGTCATTTGTGGAGATCACAAATCTGCAAATGATGACAGTATGAATGACAGGCTTTTGTGCTGGTTTATTTGTGGAATTCGGTAAGGTTTTATGGACACGTTGCATGATTATGTTTTTGCTTCATTTAGGTTGCCAAACATCGGAAACCTAGGAAGATAACTTTGCATTGGATCCGCTACACATGTGGTGCAGTTGGCCTCTCTGTCTGTTCTATATGGGTCCTACGCCATAGTAGTTTGATGGGAAGTTCTGACATTGACAAATGGATTTGTGAAGTGCGGGACTCGACAGCTAACTTTTTCAATGATCATGTGGAGCAACCGGTATATTAATTGTTGCAGTACCCGCTATTAGTTCCTTTGTGCTGAATTGTTTTTTTTCTTTTGCTGTTTTCAATCATTGGATGCTTTCATGGGTTGCAAATTGCTTTTGTTGTCATAAATGTCATCTCTTGAAAATTCAGTTTTTGTAGTGTAGGTATTTTGTAATACTAGATGCAAAGGTAGAGGAAAGGGTTTTAAATGTCCATACCTGATAAAAATGGCCCATTAGGAAAGATGTATCCCTCTCATGGTCAATGGTGAAGAATGTTTGACAACTAGAGGGGCTGGGCGTGTTCTACAAAAATTCATAGAGATAAAATTAATAATTTTGTATTTATTAATTTTGCCTTTGTATCATGGGCATTGATTATAGTCATAACAACTGCTGTTGAAAGGGACCTATTTGTCAATGAATATTCCAGAATTAATGTTGCAAGCGATGGGGGATTATTGTGTAATGTTGAGAAAGATATATTCACGATCCTTAGACCTTGTAGGAATTGAACAATATCAAATTCTAAAGAACATCAAGGGCTTCCAGCATAAACTATTATCAGACCTTAAATAGAATCGATAACTAAAATTTGAATTATACATTTTATGTAGAAATAAAGTTCTTTCGTTTAGTTTTTATTTACTGCTTACCAAATTTGTTATGCTGTATGACTGATTTTCTTGGTCTAGTTTCCCTCTTCATTTTGCACTTCTTTTTTCCTCTTCATCTTGGTCCCAAAATGACCGTCCACCTACCAGTGGTAGAAGTATACTGTTCCTCATCCTTATATTACCACTAATTGTTTCAAAAGGATGAAAAGGCTCCCACAAGAAATTGTTCCCACATGATGGGAACACTAGTAGTGCTTTTCACTAAATGCCGTGTCATTTGAAATCTAGATTGCTATTTAGATGTGTCGGGAGGATGACTATTCTAAATTGATGCTAGCAATTCCCTCTCTCACAACTTCTAGTAAACCTTTGTGGTTCAACAGCTTCTGTCCATCAGAGATGAACTTTTTGAGACATTCAGGAAGAGGCATAAGGGCGTTATGGAGCCTGAAGAACTGCAGTTGACGGCTAATTCCCTGCGCAGGTTTTTGTTTCTATTTACGTGCTGTTAAATATTATTTGGCTGAAGTTTCATCCAGTTCCCATCATGCATATCTGGAATCTACCTCAGAGATGTCTAAAAGAACTTTGTTAGGATTGATGGCCTCTGGATAAGCTTGAAGTTTTTGCCTCCCTTTAAGAATGTCATTCTGTATGAAAGACAATAGTCTCTAAAATGCGTTGTACAAAACATCCATATTTTTACATCTAATATAAAAATTAAATACAAACAATTGAAATTTTGGAAGAAGCAATAATGAACTTTGGGGTCTTTTCTTAAGAAGTGAATCACTAAACTTCATAATTTCATACTTGTTTTTTTTTTTTTTTTTTTTGCATACACCCTTTTGTCCATCAGATAGATTCCAAGTTGCTACCCAAACAGTCACTTATCATAGTGTGCTTATGGGGATTGCATTGATCTTGATGTATGACTTGACAGTGAACATTAATTGGGTTTAATAGATCTTCCTCTTACTCTGCATTAAGTTATTTATCGCCTTTGTTTGCAGAATGTTGTTGGCATTCATTGAGCAGACCAAAGGTCAAAAGTTCCCAGAGAATGCATCAGAACAGGAAATGCTTGAAATCGTTATGGCCAGGTGATTCTTTTAGTGCTTGCTTAATTCGGTTACTTTTAAGTGGATTTGCTATTGGTGAGATGTTTATATATGCTTTGAAAATGGTAGTTGAGGATACTCTTATGCTTCTTGCTATTCTTTGGTTTGCTTTACTTGCCATATACATTCTTCATGAATTTTTTTTCTTGGGAATTAAATAGGATGAGAAATAGGAACATTTGCCAAAAAGTTGTATTTGGCAAAATTACTTTAGAAAAGGGCTTCAATCCTTCCATCTACTAGGGTTTTGAAACTCATCTGCATTTTCCAAATATGTGTAAATGCAGGTGCATGTATCCCTAAATCGTTATGTAGGCACAGTGCTTGTAATTTGCTCCATGTGGATGTTGTCCTGTACTCAAATTGACTGAATTTAAACTTAAGCACTTAGGCTTAGCTGTTTTATTTTCAACATGATCCCCGCTCAATTGTGGCAAATTTGTGTTTACAGATGATTAAGTAGATGCTTTTGAGAGGTGAGACCGACTGGTCAATAATTACCACAAAATGTTACTTAAACAATAGTTGTAAATCCTAAGAGCATGGGAAGTGGAGAAAGTAACTGAGAGCAATTCTTAATTATTGGAGAATGTAATTATATCCGAATGTCTGTAGAATCCAGGAATCAAGACAAACTTGCGTGTCCATAATGCAAAATTATCCAAATAATGAAGATAGCTATTGCTCTCCAGATTCTCTTGATGTTTTAGATTACATTTTTATGGATGTACTGAATTTGTGTAACGCTTTTAATTTAATCTTATTCATTACAGAGATAAGTCCTTTGATTTCTTGGATGTAGGTATGAAAAGGAGCTTATGCATCCCATCCAGAACCTTCTTAGTGGGGAACTTGCTCGTGCTTTGCTCATCCAGGTAATGTATGCTTGTCAATGCATTTATTTTCTATGGATATATATTTATTTGTGTTTTCTGGGTATCACAGGTTCAGAAGCTGAAACTGGATATTGAGACGTGAGTTTCATAGGGTAGCTATCCAATTTTTTTGCTGAGCTGATTCGTTTAATGGTTTAGTTACTAAAAATGACTTTTGAACAGGGCAATGCTTGAGCTTGATCAGATTCTGAAGGCAAATGAAATCAACTTCGCTATTCTAGCTGCCTTACCAGCATTTTTTCTCTTTCTTATTATGCTCATGTTAGCGCGTGCATGGTTAAAACAGGTAGGAAGATTGTAGAGCTCCCCCTTTTTTTTTTCTTTTCTTTTCTTTTTTTTTTAAAATTTTTTTTTAATTTTTTTTTAATTTTTAATTTTTAAATTTTTTTATCTTCTGCTCTTAAGGATAATCTAATGTTGTGAACCATGTGTGTTGCTTGTCAGTTTGCACACAATGCGTTATGTAGTTCATTCCACTAAAATGGTTTTGGAATAAAGCTGCATGTCTATAATCAAGCTTCTAGGCCAGTAGCAAATTTTGAAATAAAAAGTTGTTAAAGCGTTTAGAGATTTACCTTCTTTCCTTCCTTCTTTTTTTCTTTTATTTTATTTTATTTTTTTTATTTTTTTATTTTTAATAAGTAAGATCTCATTCTTCTGATTATAATTAGGTGGAAATTATACTGTTTATAACATTTGAAAAATATATGCATGTGCTGCTGACCATCAATACTGGTTTTTGGGATGGAGGGAAAAGCTTGAGATTGCCTTTTGGAAACTCATTATAACGTCCTGGTAAAGTCAATGCGAACTCATTTGTGAAACAAGAGTATGTGCATGATTAAAATGCAGAGTTTTAAGATAGAATTGCTTTGGTTGCCGGTTTGGTGTGAAGAATACAGCCTGATGCTACAGTTTGAAGTCGGTATTTTCCAGAAGTCTCTTAAACAGCCAAAGTATTTACTGTTTTTTTTTTTTCCTTTGAGGGTTGAAGAAGAGCAGGGAAACCATTCAACTTTTCTCTCTTCATGTTTTTATTTTCTCAAGGTTTAGGACTATATTGCTTTCAGATACTTCAGTCACCATCCAGTTGCATTGGTGGATATTATGTAGGAGTTTTTTGTCCTTTTCTATTTTTAATGCAATACCCTCTACCCTGCATTGGGATGGAGTTATCAGACAGTTCCAAGTTCTGTTATTTCTACAATTATGTTTCTTCTTATTTTTGTTCTCCTTTAAACTGTGGCTTAATCTGATTTTTGCTTCTTTAAATCAGGACACCAGAGCAGAAGGAAGGGGTAGAGTGGCTCGGCTCCAACGGAGATTACTCCTTGTACAGGTTGAGAAAAGGCTTGTTCAGTACCAAAATTATGTTGACCAAGGGCAGGTATGAGGCTAATCAATGGTCAATTATAATGGGATAAGTGTGTGTCTATCTATGTGGGTGGTTGCTTGTGTTTTCCCTCACTTAGGAGTATACAGTTGACAACTCATGTTGGCAGAATGCTGAATCAAAGTAAGGTCTGCAGTTGCCGACCAGAGATTACTCATTGATTTAAGCCTTAATGTATGAGTAGTTGCATGCCATGACAGCTTATTTCTTTTCACTCCCACTAAATTCATTTCAAACAAACATCAAACTTTTATGTGAATGGATCCATCAAATAATAGAAATGGACTGACTGAAATCATGTGCCTATAGCTGAAGCCCTTCTTTGTTTGTAGGAAGTAAAAACAATAATAATAACCATTGGTCAATGGTAAAGTATTATGGCAACAATCACCTTTTCAGGGGCTCTAAAATTCGTAATTTTTTCCCCTACTGATTGAATATTCCTACAACCTGTACGAATGTTTATGCTGAGTTCAAGCCACATTTTACATGAATGTAATGCATATCTCAAGTCCTAGTCTGAATTAAGCCTTCTCTCAAGGTCTAATTCAGCCAAATCGGTTTTTTTTTTTTTTGGCAACCTTTTTTACTAACCAATTCTTTAGGCTGCTCTTGATTATCATAAATTACTATTTCCGCTCCCAGCTTATCATATACATCCATGTCCCTCTTCTTCACCAAGTTTTTGCTCCTATTTAAATTTGTATTGCCACATTGTCCAGTATGTTTGGCTGGCATACTAGCATTATGCAGATAGCGCATGAAGTGTCTAATGACGAAATTATCTTAGTTTTCTTAGAGGGGAGTTTGTAGGTCCCTTCTCCTTGGTTTGGCTTACTTTTGTTGATGTACTGTCATCCTCGGTCACCTGTCACATGCAACTGGCTTACCTTATTGTGTAGCCAGATCTCATCTGCATAAAAAGCAAAAGGATAAAGTGACAGTGTAGGTCTAATAGTGTACTTAACAAGTTATCTAGTACTCATTCCTTTTTCATACGTGGTATTTGCATTTTTTGTTCTGAGTTTCTTTTATGAAGCTTGTTGGAGGCAATTTGTTCTCGACTACCATTTGTTAGAACAATAAATTTGTTTCAGTTAAAAGTACCACCTATTGTTGCCAAAAGAAAGGAGTATTCCTGAAAGGTCTTCATATTTCATATATTTTCCAGGTAAAAGAAGCGCAATGCATGTTTGGATTATTATTATATAGTCTGGATCGTTTGTATCATGCTGTCGAGAGGCATGCAAAAGCAACTGGGGAATGGCAGTGGTTAGTTTTATTTCTGTTTTACAAGCTAGTTGCTGAACTCTCCAATGGATTATATAACTGCCTTTGGTGCTTCAGGGAGAGAGTGAGAGAGAGAGAGATGGGCATGGATTTGGAAATGAACTAACCAACGCTATTTTGAACAGTTTGAGACAGGATATCATTGACCTAGGAAAGCCTCGTCTTCAAACTACTTATAAGCTCATAGTGACATCACGAATGGAACGAATATATGACTGCTTGCTGCCTTCGGTGAAACGGCTATAGCACTTTCTTTTCCTTCACATTCTCAGTGGCGCACTTCAATTTCCCCTTATACTTTCACAGTATAAATTGCTCTGTGATCTCAATTTTGTGAGGTAAACTAGCATTTTTAATGTCTATAATGGTTAAAAACAGTGGAAGCATTCTACATCACTGCTCTGGGTAAGAAGCATGGAAGGGTTTTCTGTATTTTGCTTTGTTTATCCTCGTTCTCATTTCCCAGTTGGGTAGTCTCACAAACATGGGCTTCAGTGGCTTCTTGCCTCCCAAAAAATAAAAGATAACTTGTACTTTTTAGTGGCTACGACTCTTTTAAAGTTACATGTTGCATCGCCTTTTTGTATTGTGATCATTTGATTGACATGTTTCAAGGGGTCCAATAATATTATGCGATTGCAGCACCGTCTTGATTCTTTTTTAATTGATTATCATTGACGATATTTTAGGAATTTTCGAGGATCTTTGTTCTGTGTAGGATTTAATAGTCATCGGTGGTGGGTCATCAGAAAATTGATTTTATTCTAATTCGCAAGTTAACAAACTGGCCATATAGTGGCTACCTTGTTCCGAAGGCTAAAAAAGACTCATTTCTAATTTCTCTTTGATTTTTAAATGAAATGCTATAGAGCTTTATATTATAAAATTAATAACTAATATTTGATTATGCTTTGTTATCGAACTGTATATTTCAACCATTTGTAAGTATTCTTGATCTTGAACGTGATCTTATTCGTTGATGGACAAGCTTTCGATGTCATTTACAATGCATCACCGCAGAACATCTATTTACTGACACGGAGACTGGTTTGAGCGAAGAGTGCACGTTGCTGTGGATTTTGAGGATGAGGATCAATTGTTGCTTTTTATGTTATTGCATAATTATTGCCTAGGTTATTATTACGTTTATTATTTAAATTACTTCTGATCTTCTCTTCTTCTGCCACTTTGATACTTCTATTTGTTGCTTTTTATTCGGAGGGTGTGTTTTGGTAGATAACAAGAAAGATTATTAAGACATGGGCTGAAATAACCAAATGAGTTTGACATATTCCTTCGAATGACAAACAAACCAATACAATAAGATCCATGATGACTTAGATGGGAATTAAACCTGGATCAAGATATGTAATCAGTCGGCACATAAAAAGGTTCACATGGGTTATCTTTTTTCAAATTCGGGGGTTGACAAAAATAGCAAACAAGACTCTCTATTCTATAACAAGGGAGAGGTATAAATAAAATGATCAGCAATTAAATCAGGATTTCTTGTCCACACCAAATCCGAGATTGTGCTCACCAACTTGTGATGCTGCCTTGGCCTGAAACAAACACAACAATAATCGACAAGTCTGCATTGTTCAAACAGTTTATGCAGATAGATCTTCTGTGGTTAAGTCACCTGTTTTGTTAGATGTTGCGTCTCCTCTTTCTACTGTGATTTGTCATTTTGAGGGATTCGTCAAAAATATTATGCTATGCAAGACAGTTTTAGTTTATTACTAGGAATTGTAGTGGATCTTCATTCTATGTAGGATTAAATAATTAATTAGTGTCATCGGCGGTGGGCCTTCAGAAAATTGATTTTCTTCTAACTAACAAGTTAACGGACTGACAATGTAGTGGCGAACTTGTTTCTAAGGCATAACAACGATTCATTTCTAATTTCTCTTTAATTTTTAAATGAAAAAAAAATGCTATAGAGCCTATATTTGATTATGCTGTGCTATCAAACAATATATTTCACCCATGTGTCATTGAATATTCGTAATATTGAACATGAACTTGTTCACTGATGATTACATCATAAGTATGGTTAATTCGGAGGCAATCTATTGATGTCTCTTACAATGCTGCCCTGGCAGAACATCTATATCCAGACAATGAGAATGGTTTCGGTGACGAGTGTATGTTGCTGTGGATTTTGAATATAAGAATCTAATTGTTGCTTTTTATGTTATTACTTAATATTTCTAAGGTTATTATTATGTTATTACTTAATTCGAGATCATGCACACCAACTTGTGATCCTACCTTGTCCTGAAACAAACACAACAGCAATCAATGAGTGAGAAAAGCTTTGCATAGTTAGATTTAGATGTAAAAATAACAAAATAGGAAAAACATAAGCCATTAATTACAGTAAAAGTAAAAAAAATGGTTAAAAGTCTTTTTTTTCCCCCCTTTTTGGTAAAACAAAGGATGATATCCTGACATATTTTATTAATAATAACCAAGCTAAATAGAAAAATCATGCTTTAGAGAGATACAAAGGATAGAGTGTAAGCTTCACCCTTGGAAAATTAGATGATAAGTCCACATACTAGACTTACAGCTTGAACGTAAATATATGCAAGAAAATAATAAATGCAAAGGACTACATATATGCTAAAAACTCAAGTCTTTTGCCATACATCAAAACCTGTTGAGTTATGTGCAGAAGACATCTCAGTGCTCCTTGATATGCGCTTCAAAACATTCATATAAGCAATATGAACTTTCCAGGCTACTAGGTTTGAGAGATGGAAAACAGAAACGTATGCACTTTCTTGCAATACCAAAAAGCTTCATGATTGAAGTTTCACCTCGGTTCTCATAAATGCAGTGGAAAAAATTAAAAATAACAAACTCATCTAATTCAAGGCTTACATGCATTCCTTTACAATTTTCTAGTGTAATATCACGGCAGCGTCGGCTATGCCGTGTGTCAAGTTGCAAGGGATAAAAGAAAGTTGTAGATCGGTAGTGAGGAGTCACGGAAAGAAAGAGGGGTCAACTCCTTAGCTTGCATATGGACAACTCCAATAATAATCGACTGTACCATCACTAGCATAGGTTTTCTGATAAATTTTGTAGCCATGATTTTCTCTTGCTCTAAAGATTTACGTATTTGGAGGTTGAATAAGAAATAGTTCATTGGTATTAAGCTATTACTCAATGATTTCTACCATCATACAATCGTTTATTTATTTATTTAGAGACTACTTACTATAAGACAAATATCTAAAATTTTGGCTTTAGAATTATGAAAATAGTCCAAGATCTGATAACTCTTGCTTCAAATCATGTCTTTTTGCTAAAAGTAAAAGTTTCATAGGACACTTTTTCTATTAAATAGATAAGATTAGATATTGTTATTATATTACATCATATCGGCTGCTACTTGTGAAAGATAGCATTGGTTCAAAAAAGAGGACATTCACGGATAATTAGAGTATTTTTAAAGCTAATCATCATACTATTGAAGCCCCAAAAGGCACTTAGGTTGTGTAAATTGCCAACAGAAATGTTTGCTTAAAAGTCCATTCATGTAACAACCAAACAAGAAGAGAAAAAAAAAAGAAAAAAGAAAAAAGAAAAAAGAAAAGAAACAATGCTTACAAAGTATGTAAGAAACAAATTATTAAGTTGAATACTTATGTAAACTTAAATATCTTCTAATTTTTTTTATTTTATATCTTACGTAAAGGCAATTAATACATATATCATACATAGAGTAAATGATATCAATGGCAGATTTTTTTCTACACACTACAGTAATATACCAGAAAAAAGAATTACGAATACAACAATACATAATTGGAAAAAATGTAGCTGAAAATTTATGGGCATCTAAGCTTAGAAAAGAAGAAAAATACAAAGTATGTTTCAAACCCTAAGCCACTCAAGAAAGGAACCAAATACTATAATGAACCAAAGAAGAACAATGCTAAAACCATTAAGAAACTAACTACAAACATACCATTTATCTTCTATTTCCATATGATACATGATACTAATTAAGTTTATGCAGCATTGTACTATACTAATTCTATGTAAAATGAGCAGATTTCATTGTTCATGAGATACATATAAAAAGTACTTAAGTTAAAATCAAAGTGAGTTTGGTCACATAATCTATGAGTTAAATCTGAAATCTTATTTTACTAAATATATAATTCCACAAATAATCCCACAAAATTTGAGTAAATTGAATAATATGATTTCTTTTTTCTTTTTTACATGTTGGTAAAAATTATATATAAAATAAAAGTTTGCTACTATTCTTTTCCAATGACAATTGAAGAAACATAAGTTAAGAAAATGTGAGAGCCACGGCTCTTTTTTTTAGTTCAAAATTTCGTGCAAGCCTTTTGAGGATCCATTTTATGGGAGAATTTGCAAAATAGGGGATCCCTCAATCACTTTTCCATTCCCCTTGATGATATTTCATGCTATAAGTGGTACTTGTGTATACAAGTAAAGGGCTATGATTCACTTGTCTCAGATTATATCCGTCATGCATCTATTTAAAAGATTACTGACAAGAATTCCAAAAATGATCAGATATTTATTTATTTTTGATTCACGTAACATATACCATTTTTTAACTTTATACTATATTTGGTCGGATATAAACATGGGCACGAAATGCCCAAGTTATGAATGGTTGGAACCGACAAAAGTTTGTAACAATCTTAAAGTATGACCTCGAACAGACTGCATTTATGAAGCATTTGGTGGAAATGGCTCAAACGCTTTGCTGGGATACCCGTAAAAGACAACCAAAAGCAAAGCAAACATAGTTTGGGAATAATGAAACCAATGCTCATTGGAATATGCATATAGTTGACACCTTGAAGCAAAAGAACGAAATGACCAGTCATCAACACAAGACAAGGGCCTTATAAAACCAAATGATTCATCATTTCATATTTCGGTTCTTAATCATTTTCTGAGATGAACCTTATTCGTGCTCTGTTAGCAAAAGTGAATAAGCTATACAAGAGGGATAAACCTACTTTTTAGTTCATCTTTGGTTATCTGCCTACCCCTGAAGCACCTCTCCAAATAGCTCAACCAACTTCTTTCGGGGGTGGGTTTTTAAAGTTAAAGGGGGTTTAGGGTGTCGAATCCAGGATTCAAGATCAAACAATAGTCAACTACTAGGTTATTATGTTACGTGCACAAAGGTTTGAGCACCTAATTGACTGACAAACGAAATGAATAGCTTTTACTGGGGATGGATCATGAGATTTTGGAAACTTTGGAGTTTTAGCATCATTGGAAGGACACTAAATACCTTTGTTTTGGGAAGGGAAACGAACATTGTTCTTAGATTTCAAAAGCTAGTCTTCTCTTTCCACAGCAAGCTCCTTACAAGAGCTTCCTATCCTATCAGATAGGCCATATTACCCTCTCCTCCTTACCCAAATGCAGACGCAACCCATTCCCTTGTACACCCTATTCAAGCAAAAGTCATTCCCTTTACAGCAATTCCCATAGCAGCAGTAAAGTTAGTAAACAAAAGGATCATTTCTGATTTTTAGCAGTCTCCTTTAACATGTAAACGTAACAATCCTTCCAGCATATGGAAAACCTTGCCGTCAAGGTTGTAAACAACTGTGGTATAGTGTCCCAAGTATTTGTCTGGCTGCAGTAAATGAGTAGGATTTGATACCTTCATTGCGGCTATGCATGTGGCCCAAGGAGGCAGCAAGGAGATGTAGTGCCCTTGTTGCCTTGGTTCCTCTGCTGAGACGTACGAGCTGCACAGTCCTAGATTCCGCTCAAGGTACTTACGGGAGAGACTGCCTTCTTGGTAAGATGGTACAGACCCTTAAAATTTCAGGTGAAGTCGCGGCGCTTAAGAATAGGGAGGACCTCGCTTCCGGTGACACTCTTAACCCAAGCGATGCCTTGAGAGTCACGAAGAGTCATACCAATTTGTGACGGTGCCATACCTCTCTTCGCAAACTTGCAGACGTTCTCCTAACATCCTGCACAAAGATCTTAAGCCGACTTGGGAGACATCTCTTGTATCACAAGGCTTAGGCTAAGAAACCCTTTCCACGCATGATTTCTTCTCTCCATATTTGGAGAAGAGCAATACAGTCGGGTTCGTCCCCTAGGCAGTACTCATAAGAGGAGATCACAATGCATGTAAAACACGCACGCTGTCTTTGGATGCCTACTCCCTCGATTGGCTGGGCTCTGTCGTTATTTATGAAAACTTGGAGAATCGACTTCACTAACAACCCAAATAATTGCACGGCACGTCCAAGGACACTAGGGTGTTAGAAAATATGGCCTCAAAAGAGACTCTTTTACAGGATCAAAACATTAATCATGGAGAAAATGAAATGGGTTTCATAAAATATACAAAACAGGTATGAAAACGTACCATTATTTTTGTTTCTGAGCTGCAAATTGCAACTAAGTCTTCCCCTCTATTTTCTCCGATACTGGCTTGATGAGATAGCCCAAATGTTGCTATGTGAAAATTAGGGAGAAGGCGACAACAATGACTGCGTAAAAGCCCCTTTTATTTACCCGTGTGAACAAGCAGTTATTTAGTGTGTGTGAGTCGTGGATTATTTGTGTTAGTGTGCTTAGTGTTTTACGGGAGAAAGAGGGACATGATGGATGACGTGACGAAACCACCTGAGAGGTGATTTCCCACGACTAAACGCAATCAAGTAAATTACATTGTTATCTCCAAGAATTTCTCCCTAAAGCAACATTAAATATATTAAATAAACGGAGAGCTAGAAGGGGGACTTAGCCAATCAATAAAATGTCCATACAAATAGCCTCACTCATCAAAGTCAATAAGATGGACAAAGGCCCACACTAGCCAGTACTATATATGCAAAAGGAGAATATATGTACAACACGTGTACAATTAAATGGACCAATAAAATCACATTACATTGCCACGGTAGGGAATGATTGTTTATGCATCATTGATATAAGCCCACATTACATGGACTCATACAATGAGCCAACAATCTCCCACTTGGGCTATAGCAATGATCATAAAAACAAATAATACTACTAGTAGATTTTATATATATGAAAATAATTTTTAAAAACATTTTGTACTAGTCCAGAAAATTCAGAAACATCCATTATTGCCGATCTTGTCACATAAAGTTTCACACTAGTGGATAATAGTGGTAATTATGCCATTTAGAGACACAACTCTCAAGATAGTCACAAGAGTCCTCCACTTTACGAACATAGATCTTATATGGTAGTGTGGTGGACAAGTAACACTACAAAAGAAATGTTGTGTTACCCTACTATCAGTCCCATTCTCCTAATGACCAACGTCACCGACAAAACCGTCATAGGGGAATATCACTTCAAATGACAAACGTTATCGACAAACCATCCTAGAAGGACATTCCCAAGGTGATAAGACATCATCGACAAACCGTCCCAGGAGAATATAAAATGTCTTGTATAGGATACTCGAGTACATAGTTATTTGTGTGCTACAAGACATTATAATATGGCCACTAATAATGTGCCCTGGCCAAATGCTTAAGGTTACACATCCCTTAAGACTTTATAACCTGTCTTAAACAAGCACGTACGTGTCTCATAAGCTCGTTAAAATCAAAAAATGGACAGGTAACTAGGATGTATATACATCAACCAGAGTTTTCTTAATAGTAAACAAGCAGAAGAGATGCTATAATAATAAATGACAATTAGGTGAGCAAAAGCTCCCACTGAACAAAAGCATCTAATAGGGAGTAGTAGCTCCCACTGTGCAAAAGCACCAAACAAGGAGCAATGGCTCCCATTGAGCAAAGGAAACAAATAAAACTTCAAGACCCATACGGTCTATATGCTTTTGCAACATAAAAGGGTTTAACCTTCTAATAAATGGGTCAATCAACATGACACCAATACTAATTGTGCTTTTCTGCAACATCACCATTCTTTATTTTTCTTTGTAACAATCAAAACTATCAAACAATACAGATGCTCTTTTACTTCAAAATAGAGACATTAAAAAAAAAAAAAAAGAGCTCTCACTGAATAGTAGCATCAAAGATGCTATTAGCCTCAAACTTATGACATGTCATTCGAGAATATAAGGGTAAAGACCCTAACAGTGGGACAAATAGCCACAGTAGCTATAAAAATATAAGGGCAAAACCCTTAGCAACTGTGTCAATATGTTATATTACATCGTCACCTATTTTAACCTTTTATTAATGGTTAAAAATTAAAATTTACTTGTGCTTAGACCTTGTTATACAAACATTATAGTCATCAAATAACATTACAACTTTAATAGCAAAACATTGCTAAACAGGTCTAGCACTCAAAACAAACAATATCAACCTTCTTTTGAGTCTAAAGGCTCTATGAATTTGTAAACTATTTTACGAGGTTCATTAATCAAATCAATTAAGTAGCAGCACTACATCATGCTATAATGCTGCCACTAATAATCTTATGACATAGTCCTTACTTTCATTTAAAAGATACAAATATGTGAATATCCACGTAGTTCATAAATATAGGACTATATCTTACAAGTCACAAGTCAATTCAATTACATGTGTACAAGGCAACTCTCAAACCTTTATTTCAATTTTAGGATCCCCAAATATTATGATTACAATCCAATGGTTATAACTAAGGCTTGACTAGTGTATGCCAAAAGACTTCACTTCAAGAGCAACGTCAACCTAGTACACATACACATAAATGAAACTTTCAAGTGTACTATTTCATAACACTTATCATTCAATATCACTTTCTCAACATAGCTTCAAGGTACTACAACAAGTTTGATTTATCACCCACAATGATCAAAATATTTCTAGGTTTATAACCTCAAATACCAAACATATTTTAGATTATAACCATCATGTGCCCTTATGAGAAAGAATTAATGATAGGCAATAATAATAGGTAACAATAGTGGTGACTAATAAAATATTCCAAACTTGTCGTAAAATTTTTTACTCTAATAATGCACTCTCATCAGAGTTTATACGTCAATTACTTCAACATCAAATGATTTATATCAAGGAGTAAACTTCAAAATTGCATATAAACAAGATATCATCCTCATAAGGAATCAAGAAAAAATTACTTTTCTCCCACTGTTCTTTGTAGATCAACATATATAATTTGATCTGTTATCATTGCAACAAAACTGTCTGAAGTAATAATACTACAAAACTTCAGGTGCTAGGGTTAGGGAGCTTACTCAAAACTATAAATTCCTATACAATTAAGTTTACATTAAATGCCTCAAAGCATTTAGGTTGCATCATATAAATGTCCTTGTCTAGAGTTTCATTCAAAAAGGAGGTCTTGATAGCCAACTATCGTGGCAATAAATTAAAATGAGCGACCAATATGATGGTCACTATGAAATAAGCTTTTCAGCTACTAAACAAATAAGACCTCTCAAACTTTCTTTATGAAAACTCTCTTGATTTTATACATTCACAAACAACAATTTTGCAACCTTGAGGCAATTTAGTAAGCTCTAAATCAAACTATATCTCACCAACAATGTTGTGTCTTTAAATGCACAAAGGCCCAAATCTAGCAAAGGCTAGAAATAACATTCATATAAGTAATCATATCCATGATCAAAGTTACAAGTAAGTTCTTCTAAATGACCAACCAGTATAAAACGAAGTTTATCAACTTTCTCTAGTGGAACCTCTAAATAGAGCCACTAAATCTCTGAATAAAGCCTTTATAAGTGTATTCAAGACCTGCAGAACCTTAGCCAAGGTCGTTTCATCAAATGGTTCATTTACTCTAATAGGTCTTAATTAGGCTCCTTCGGCTTTAATTCACTATATGTATAAGTGATGTAAATGACATAGTCATACAGGTACTATTACTTTTGAATGGTCGGAGAACAATTACACTTCTCTGTCACATTATGTTCCAAATACTCTGTTATCTATAATTTCACAATTCTAGCACTTCTTAAGGGGTTATAAACTAATACCAATTATTAATGATCTATGCAAAATACAAGACATTAAACAAATCTATGGTCTCCTGTACTTAAAATGAACCATTCAATTTCACTTTTATAAAACATCCCAAAATATATCATAGGATCCATACAACTCATTATACTTGTGAGATCAGTAGCACATATCAGCTACATTGTGATGCTCATGGTTCCCAAACATAGCGAACTTATTAGCTATCTCAAAACTATCTAATATAGACAAATGAGTCTTTAAAATATTCAGAATTGACACTCCATAATATTCTTCACACTAATCAAACAACATCGATCTTTTGCTTTTCTATCTCTCAACATCAGTCTTAATGTCTCCAAATATCTCACATGATTCAACCATGTTTCTCAACCAACCATAAATCACCATAGTGAGAAAATCAATTATGTTCAATAAAATATTAGAATAACAACATCGAACATGGCCATTAAAATCAATACTTACAACCTTAATGGGCCAAAATTATCAACTACAAGTCTTTTTCCATCTTGGCCATTATATCTCCAAAATACTTCATATATATCTCTAGATCATCTTTAATGTTCCGTATATAATTTTCTATGATCACAAATATCATGGAAAGCCAAATACACTTTGTGTAAACCATGAAATGTGGTGTAGTAATTGATATCATTTGAGATGGAAAAAATATTAACAATACAACTCGTCATCTCAAAACAATAACTATATAAGTTCATATCAGAACCAAATCTCCTCAGAAAACTGTACATAAAGGTACAGTATAAAGTCATCGTAAAATAGTATGACATATTTAATAAACACCACATATGCTTTCATATTATATTCAATTGGAAGCTCATGCTAATTTGGCTTTCCTCTATACGTGAATCCAAATAGTAAAATATCATAAATCATGAGACTATTCAGTCACCAAGAATTAAATGGGGCTACCAATCAAGTGGATTCACTATTAATATTAAAACCATTATACTTGGGTTTATTATGGGATAAACAAGATTCATAATTATTACAATCATCATCCCAATGACCATCATTCCAAATATGATCATAAATAACTTTATAATCATCATGCCACAGATGAAAACTTCTATAAAATTCATTATTACAAAATTTGATGGGGTATAATGCCTTAGTATCATTGTATCTAGTAAATCCTCAATTGTGCACTTAGCAGAGGAATTACATATAAAGTGATCCTAAGTTGACCTTAATGAGCAGTAAACTTAAATGACTGCACTTTAAAATGTGCTTTATGAAGCAACTCAATATCCCAAGTGCTATAACTAGTAAGATCTATTGGCCAATCATTAATTGAGGCATAGCTATTATATAGCTTTCCCATAAAATATGTTATAATTAGCGTAAAAAAATGACCAATAAGCCAATGAAGACCATTGGCATAAGATAGGTAAAAAGAAGAAAGCTCACAAGCATCGTCATGCAAACACCTTTGGGCAGAAAGTATGACGTGCTATCCTGACGCTTTCAACACAATGGCAGTAATGAATTGACATAAACGGTGACTAAGAAACGAATGGCAATTATTAACTTAATGTGAATTAATCAAACTTTGTCATACAAACATATGTGGGCAAAGGTATGATGTGCTATTAAAATACCCTCAACATAGTTGCAGTAATTAATAATGGAAGCACAATGCAAGTAGATTAAAAGAGAGTCTCACAAGCAAAGTCACATAAACACCTGTGGGCAGTTAACATAACATGCTATCCAGAAACTTTCCGCACAACAGCTGTCATAAGGGAGAACCAACCCTCACAATCCACCACCTGTGGGTGTATGGACCACAAAGATTGGTCCAAATCCAAGCATGCTAGTTGTGCAACATCCAATTCCTGACACGCAGTCACCTCCTGTGGGAGAATGATAACGTACTAGGATTGGACTCATCCACAGTACAAGAATGAAGTCTCATAACTCAATCAAACTACGCCACTGTGGTGGTCGCAATCCAATTGAATCACATGACCCCCGTGTACTTGGAGAAATCCCTCAAATGCACAAAACACAAACCCACAACCTAACCAAGGTGTGCCACTGTGGTGGTCACAACTCAATCAAGCTATGAGCTCAATTTGTGCTGCGGGATACAACATACACTACTCACAATCCAAAAGTGCAACTTAATTTTAAAAGACGGACACTTGTCTCTAAATTGCACTTAATTAACACTTCAAGTGTTACATAATTGTATGCTAGACTAAAATGGCCCAATATAATATTCAAACAAATATTTAACATTCAAAAGGCCATAAATAATTTTTAAACAATTAATTATCACATGCTAGCACACAACTATGGCATATAAAATTAATTAAACAATAAATTAAGCAATTTTAATTTAAATAATCATCAAACAAAGACAATTATTTTAAATAAATTGCATCATAATATTAAAAATAAAATAATAAAAATTTCGACGTAAAAAGGGTTGTTAGACGCGCCTCCACGCGCCTCCACGCGTCGCCAGAAACGGCTATGGGCCGGTACGGCCGGTCCAGCCGGTTCGGCCGAGTCAACTCGGCCGATTCAGAGCGACTCGGCCGATTCTAGCAGATATGGCCGGTTCGACGTCAGATCGGCCGGTTCGACGTCAGATCGGCCGGTTCTCCGGCCGATCAAGGTGTCATCGGAATCGTAGGCACATGACCGACGTTAGACGCCACAGACGACGACAGTTAGGTGTCCACCGGCGGCCAGATCTGGATTAAACCAGATCCAATCGAAATCGGGTAGCCCGATTTGGCCGGTTCGGCGTCCGTCCGGCCGGTTCTCCGGCAGATCGAGACGCCGTTAGGATTGTTAGCAGACGATCTACCTCCGAAGACCTACTCGGTGGCGAACGGCGGCGTCTGGCGGCCTGACCCGGTTCGGGTCGGGTCGGGTCACGGGAGACCTGGTCGGAAAACCACCATTTCCGGTGGTTCTTAGCATCGGCAGAAAGAGCACGCCGTGCTGGTTCCGAATTTGGCCTCAACTCGCTAAAATAATCAATGGGTGAGCTCAGATCTCAACTCAAAAATTCGAGTTTGTGCAAGAATATGAAACCCACGAAAATTTTGTTTTTAAAATTAAAATCTGGTTTATGGTTCGATTTTATTCTCCAGATCAATGCTATGAAAGCTCCGATACCAATTGTTAGAAAATATGGCCTCAAAGAGACTCTTTTACAGGATCAAAACATTAATCATGGAGAAAATGAAATGGGTTTCATAAAATATACAAAACAGGTATGAAAATGTACCATTATTTTTGTTTCTGAGCTGCAAATTGCAACTAAGTCTTCCCCTCTATTTTCTCCGATACTGGCTTGATGAGATAGCCCAAATGTTGCTATGTGAAAATTAGGGAGAAGGCGACAACAATGACTGCGTAAAAGCCCCTTTTATTTACCCGTGTGAACAAGCAGTTATTTAGTGTGTGTGAGTCGTGGATTATTTGTGTTAGTGTGCTTAGTGTTTTACGGGAGAAAGAGGGACATGATGGATGACGTGGCGAAACCACCTGAGAGGTGATTTCCCACGACTAAACGCAATCAAGTAAATTACATTGTTATCTCCAAGAATTTCTCCCTAAAGCAACATTAAATATATTAAATAAACGGAGAGCTAGAAGGGGGACTTAGCCAATCAATAAAATGTCCATACAAATAGCCTCACTCATCAAAGTCAATAAGATGGACAAAGGCCCACACTAGCCAGTACCATATATGCAAAAGAGGAATATATGTACAACACATGTACAATTAAATGGACCAATAAAATCACATTACATTGCCACGGTAGGGAATGATTGTTTATGCATCATTGATATAAGCCCACATTACATGGACTCATACAATGAACCAACATAGAGCCCTCCAAAATCGAGGTCGTCGCCCTTCTTACTTTGTCAAAAAACTTTAAACGATTGCCAGTGAAGAACTCGTGTGTTAGTCCTGCTTCATTATTGCTTGGCATGGCCCTTGCTTGCTATCCAACATTGACTAATTTAGTCATTCTCCTCAGTCCTAAAAGATTCATGTAGATCTCATTAATTACCATTTCAATCTTCCTCCCTTTAAAACAATAATCTGGTAGCAAATTTAGTTGTGGAAACAAAAGGATGGTAATTAACGGGGAAACGAGGAATACCCCTTGTGACTTCCCAGATAAATTCACATCCTCGGTTTTTCCTCAGTCCCCACCATCTTCTCCTTCTCAGTGCCCTCTCCTCTTGTCAGATCTCTTTTTACCGCTTCCCCGTTCCAATCTTTCCTCTAGTTTCTACTTTTTCTCATCTGCACTCAAGTCAGACAACATTATCAATGCAAGCCCTTCCCTAGTACTCAAATCTTTATTGGGTATGAGCATTACATCAACGTTAGCCTTCCCTATCAACACTTGCTTTGTTGTGTGGCCAGATCAAAAGGCTACATGCACAGAGCAGAAAGTAACCACACATCCAAAAGTGGCGCCCACATCGTCTTTAGAGAAGCCCGTGAAAACTCGCAAGACCAAAAAGGATTTGAAGACAACATGGTAACCGTTTTAACAGTTCCAAGCAGTTAACTACTTTAACCATTACACATATGCTCTACTTTTTTATTTTCTCTGTAATCTTTGTAATTGTTGGTTATGCATCTAAAACTTTATAAAATCGTCCTAAGTAGTATAAAGGAAGAAGAAGGTAGTCAGGAGATGGCAGAAAAGTTGTAAGAACAGATACAAGAGGTTTTCGTTTCCTTATAATGAAACAAGTATTGTACTAAAAGTTGTTTTGTGTTCTCCCTGTAAAGTGAAGATAAGTAGGTAGAAACTGTTACCTGCCTGCCTAGGGAGACACGTAACTGGCCCTTTGAGAGATTTATTGGTATCCATTTTAGGGACAAAAGAGGGTACGAGGATTTTGGTTCTTTGAGGGAGAACCGGAACCCTTATTTTCTTGAGGTGAAAACACAATCCTTTGGTTTTGTTTGATTTCAATAGCCGCCCCTTTTCTTACAAACTACGATGAGGGTACTTGCGTCCCAAAGTAGTGAGCCCTCGTGCTTGCAAGGAAAATCCCTTTCTATTGCCTCAGCCTCGATTGTCGTTTCTAGTGGTTTTTTTGTGTAGTAAAGAGTATTTTCGGTTGAGCATGGGCTATTATAGCGTTGCAACAGAACGTCATAAGCTTGCAGTTGGAGAACCAGGTAGGAATGAGAAGGCACTGGCGGCTTAAACATCACCATCCTGAGGGTCTCATATTCCCAACTCAACCCTTCAAAAAGTCAGAAGGTTTTTGTTGAATCCGTTAATGGTTTTTCAATTAAACTCGTTGAGGTATGTGGAGTTGAGAGAGCTTATTAAACTCCTAAGCCTCTATTTGCTGTGTGAATTTTTCACGTAGAACTCATCTTCAACTGAGGTTTAGAGTTTAACAATATGGCCTAAAAGTTTTTGAAGTGTTATGATATCTGAGGCCCCGTATCTTAGTGGCACTTGAGGAGGTTATACCACAGCTCAAGACATGCCCTCTCCAATTAAATACTCCCACCGATTAAAAAAAGAATAAGAAAAAACAGTGTTCTAATTAACCGTACTCAGGCTAGACCATCGCTCTCTTCTAGGCTTCAAAATCTAGGTTCCGAGATTTTGTCCTTAAACTGTGACATACAGACTGGGAGGGCTTATTTCAATGGTTATGAAACTAAACAAGTTTTCAGTTTTGCTTAATGATTTTATTGTGCCAAAATTTGCTACAATATCAAGGCAGAGAAATGGATAACAAGATTTGTTAGAAAGATAAAGAATTTGAGTTTCTATAAATGTGGTTTGGAAGGCTTAGGTTTAGGTAATTTGTTGAAGATTTGATCTTTGATATAGAAAGTCAATATTTGAATTTTTTTTTCAGTATGTTCTGGGCAGGCTTGATTTCATAAGAGGTCAAGAGTTGATCTTTGATGACGGGGCTTGAATGTTCGAGTTCTTGAGAGGATGGTCATTTCTGCAATGAATTTGAGAATATAGCTACTTCGGTTCAGGGAAAGAAGAATTTGAGCTTCTGCATTAAGCTTAATTTGCTTTGATACCAAGACGAAAGTGAAAAAGAGAAAGAGCAGCAACCGTGTCTGGAAGAAAAAAACAAAAGAGCAAGGAGAATTGAATGGCATGCGTAGAATACCAAAAAAATTGTAATTGTGTTTTGCATAATTGGTTGTACAAGCCTTGAGTCCAGTAGATATAGACAACTGTATAACTAATTCCTACTTAATCATTCTAATTAACATCTAATCAATTTGTGTACATATTATGGCAAGATTGGGTTCTTTGTTTCCACGAGTTTGAGATGGATTTCTATCTCTAACAAATTGGACAGAAGTGAGGAAGGAATGTATACCCATTTTTCGATTCCACCCTTCCATTTTTTCAAATGCTGTACCTTTCCCAAGTTATACAATCTAAATCATCTGTTGTACCTAATTTATGCATCAGATTCAACTAATACATCCTTTTGTCTGGCCGTTGAATTGATATTTGTTCTCTATTTAACAATCAAGTTAAAAATCCTCTGCTTAAATTGGTTAACTCTCAATTTCAATTTTATTAATGTGATGCAAACAAGATGGTATCTTTCAATTTAAACCTTATAATCCTGGTAACATTTCAAAGTTACTATAAAATTAAAAGCAGAATAATATCATTTAATAAATGACTATTGTGGAATGGGAAATACGTGTTTTTCTTATAAGCATGAGAAACAACCCTTGCAACCAGCTCACTCTAGTCAATGGAAGGAGTATGAGATGTAACAAAACCAAAAGCCAAATACCGGGGGCAATAGATTACGACACAAATTTTTATGTTTTCTAGCTGTGTTTACCACAGTGGCCTACACAACAGTTACTGAACCGCTCCGAGGAAATATCAGGAGTTTTCATCCACTTCACACGTCCATGTTCTCAACCAACGTCGAATTCATGCTACGGACGCTGAATCGCCAACAAAAAATGGAGTGAGACAGCTTAATGTACAAATTAGGTAACGAAAAGTACAGGGGAACATGTACTGACGCTGAGAAAATGACAATAAATAACTGAGAGTGAACTGGAAAAGTCCTTATTTGAAGCAAATATATGCACACAATCATTCTAGTTCCTGAGTATGCAGATTCATTTTTTTTAAAAGAAGATAGTAATTTGGAAACTTTAAGCAAACCTTAAACTTTAATGGCTTAATGTGCTTTTCATAACATCGTAATAAACAAATCGCACTTTGGATGGTGGGAGCTGGGTCGCTGAAGCATAATTCCATGCACATTTTGCCGAGATCAAAAACTTCTTTGTCTCTACCTTCCCGACGTCTCTGGTGCTCAGAAAAGCATTTGATGAAATGACCAATAATGCACGTCATAAATTTAGTGCTTTCAATATCATGTTTCGCTTTACATTCGTCAACTTTGTTTTCAAGGCAGCGAAGCAATGGACCTTCAGTAGGCTCGGGTTCATTCTGACCACTCCTCAGTTCACGGGCATGAAGGGGCCTAGGATGTGAGGAATTATAGAAAGAGAGAGGCAGCAGGCCATTAGCTTGAACTTCGACAGTTTCGAAAATAATCAACTCCATCAGCATCATCACCATAAGGTTTTTCATAAATTTCTTAGCCATTAGCATTCTGCAAGTTTTGTAATCAGTAAGTCAAGCACATAAACAGTTTATTGGGATTAACTCTCTAGTCATCAACCCTATTTATTGGCTCGACTCCACTAAAGTAATCTTATGCTTCCTTGATTTAAATATTAGAGACAAATAAGGTTTCTTATTCAAAATAATTATTTAAATGTTTTGGCTTTTGGAAAAATGATGACACTCTTATTTACTAACGTTTGGTTGAAGTTATGTCTTTTGACAAGGGACATGAGCGTATATTAAAATAGTTACACAGTTAATATGTGACCCTTGACAAATTGTGTATCAACGATAAAGCGCAAATTTCAAAGTAGTGAACAAAAGAAATTACAAGTTAAGAGTCATTTTATAAAAAGGTCAAGTAAAAATAATGAGAAAGGTACATTGCATTTAAAAAATAAATTTAGACATTTTAGCTTGTAAGTTGCAAAATCCCTTAACATCCTTTACCTATATTCCATTTCCCTAGGTTCATTAGTTTTATGATATAAGATTTTTAGCTTAGAGGTAATTAGAATTGACATTATCATGACCATTCTTCAAAATACTCATGAAAGGGTAATGGTTGCGCTAAAACGAAAAAGAATTATTCAATATTGTTATAATACTTCCACAGCCATAAGAGCCCCCCGTCACATTGCTTCATATTGAATAATAGGACTAAACAATTTTGCACTCGTTGTGACATCTAGATGGTTAGATTATGTGCTAAGCATGATATAATGTTTCCAAGGTTTAAAATTTTGGATTAAGAGACTTTCATTTAAAGTAATGTCTCTTGGCTCCATTCATAAGCATCCCAAAAGGTATATATAATTAGGAGTAATTAATGCTAATAAAATTTATTTGTTATTACATGATTTTGATTGGCGTTGATATATATTATTTTATCAATATGATTTGCTAGCCAAAAACAATGAATAAGTTTGTAATGAAAGAGAAAATATTATCAAAAGAATTAAGCTTTTGTAAAATTTAGATATCTTAAATATGGATTAGTTTATATTTTTGTGTAATACTCAACATGATTTGTAAAAAAAAAAAAAAAAAAGCTTCCTTGTATATATTCAAAGTAAAATGCGTACTTTGAAATTATGATCTTCAAATCTAATTGGAATAACTTTGTTTCAACAAAATCCTTATGTTAGTTTTTAATCAAGTGAAAATTAAAGGCCAAAAAGAGTATCCTAATCTTGGTAAAGTCAAACAAAGTTTCTTTACACAAGATCCAAAAGTAAATGCTTAAGGAAGAATGACTAAAATAATAACTTTTCCTTCAAATATAAGGTAACCCAACTTAGTGCTAATAAAATATATAATTTTGAAAAGCACTATGACTTCATAGAATGTGAATCTTCTAGCACTTGAAATATGGAGTAAAGTAATCACAATACTAGTGAAGGCTATCTATAATATATATATGGTATATCCATTAACCACAACTTTCAAAGACAATATATAATTCAATGTTTAGTTTAACAAACTTTAGATCTTAGAGTCCTACTTTCTTTTTTTTTTTTTTTTTTTAAACAAGAATGGTTCCCTAACAAATTTTCTAATAATAGCAAAGTTAAGTATAATAACCATATTTTGGAAAAAATTTTAAAAGCAAGTTATAAGCCTAACCTTTGGAAAATTAGTTGCAAAGCTTACATATCAGGCTTTCAACTTAATAATTAAACATATAAAAAACAGTAAATACATTAGGCAATACATTTCCTTACTCCAAATGTGGCTTATAGTTACCTAATCCTAGTTGATCCCTAAAAATAGCTAGGCAGGAACAATGATAGTGAGTCAAGCTAAACGAAAATTCTTACTTTCTAAACTATGTGCCACGATTGGCTACAATCCACAAGTGCATTGTGCCATGTTGCATAATTGCTTGTGAAGGAATTATGGGTACATTGGCAAATGAGATGCTTTAGTTTTCAAAGGGTTCTCTATTTTTTAAGTAAGCATTTTACTAAACAAAAAGAGTATGATTCAATGACATAGGAAACCTAATTCCTTTCATGACATACTTTGAGGCCTACTAACAAGGATGCTTCCACATTTATATTGCTTGTTGGATTCAACTTAATTAAGAATGCCATGAAAATACTTCCATTATGATCCTTTAAATACTCCTCTAGCATTATTATTCATAATACTTGATCCATCTATATTAAGCTTGTATTTCCCCAAAGAAAGAAGTTGTCAATTAACCCATACTCTTTTCTAAATGGAAGATAATTTACAAGAACTTTTATCATGTATAAAGACACTTGATCCAAAAAACTTCCTTGTACTTTAACTTGAAATAGCATAGACAATTAGAGTATCTAATTAGTGACATCTTTGTTGATTTTGTATAATGACATATTTTTTTCCATTTTGTCATGCCAAGTTTCTAGCCAATCAAATATTCTACACAATAACATTTCCCACAATGGCTATAATAGCTTTTCAATAGCTATGTGATGATACTTTTAAATATGACAAGAAAACAAGATTTGAAATAAATTGAAATGAACTACCTTTAGTATGTCACCAAACTTCTTCTAGAGTTATTGCACTAACTTGTCATACATGAATAAATGATCCACACTCTCTTTGAGCCATCTCACAACAAAAACACTTAAAAGCCATTAATATTCCTCATCTTTGCATGCTACATTCCATTAGGATTCCATAGTGAATGAGTTTCCACATAAATAATTAATGCTTGGAGAAACTACCTTGTTCCATAAAAACTTTGCCCATTCAACTTTATCCTTTTTCATTCTTTTGTCATGTTATACCAATAATGTTGAGAATTCACCTAAAACACTAAGAATACAAGCCAATTGATCCATAAAGGATAGCAAAGAGTTGCCATAACCAATTATCCTTCCAAAATAAGCATCTACCATGCTTAATAGTATAGTTCAACCAAGGCAAAGAACGTTTCATGTTCTTTTTACCTTTTCTAACAGCCTTTCTTAGATGCCCATATTTTGATTTCATAGAAAAAGCCTACAATAAATGGCCTTATATATATATGTTTGTGCAAACTTTCTCTGAAGTGTCTACATTGTCTACTCCACATTACAAACTCCTAAGCCACCTTTTTTTTGACGAGGTACCTTATAATTTGCCCTTAACCCAATGACTATTATGTCCTTCCCCACTACTCCACATAAAGTTGGCAATTTATCTTTTGTATTACCAACTTAGGTACTTTGATAATAGAAAGTATGTGAATCAACATGGAGGGAAAAACACTATTAATAAACATCAACTTACCCCATTTAAATAAGAATTTAGACTTCCAATTTTACACTTTATTAGCTATTGGATATAACAATTTTATCAAAATAGTGAATTCTACTTTTACCTTTGAATATTGAAATGCCTAAATACTTGATTGGCAAGTTCATAAATGTAAAACCTATTATTTGCTTGATAAGAGTCTTCTTGTCTTGGTTTAACTTCTTTGACACTATGATTCTAGTTTTTGCTATATTGACCTTATATAAATAGCTATGCTTTTTTGTAACCAAGAAAGATTGTGAGTTTTATGAGATTAAGCTATCAAGAGTTAAGTATTGGCTTACTTTCAAAGTTTTGTGTCTCTTTAGCTTACTCTAAGAGTGGTGGACATTTTCACTCTATATCTCTTTAACATTACTTTTAATAAAGTGGTGAGTGTTTTGTCCTTACTCTATATCATTTTGAAATTACTTCTAATAGAGTGATAAGTGTTTATTATTGAATTCTAAGGTTGTAAGTATTATGTATCTTTAGTTTTCAAAGATAGTTTCAAAGATAAGTATCTATTTAGTATCACAAATAATGTACATGGCTACAAATATGAGTATTCTACAAGATTGGTTACAAGTAGACATGAATGAATAGAATCGAAGAAGGATCAAGAAAGGGAAAATGGACAATAATTATTATACAATTGGTTGGACCTTATCATTCAATTAGCTAATGGACAATAAGAAAAATCAAATAACCAAGGTGTCAACATTACTCTTAAGACCCCCTTCAAGTTCATGCTCCATATAAGTCAAAAGTTCCCAACGTACCAAAAAGAAAGTGATGTTATCGTGTACCTAATGCTTTAGTGAATAAATCTACTAGTAGTTCCATGGCAGAAAGGTGAAAGTCTAGATAATTTCTCGTGCAAAATTTCACATATAAAGTGACTATTAATCTCTATATACATGGTCTTCTCATGTACTGTGGGATTCATAGCAATCTTCATAACTAACTTGTTATCACAAAATAAAGACACAGGTCTTAAAGATTTCTATGGATCATTAAAAGTCCCAATAACCACATCATTTCACATAAGGTGGTTGTCATGGCTTTGTATTGAGCTTCCTTAGATGATCAAGATATTATGTCGTGTTTTTTATGTGTCCAAGAAACCAAGGAAACATCAAGCTTGATACAAAAGCCTATAATGGGTTTTCTACTCATGGGCATGCCTTATCGTCAAAATCACAATATGCCTACAAATCTAATATGCTATTTTATTTCATGAGTAATCCCAATCTAGGAAAGTGTTTACGATACCTAAAAATATAGAGGTACTTCTTGATGAGATACTTTTAAGAGTATGCATCAATTGACCCAATATCTACATGGCATAACATATGTCTAGCCTTAAACTAATAAGATAAATTAGCTTTCCTAATAAATCCTCTATGTAAGTACTATAGTAGCCTAAAAGAAGGGGTTGAATTAGGTGATGATCTATTTGGTATCTTTTTCTTTCTTTTTAATTCCTAATTGTGTATGCATGATATATTAAGATAATTGAATCAAATAAATAACTCAATCAATTAAGCAATAAATAAAGTGCAAAGGTAAATGAGAAAGATAAATATGCACAACATTTGTTTGAGGATGGTTTAACTTACCCAAAGTCTACCTCCACCTATCTCTCAATCAAACGAGATTGAAAGGATTCCTATATCACACACAAGCACTAAATACAAATGCCTTAACTGCCCAATGAATTTCCCTAGTCATATGTCTTGTGACTTTAATTTCACCCTAATGTTATGATTTAACTCCACTAAAGTATGTTGAAGATTGATAGTGTTCCTATATTGTAGGATGCTTAATATATTTTTCCTATATTGTAGGATACTAGGGTTTTCTTGTATAAGCCTTACTCTTGTTTATATATAGGCTCTTAGGTTAAAATGTTTTTAATATAGCTGCACACCAAGAGTTCTTTTCTCTATGGCTTTGTCTTCTCTTGTACTAGTTTTGGTCTTGCTTAATCAATAAACAAGTTTTTCTTCCAAACGTATAAGAGTTCATCAAATTCTTCATGGTATCACATTGGTTCCATAACCCTAGCCAACAGTTTGAAATTGCACATGGTACTTTACTCTTATGATTTCAAATATAACTTACTGTCCGTAGCTAAATTCACTACTGAGAATAAATGTTTAGTGGTTTTTTTAGGCTGATTTATGTGTGTTTCAGGACCTCTTTATAGGTGACATCAAAAGGATTGGTAAAATGCAACATGGACTTTTTTTTTTTTTTTTGAACCCTAAGAATAACCATGTTAGCCAATCTTCTAGTACTATACCTACCCTTTCAATTACTTCAACACACAATGACCTTAGTTTTCATCTGTGACATTTGAGACTTGGTCATATATCTTTATCTAAATTTAAATTTTTGAATGATTTCAAAGATTTTTCATCTTCAGATTTTCATTGCTCAATTTGTCCTCTTGCTAAGCAAACATGTGATCCATTCATTGTTTGCACTAAGAATGTCAAAAAAAAAATTGATTTAATCGATGTGGATATTTGGGAACCATATCATGCCCTGAATCATGATGGTTCAAAATATTTTCTAACCATCGTTAATGGTTTTTTAAAAGGAACCTGGACTTTCCTCATGAAACATAAGACTGAAATGGTATCACATTTGGAACGTTTCTTTAACACAATTAAAAATTATTTTAACATTGGGATCAAACGCATTTGTTCTGATAATACAACTGATTTTTTTAATTCATCATGTGACAAGTTGTTTTCATCACGGGGTATAATGCATGAGAGCTCATATGTATATACCCCACAATAGAATGGTGTGGTAGAACATAAGTATCACCATTTATTAGATGTTGCACAAGTATTAAAATTTCAAAGTCATATGCCCAAATATTTTTGGGGTGAGTGTATACTCATTGCCATACACATTATCAATCGCATTCTTTCTTCAATCTTATATAGGAAATCTCTTTATAAAGTGATTCATGGGAAAGCTCCTGACCTATCAAGATTTCAAGTTTTTGGTTGTCTTTGTTATGCTTCAATAATAGGGCACAAAGACAAATTTGCTTCTCGAGCTATTCCTAGTATTTTCATAGGATACCATTTCGGGTAAAAAGGGGTATAAACTTTATAACATTGAAAAAAAAAAATTTATGAGTCGTAATATTCATTTTCATGAAAATGTTTTTCCTTTTACAAACATAGAGATTGGTTCCCATTCTTCAGAAGTCCCTATGATGCCATCTCAAGATGAGGAGCCTGCACAACAAGTTATTACAGTTAACCCTAATTCAGATGCTCAAGTAATCCCTCCGACACAATCAAATCCCATTCTTGATACTACCACTCATACTACACCAAATATTACCACTTCTAATACATTAAGCAACCAACCCAATGATTCTACCTTGGAGATTCCAAATCTTCCTTCTACATCGCCTCTTGTTTCCGCTTGTGATGAGATAGAAAATGATCCTTCCTTACCAACCATGCTTGATCCCTTAATCCCTTCATCACTTCCTAGACAATCTAATAGAATTTTCAAGCCACCCATATGAACTCAAGATTATGTCTGGAACAACGTTGTCAATCCATCCATACAGTACCCTGTCTTTGACTATGTATCTTATACACATTTACCCATTCCACATCAGCACTTCATAGTAGCTATTTCACCTGAGACAAAACCTTTGTTCTACCATTAGGCAATTCAGGATTCTAGATGGCGAAATGCCATGGATCAGGAACTGAAAGCATTAGAATCGAATGGAACATGGAAACTGGTAGACCTACCACCACGAAGAAAACTCGTAGGATGTAAATGGGTTTATAAGATTAAGTATCATGTTGATAGGAGTATTGAGCACTTTAAGGCTCGTCTAGTAACGAAAGGTTATAGTCAGACAGAAGGGATCGATTATCATGAGACTTTCTCTCCTTCAGTAAAATCAGTGACAATTAGAAATGCATTATCTATTGTTTCACAACGTAAATGGACTATTCGACAAATAGATGTCCATAATGCATTTCTACAAAGAGACTTAGATGAGGAAATATATATGAAACCACCACCTGGGAGTCCTTTTGAAAGGGGGTCCAAAGTATATCGGTAATGGAAATCTTTATATAAGTTAAAACAAGCTTCACAATAGTGGAATGAGAAGTTTATAAAAGCTCTAGTGTTTGCTGGTTATTGACAGTCATTGCATGACTATTCTATTTTTACTAAGGGACAAGCTAGTAATATTGTTTTAGTGCTCATATATGTGAATGACGTCTTAATTACTAGTGATGATACACAAGAAATTGAGGCTTTGCAAATTTATCTTCATTCTAAATTTCAAATCAAGGATTTAGGAGAACTCAAGTATTTTCTTAGGATTGAGATCCTGGAAGATTCAAATGGCATGCATTTTAGTCAACGTAAGTATATCTTAGAATTGATTTCTAAATTGGGATTGTCAGCTGTAAAGCCTGTTGGAGATCCCATGGAGACAAATGTCTTATTCACTAGCTTGAAATATGATGAATGAGTTCATCCATAAATAGATGATCCACCATTTGAGAATATGTTGAGTTATCAACAATTGATTGGTAAGCTGAATTATCTTGATACGATACGCCCTAACATAGCTTTTCTAGTATACCTCTTAAGTCAATTCATGCATGCTCCCAAGCGAACCCACTGGGAGGCAACTCTTCGCATTATTAAGTATCTCAAAGGAACAATAGATAGGGCTTGGTTTGTTCTTTCCTTCAGATGGTGATTTTCTCTTTCAAACTTTCAGTGATGCTAGCTATGCAAAATGCCCTATGACACGTCAATCCACTACTGGCTTTTGTCTTACACTTGGACATTCAGTCATTTCTTGGAAAAGTAAAAAGCAACCAGTTGTGACTCTTTCTTCAACAGAGGCCAAATCTAGGGCCATGGCAATCACTACTTGTGAGATTGTTTGGGTGGTTGGTCTATTAAAAGATATGAGAATTAATGTTACACAGCTGATGTTGTTATATTGTGATAATGAGGTAGCACAAAAATTGGCAGAAAACCCAGTCTTTCATTAGAAAACCAAGCACATAGACATTTCTTGTCATTTTAATCGAGAAAAAATGTCATGGTTTAATTAGCACAGCACATTTTGGGAGTGATGATCAACCTGAAGATATTCTGACCAAGGCTTTAAGGACAAATCAACATTATCATCTACTTAGCAAGCTTGGGGTCTTGGACTTCTTTCGACCCTTAGCTTGAAAGGGGGTGTTGAAGATTGACAGTGTTCCTATATTGTAAGATGTTCAATATATTTTTATTATATTGTAGGATACTAGGGTTTCCTTGTATAAGCCTTACTCTTGTTTATATATAGCCTCTTAGGTTAAAATGTTTTTAACATAGCCGCACACCAAGAGTTCTTTTCTCTATCACTTTGTCTTCTCTTGTACTAGTTTTGGTTTTGCTTGATCAATAAACAAGTTTTTCTTTCAAATGTACAAGAGTTCTCAAATTCTTCAAAGTAAAGTTATTTTAGTTTGTGTAATGAGTTATTTATTGAAGAAAAATAAGGCTTTTTATTAAAGGAGACTTGTTTAATAGTTGTAGCTTTTGTAAAGATGATAGTATTCAAACTAAGTTTTAGTTCAAGTTCTATCTTTTGACTAGAGGTATGGGCTTATTTTAAAATTGTTACAAAAATAATTTATGACCCTTGACTAGTCATGAATACTACAAAAAATATTAGACCACAAGTTAATAGCTATTTCCTACATAAAAAGTAAAATAAGTGATGAGAAAGATGCACTTTAGAAATAAAGTTAAACATTTTAAGATAAATAATTGCTAGGTTACTTGATATCCTCCACCCATGTTGAATTTCCCATGACTTATATAACTTTCAACAATTGGCTTTACTACATTTTTGAAAGAAGATCCTTAAATTATAGGTAGAGTAAACATTATCATCACCATTTTAGGAATTCCTCTTCACAAGAGTGTAAATACAATTCCTTGACTACATAATATTTGTCTTGTTATGATCTCAAGTTAGCCAATCTTCATATGCCAGATTAGGGATTCAAGTTTGGTCCCATCTTCACCTATAAGGGTCCATGGTTTATTTGTTTTTGGATCTTAAATATATTTTGTATATGTAATATTTCTTTCTAAGCAATCTCAATTAATCAATTCAAAAACAAACTATATCTACACACACACACACACATATATATATAGAAAGAGAGAGAGAGAGAGAGAGAGAGAGAGAGAGAAACCTTATTCGCATGGGCACTACAGAGGTGTATCCTACTTAAATACAAATTCCTTACATCTTATGATTAATAAGTCTACGCAACCTCAATTAACTAGGTGTCAATCGCACCCACATCAAATAAGTTTTTCCCTATGCAAGAAAAGACTAAGTCTTAGTAATTAATACAAAGATCTAAATTCAAGTTCTAAGCCAAGTACTAGACTAAAGATATTATTGCTGCAATTGTCTAGTAACTAGCAATACAAACAGAATATGCAATGTCTTCATGTCTTTTCCTTCTCTTGCTTCTTGGTTAGATAGGTGTGATTTTAACAAGAGTAATTCAGCTAAAACACCAACCACAATATCAAGTATGTTTGATAAAAGATTTATTATGATCACATAAACATATAAAGGAATATCTTGCCAATGTGAGCATAAACCCCAAACTATGCAAGCTTGATGTGGATGCACTCAAGGCCTAATATTATAAGTTCTCCCATCAAAGAGTTAAGAGTCCACACTATGATCCAACAATCCAAGAAGCCAAAGCTTGAAGGGCATCCTAGAGATTCTCTAGGAATTTAATCTGTTTAGGATTTCCTTTATTAGTCTTTAGGGTTTTCTTAAATTTATTTGTCCTTAGTTTTCCAAGGTTTTGTTTCCTTTTGTTTGGTTTTCTTTAACTATTTAGATCCCTGATTTATTTGGGATTTCTATGCTTATCAAATATTTGATTTGTCTGAGGTTCCCTTATTTGTCTAAGATTTACTTAATTTTAGGAATTCTTGATTTTTTAAGATCCTTTAGGATTAGGTTTAGTTTCCTATTTAAATGGAGCATTATTTTAGTTGTAAGCAAACTGTTTTCCACAAAGAATTAGAAAACCCTTAGTTGTTTTCATTGGTTGCTTCCTTTATCCAATTTTTGCCAAATATTGGTGGTGGAACACCTACTTGACTAGTGGCATTGTCTTTATGTCTTAGAATTGTTACTCAACATGTATCTTTTGTTTTAACTCTTTTTTATTTTTTTTTCTCCCTTCCTTCCTACCCAAACACTCACTTTCTCATAGAAAATCTATAAAACACAAAAATATGATTTTTACATATCATCTTTAACCCAAGCTTGGTCAAGCCCACCACCAAATCTACATTAAGTGGTATCAAAGACTAGGTTGGTGAATGAACTATGTCTTAATATAGGGAACACACTTTACATTCTTCTTCATTTTTTTCTCCATGTGAAGCAACAAGTAGGATGCTCATAGACGTGGGCAAGATGAAGGATTAAGTCAATGAGGTTCTTAAACTTCTAAGAGCCTAAAACATATGCCAAAGCCAAGACCAATGATGCAATCAAAAAGAAGATCATGCTTTAACAAATTCCAAGTACTTGTAGAAGCACCACCACAATCACTACAAGGAAGACTATGATATGTGGATAGAAAGGTGGTATGGGAAAGAAGCCTCACCAAAGAGAGTTATAGAGGTGATTCAAATCCAAGAAAGAGGTATGGAATAAAAACAAAATAATTTGGATCTACCAAAGCTTATGGTGTTGGCAAAGAAGGAGGTAGACCTAAAAAGTTTGGATCTTTTGAAGATTGGGCAATAACAACCTTGAATGTAAATCCAAAAAGCTTGGATCCTCTAAAGCTTAATGTGCTACTTGAAAAGAAAGTAGACCCTAGAGGTTCAAATCCAATGAGGTACGCAGTATTACCAAATAAGGTAGTAGAAAAAATTCTTTCAGAATAAAATAAAAGGTTTCATCCAAGTGTCAAAGAATTTATGAGCTTTGTTCAGCATGAAAAGTGGTTTCCTTTGTGGTTTGTATTGTCAAATCCTAAAAGGATGGCATGTCAACAACCACCACTAAGATTTTTCAATGGTATGGAAGAAGGGGCTACTAAAACATTTCATACTAGTAATAACTTGTTTGGATCAAACTGTTGGTTAGGTTGTAAACTTCCATCTAAACAACATGGTAGTTCACTATTGATTTGTGAACCAACACACTTAGGTAGGCCACCAAAGTTAGAGATTGATTCATGTGCAAAAACTTGGATTATGGATCCATAGAATGATAAAGCCCAAAGCAACAATCAAGATTTGAGGACAAATCTTCTTCAAGAAAAGGAGATTGATGTAGATGCACTCAAGGCCCAATATTATGAGTTCCCCCATCAAAGAGTTAATAGTCTACACTATGATCCAATAGTCTAAGAAGCCAAAGCTTAAAGGGCATGCCAGATTCTCTAGGAATTTTGATTTGTTTTGGATTTCCTTTATTAGTCTATACGATTTTCTTTAAATTATTAGTCCCTTAATTTTTTAGGGTTTTATTTCCTTTTGTTTGGTTTTCCTTAACCATCTAGATCCTTGATTTATTTAGGATTTCCATGCTTGTCATATCTCTGATTTGTTTGAGATTCTCTTATTTGTCAGGATCCTGATTTGTTTCGGATTTCTTTAATTTTAAGGATTCTTGATTTGCCAAGATCCTTTAGGTTTAGATTTAGCTACCTATTTAAAGGGAGCATTATTTTAGTTATAAGCAAACTTGTTTTCCATAGAGGATTAGAAAACCTTTAATTGTTTTCAACATTTTCTTCGTTTATCTAATTTTTGTCAAAGATTGGTGGTGGAGCATCTCCTTGACTGGTGGCATTGCCTTTACATCTTGGTGTAGTTACTAAGCATCTATCTTTTGTTTTAGTTCTTTTGATTTTTGTTTTTCTCTCTTGCTCCCTATTCAAACACTCACTTTCTCACAAAAAACCTTGAAAACAAAAAAATATGATTTTTACATATCATTTTTAACCCGAGCTCACTCAAGCCCACCACCAAATCCGTATTAAAGCTACAAATGCAATCTAACACACATATATTTATGAGTGTGTTATCATGCAACCCTTATACCAACAACAAGGTCTCAATGTCAATCATGAGTTGTTTAAGCCCAACAACTCAACTCAATTGATAAATAAGATTTAAGGCACACAAGAGTTAAGTACTTAACATGGTGCAAATAAAATAGAATCAATAGCACAGTGCCAAACAATTAAGCACAAGATATTCCAAATTAAAGCTACAAACCTTGAGGGTATATGGTCTAAATGATATATCAAAGTTTTCCAATCAAATCACAAAATAGCAATAATGAGTCAAGAATATATAGGCTTGATTATCATAAAAAATGATCAAATAATAAGCATTAAAACTAGGTAAAAAATATAGCATGAAAATCAGAGTGAACTACAAAACTCAATCATGATTTGCAATAAAAATTAGAGAAAGTTGTACAGATCAAACTATAATTTCTCAGAGTATTTTGAGCTTTAAATTGTGAGGAATGGTTGAGTGTTTGTGAATTAATCAAAGAATCTCTTTTTGGATTTTTCAGCTCTTGTTAAGAGTATTTTTCGTTTTTCTTTCTCTGTAAAAACTGAAAGAACCAAAAAAGAAACTCAGTACAATCTTCCCCTTAACTCAGAAAATTCTTTCTGTTGAGAATGTTAGATTGTAGCCGTTAATTTAGGTTGACCCATGAAAGATAAAGGAGAAATTTTTTTTTTTTTTTTTTTTGTCGTTTACAGGTAGAAGGGGAAAGAAACCTATGGATTTAGTGTGTGCAGGAGAAAAATAAACCAAGCTAAACACACTTTTTCACTTAGACGCTCATTTGGGCTTAAGAGGGCTTAGGTCAAGTTTTGGTTAAATCCTTTTTTCATGCAAATATCCATTCAGCGCAAGGATGAAAAAAATTATCCTTGCAATGTGAATAATTAGCCTAATAACACACGTGCTAGAGTAATGTATCTTCACCCATAAGAACGAGGGAATACAAATGTATTTCCAAATGTTAATGCTTGATCAAATAGAATATTCAATTGGCACATAAATATTATAACCAAAGACCTTGTATTTATTTACTTTTTTAACACATATTTAATACGCATACTCTATTTTGTAAACATTGAGCTTTTGTCAACCATCAAAATAATGTAAAGTGAAATATGCATCATATATTCCTAACAAGTTGGAAAGGATCCAACATTGAATGTTTGGGTCGAGTATGATAAGGTTGGGATGGTGGAGGACAAGAGTGTGACAATGGAATTTGGTTGGGTTGGTAGAACCTGAAAAGGCCATTAGGATCAAAAAGGCTACGCTAGTGAAGCTCCAATACCAAATCAGAAAAGGATCTAAGAGTTAACCAAAAATTGAATAAGAAATTGCAAGTCTTTATAGAGAATTTTGTATATTTGATTGACGACTTTTTGTTATTACATTGTGTAAATTTAAAGATACAAGATTTCTATTATTACAAATTTTTTATGCTAATTTTTGATGTTTGTAGAATTGATTGTTAGGCCAAAAAAATCTCTAATTTTCTGGCCATCTAGTTCAAGTGTAAAGACCAAGTCGCCTAGGGCTTACTAGCTTTATGCAGTGACATGGCTGCAAATTGGAGCTAACTCAATGTTGTCCTAAGAACATGGTGTTGAGAATATGATGTTTAGTTCTATATTGTCATTACCTATTGGCCTAAGGCCATGTACATGTATAGACTTGGCCCAATACCAAAGCCATCCTATACTAGGTTTTACTCTCTCTTATCCTATCTATTCTCATGTATCATGAATGCTATATAGAAAAGATTGAATCCTTTTTCTTGAGTAAAGAATCTATTTTAGGATTTCTAATGACTCTTGCTCGTTAAAATGGTATCAAAGCCAAGTTTCTTATAAAAGCTACAAACTTTCCTTTTCTGTGCATTTTTTTAAAGCTACATCTGTTATTACGATTAATTAGCCAAAAAATGTCATTAGTGTAGTCTTTTCTAAGTCATGTGACAAGGTGCTACTTGTCTACATTGGCAATAAAGTCAACCAAGTCTTGATAGCAAAAGCAAAGGCTTCGGCCTTCTAAAAATCATTAGCAAGTTTCCTAGTGGCCTCTTCTTCCCAAACCATGGTAATCGTGTCCTTAAGAGATGGAAGTGGCCACATGTTGGAAATCTAAGATCTGAAAGCTAAATATAAGGCATTGAGGCTACGAAGAAACTTAACCAACTAGTCCTCTTCCTTATATGCATGAAATGCCTCAAGCTTCACTAATTCAAGATGACAAATGGCAACATAGCTATGCAATTGATCCTACAATTTCTCTTGACAATTGACATATTTATCAATGATATCATCTAACTAAACACATAAATTGATGTCCTTTTTCACAAAAATAATCTCCTTGCTCCTAATCTTATCAAATTTAGATGTAATTTTTTTCCAAACATCCTAAGCTCTTGTACCGTAAGCGAACTAGCAATTAAAAGGTGAGAAGCCAAGAGAGGGCAAGGGAATTGCATTATTCCTAATGAGGCCATAGGGAAGAATCATGAGGTGGTTTCGATATAGTTCCATCTATTAGATATAATGGCAAACCAAGAAGGGGGGTTGAATTCGTTTTTGATTAATTACCTTTTGAAAACGTTTTGCTATCCACACAATTGTGATATAAAGTCAAAAATTAAAGCATTAATAAATAGCACACAAAGACATAATTTTACCTCGGTGGTTTGGCCCTTACACCTACGACCACCCTCTTCTTCTTTCAATCCAACCAATTGAAGTCCACTTTACTCAACTTAGGAGAAAAAGTTCTCCCACAACATATAATCCTTCCACCAAGGATTACAATATAATGTATGCCTCAACACACACTAATAACAACTTAAAGGTTCCTTTAACCTTTTACAAATTCAAGCAATTCCCTTAGGATATGAACTGTATGAGAAATTGCTAAACTAAAGGCTTTTTAATGATAATAGATTACAAACAAAGTTCTAATCATGAGACCCCTAAAATATAATAGAGTTACAGTTTTAGATTTACAAGCAAATATATTTGCATGATAATATGCAATGTTTAATTAGCACATTCACAACATATTTCACAAAGTGTAAGATTAATAGAGCATTTCACCAAAAATCTTCAAGGAAATCTCAAGCTTCACAAACTTGCTTTGTTTTTCTCTTTAATGCATAGTGAAATCGAATATCCCCTGAAAAAGTAGTAAAGAATCAAGCTTTTATATCTCTAACATTTTTCTTTTCAACTTCAAGAAGTAATTGTTTTGAATCTCCTAAGGATCAAATTTTTTACCCGTTAAGAAGCCTTTTGGCGGTGATTTTTTAGTGTAGAGAGCATGGCATGGTCAAGCCAAAGGTTTTGCTTCTTTCCAATTCAAAATCGCCTTTAAAATGTTACATTTGATCAAGATTTTTATTTTTGTCATTAGGGTCTCCCAGAAGCAATTTAGGTCGTGGGTCAACCTTTCACTATCAATCTTCCCAAATCTCTTAATCTTGAATCCAATCTTTCTGGGCTAGTATCATATCAATAAATCATCTTCTTCCTCATAGATCCATACCTTTTAAGTTTCTAAATCACTTGATTTTATCAATTCTTGCTCAATTAAACAAATAGGTTACAAGTCACAAAGAATATTTCTTGGTGTTGGGGGAATTCAACCAAGTCACATTATCTACATAAAGATTGAGCACACAAATATAAGAATACACACACCCAAACATAGTAGATTTAAAAGGTTCAAAACATCATAATGTCTTACATCTCTTGTAGTCTCTTCTCATTAGATTTTCTCATACTTTCTTTCTCTTCAAATAGATATCTCATGGATTCTTTCGTAAACTAGAATCCATGAAGAAGGTTCTTTCCAACAATTAGCCCTCAAAGGGACTCTCTTTCCTTGTCCACTAGGTTTCTCTATACTTCCTTTATTTATAAAAAAAAAAAACTAAAGGAATCCTAGTCAAAGATTACTAAGAAAACCTATTTCCACTAAAGGATATGAATCTTAGCTAGGTACTACTAGGAAACCTACTATAACTAGAAGATATTTCTTGGTTCCAAAATTACATAGAAACCCTTTATTGTAATTAAATAATACATTCTAACCTAATTGTTCCATCAACCCTAACAATCTCTCCCTTGGAGCAATTTTTGCAACATCCTTACGCCATAAGAAAGTATAAAAAATCTCTTTAAATATATCAATTACAATCTTTGGAAAGAGAAAGATTGGAGAAACTCTTTTCAACTTCCACAGCTATAGTCTTTGGCAAAAGAAAGACTTAGAAAACTCTCTTCAACCATAATTTTTTTCATAGAGAAAGATTTGATAAACTCTTTTCAAAACAAACCCTCATCAACTGTGTCATCTTCCCTTTTTTTAAACAATGTATCTCTTAGGTCATACCTCGTTAGGCACTTTTGTTACAACCTTTTCTAGGTTACACCTATCCTAGGCTGTGTTTTTCTATAGGCATCTACACATCATTGTGGGCTTCTTCCATCCAAATGTGTCTTCCACCATAAGGCCTTCAATAAAAGTAAAAATTTTAAGTCTTCCACAACAAATGAGATCTCTCTTCGAAATTCATCCATCGAAGAGTGCATCTCCCATCCAACCATTGGAATCTCCCACACCTTATCTGGATATTGACAAACTTGAAAATCTCAAAATTTTACTTTATCAACCACATCAACATAGGAGCACCACAAGTTCCTCTTTAATCATCAATCCATCAAAAGCATCATCTTAGTGCTCCCCTTTCAAGCATTGATATCTTTGTCATTCTATATCATTTAACACCATAACTTGAACCAAAGATTCACACAACTACCACAACCAATCTAATCAACCTAACCTTTAATTCAATAACTTCAAAAAATATCTAATTTGGCTTATAAATGCTTAGATCTAAACAGAGAAACGTAGATTTGTACTTTGTAGATCTCAAACAATCACTCCAACAACATATTCCAATTGATCTATATTAACATCATCTAAAATCAAACCAGATTTAGGGAAAGAGAAAATCTCACCTTAAGACATATCAATCTACTTCTTCAATTGTGTTCACCATGTTCAATGCATCATCTATGGTCTTGATCTTCCACGGTCCATGCTCACTACACCACTTGTTAGGAGAACTCAACTAAGTTGCATCATCTACATAGAGATCCAATACACAAATATAAGAACACACACACTAAACGCAATGGATTTAAGAAAGTCAGAGCATCATAATGTCCTATATGCCCTATAATCTCTTCTCATTAGATTTTCTCATACTTTCCCTCTCTTTAAATACCTTTCCTATACTAAGTTTTACTCTCTCTTACCTTATTTATTCTCTTGTATCCTAAATCCCATGTAGAAAAGTTTGAATCCTTTTTCTTGAGTTCATGTTTTATTTCAGGATTCTTAATGACTCTTACTCTTTAAGACATGGCTAATGTGTCACCTACTAATGTGGCTTCTACTAATAATATTAACATCAATATATCCATTGAAGGTCTTATTTAAAAAACAATACCAAAGGAATTAAATAGTTGTCAACTAATGTACGAAATGTATATTGTCTTCTAATTCTATAAAATATAAATAATTTATTGAGACAACTCTTAGGGTCAAAAACTCAAGATGATTTGCATATACACTAAAGCTTCCTCACGTAAATTAGAGCTAAAATGCATAGTTTGAAATTAGGAACATTTTGAGACCAATTGAAATAACTCTATATGCCTCAAAAAGGTCCTTTTTATGTTATTTTAGATTCGGTAAAAATCAAAACAATTAACATTTATCTTAAGAAAGTTTCTTTGCATAGAAACATAGAGCTAAATGGTTGCAAAAAAAAAAAAAAAAGGCTGAGTAAATAAACCATAACAAAGTAGTGGCATTTTAGTATGGAAAGGGAAAATTACAAAGCTTATAAATCCCTTGGGGATCATGGATAGGATTGCCCTAATTTCAACAGGAAGAAATGCATTTCTTCCCTTAATTACTTTTAGTTTTAGGGAGAAAAGTCTTAGAATGCTAAAAAATTCATTGGCAATGCATGAAGTTGGGAAAATAAGGCTTTTGGCTTAGATAGACAAGTTACAATTTATCCATTTCCAATTGTAATCACTTTTAATAACTATCCAAATATTTTATTCATTGTTATTCATTTTCACATGAAATCATGATTTTAAATAAAGTGGAACAAATACCTCAAAATATTATATGAAAAGGTGTAACAAACTTCATTCCCCCATATAGGAAAGGTAAGCAGAATGATTTGCCCATATAAGGGATTTGACTATTCCTTCCATTTGATTGACATTTTGAGATAAAACTTAGGTATGTGACAAGTGGTATTAGAGACAAACTATAACCTAACCTAATAAGCTTATGACTACTATTCCTTAGAGTAGGGTGGCTGTGAACCCACCTAATGATGCTTATGATTGTTATTTCTTAGTGTGGGGTGGATAGTAGGTAGACTCTGTCCATGTTAAGAGTGATGCAGATTTGGATATGAAAGAATGTAAGACTTTATTCTTTCACATCAAAAAGTTAAGTGAAATGATTTGGTCATATAAGAGGGTTTGGGTACTACTCCCATTAAGTTGACATTTTAAGATGAAACTTAGGTTTGTGACACCAAGGTTGCTTGAATGGGATCTAAAATATTGGAAAGTAAGAAAAGAAAGAATGGGGAGAAAGAGGAAGAAAATAATACATAAAAGTCATGATTGTATTATTATTTTATAAAAAAATATACATAAATTCTATATATAAAGAAATACAAGAAACCAAATAAGAAAAATTTAAAACACATTACAATCAAACAAAGGATTTTGTGAAGCATACTATGATAATTATGAAACCTTTGTCCATAAGTATATATAAAAAAAAAGAACCAATCTAAATCCAACATAAACTTTCTATCTTTGTTATCTTGGTTTCCCAAAAAGGGATAAAAATCCCTTCACTTGGAAATCCTCACAACTTTTACCATTAGAGCTACCCTCACTTGAAAGCAAAAGATCTTCTTAAGTAGGAAGTTGGTCTTGGGATTAAGAAGTTGGAGATTTTGAATCAAAGGGCTATGCTTTAACACATTTAAAGCATTTGTCTACATGATAACTACTTCTTTTTATATATATATGTATGTATATATGTGTGTGTGTATGCATGGACATACATACACGTATTACAAATTTTATAATCTAATATAGTAAAATTAATTCTCCAATAACTAACCTATCGACCAAACAATAATGAAATCCAATATGAGAATCTTTATTCATTTTTCTTTCATATATATATATATATGATAAAGTTCTAATGATTCTCCAGCTATTCTTTTTAATTTTTTTTTTAAAGAAATTAAAATTCTATAATTGAAATGTTAGAATTGACGTGGCGCCGAATGCTTGGGCTGGAAACGGGACACTAGGCTTAGCCTCTCCTTGCCAACGAGGAGGGAGGTCTTTACATTTATGGCGCTTGCTTCTCTGCAGCTGTGTACTTCCGCGATGGAAACCGCCGTTCACAAGCTTCCTTCTTTCAAAATCCTAAATGCTAGCTGCTACAGTTACCGAGGCTCCGCTAGATTTCCGTTCGGGTTCCGCAGGCCTTCGTCTTCCTTATTCGTTTCGGCTTCGGCAGTCCAAGAGGGCGACACGGCTCTTGGATCCGTTTCTCTTGGTCACGTGACCCGACCCGATTTTCCCATCCTCCACCAGGTACTCACGTTGGTTCGCCTTCAATTTCAGCGAATTGTAATGGATAATTATGGAGAATTTGAGGTCTCTGTTGAATCCTCTTCTTCTCTGTGTTCAGTTGTTTGAGTTGAAACCGTATGTTTGTTTTGCTCGGAACTGGACTTTTGGGATTATAATTAACGCGGGGTTCTAATTCGACGGAATATATGTATCTACAAGTACTCGGATGGTTATTTTAGGTTTCCAAAACTGATTCTTTCTCATAGTTGGATTTAATATGCAACAGAATTCTTGCTTACGCTCGGTGCTAACCGTCTTAATTCTTTTTTTTTTTCTTTCAAGGAAGTGAATGGCTCAAAACTTGTCTACTTAGATAATGCTGCAACTTCTCAGAAGCCCGCTGCTGTATTGAAGGCTTTGCAAAATTATTATGAAGCTTTCAATTCTAATGTGCACCGTGGGATTCATTTCTTAAGGTGCCTAACCTTCAAAGAAATGCTTGAATTTTCTCATTCTTTTACCTTGTGATAAATATTTAAAATTAATTGATAGCTGTGGTACTTAGTGTTTGTCAATTTTTTACTGCCATGTGATTACAGACTCTACCTTTTTATCTTATCTATTTTAAATAATACAAGTCACTTACGGGATCTTCTGTATAAAGTGCAAGGGCGACGGATGAGTATGAGTTGGCAAGGAAGAAGGTGGCAGCTTTTATCAATGCGTCAGAGAGTAGAGAGATTGTTTTCACAAAGAATGCTACTGAAGCCATCAACCTGGTAGCTTATTCGTGGGGCCTGTCTAATTTAAAGCCTGGAGATGAGGTGTGCTTATGCTGCTCCTCTCGCAATTTATCTTGGTACATGTTTTTGTTTTACTAATTTGAATAGACTAAGGAAACTGATATTTCTCGTATATGTAAAATTCACTTTGTTAGTGAGGATAGCATCGAAAAATAGGGATGAAGTTGGAAACTAGAACCATGAAAGAAGGTTGAATCTTTAATTTTTTTTCTTTCTGAAGCTTCTCACTGCCTGCATCCAATGATTTGGGTGACTAGTTGGACTTGGCACTATTTCCTTCTCCACCTGTTTCCCACATCTTGTTTATTAAATTTTCTGAATTCAATGATTGCTGATGGTAGACAGAGACTAGAAGAGCACAACACTGTTCCATTGTACAGAACTTGCACGATTTTGTGATTCATGGGCTTTCAGTAGCCTTAAGATAAGATCTAGCAATTCCTATAATTTTTCAAGAGGAAGCAACAACCATACGACAACATGTCTCAAGTAACCTTGAATATTTGTGAAACAAAATGGGCCATGCAGCTTTTGAGGGTTTAGGGATATTGCAACATTGAACTTAAAGCTGTTGGAGTGGAAGAGGGAGCAAAAAAAGAATGATTGAACTTAAAAGTGCAGATACATATGCTGTTATGCTGTAGAGCTGGGCTTAAACTATTCCACGTCTCTTGTCTGAATTATATCATCTCTTGTCTTCCTGTACCTCGTAATCTATTACCATTATGGCAATTATTTCTCTTGTTAAGGAACAAAAAATGTGTTTTTGTCTCTCAATTCAAATGTCTTGATTAAAATCTCAATTTACTTTCCTCATCTTACTCAGCTTCTGTTTTAAGTTGCATCCGACAGCCTTATTTTCTTTGTTCTTCTTTGAAAAAAAGTAGAAAAGTGAGAAAAAGATGAATAAAAAATGTTTTACTTTGTGCCCTTGCTCAATATATTTTTTTCTTACAGGTAATACTTTCAATTGCTGAGCACCACAGTAACATTGTTCCTTGGCAACTTGTAGCTCAAAAGACTGGTGCTATTTTGAAATTTGTGAGTTTGGATGAAGATGAAACTCTAGATATGGACAACCTAAAACAAATTCTTACAAGGAGGACCAAAATTGTAGTTGTTCATCATGTTTCAAACGTGCTAGGTATGTTCCTTTCTTGAATCTCTTCACTTTGGAAATTTGGGCTTCTCTATTGATGTTTTAGTTAAGTTGCATGAATTTGAATTGATTTTTTTATGGTGATTAACATTGTTTGTGGTCTAGGAGTAACTGGGCATCCATAATCTCTGGATTCTTTATGAGATACTATTGGGTTCATGACACTAGGAATTTCAAACCTTGTTTAATCGATGTCTCTCACTGCAGATCAATGGTAGACAGAACGACCTTATTGGATTTTGGCTCTCAGTACATATAGTTTGCATAATCATGCACTAATTCAACTTCATATTGATATAAATAATAAATGCAGACAGTTACTGACTTTTTTGGTATTTTTTTTTTTGGAGGGGGGGGGGCGCACAGTTAAATATGCACACAGTAAGTCTTAGTTGACCTCGGCATAAGTGAAAAAGCGGAGCAGATTAGTTCTTAAAGTGCAATTGGAAATTGTATACTTCAAATTGCATTATAATGGGAATAGGATAATAGTGATTGCCTAGTTTGGGTTTGACATGGTAGTGCAACATCCCTGAGCGGTTTCCTATTAAGTAATAAGTGGCTGATAAAAGAATCATTTTTATTTTTTCACATTTTAACTCGTAGTGAATAATATCAGCAAAGGAATGAAAAGGTATTGAAAGACTTCTTCAATAGAGGAAAGGAGGAAAAACTACATACTTGAGACTCATAGACTCAACCAACATATTTTTTTTAACCAGTTCATCTTACTTGGGAGGAATGATTGTAGAAGATTGATTTTGTTTTTCTCTGTAAGTTCGTGAGTTCCAAGAGTTGTTATGAATGACATGTGATATGAAATTGGATTAAGTCTTATATGGCTTTTAAGGTAAGTCACTCGGCATCAAAGATTAAAATAGTTCCTTTTTCTAGGCTAATATTTCATAAGTTAACACAACTTTTGTACTGAGGGGAGATCTGTAACGTTTCTAACTCTTTGGATTTCAGGGTATTTTGTTACCAGGTCTCTAAAGTTTTTTGGAGTTCCTCAATGTCCTTCGTTTGAGTATTATTAATTTATTATTCAATTTAGAGAAAAAAAAATGCTACTAGTACATAAGCGTCCCCACAGATGTGTGTTTTCAATAACTCAAAATATAGAGTTGAATAGTACATAAACAGTCTTAAGCTTTTATTTTATTCTCTTTTGCAGCCTGAAATGGATCCCTTGTTCTATTGAACATCTAAAACACGATATAGTTCACTATTAAGTAGCCAATTAAACCTGCAATTTTCCCAGATCTGATCACTTTTCAATTATTTAACCCTAATCCTTTTAGTCAGCCCAAACCCCAATGCCAGCAGCCCCCGTCAGTACACCTCCCTTGATAACATATAATATGTGCCCCTGCTTACACAATTTCATCAAATTTGGATCTGTCTAATTAAAAATCATTTTTCCACAAAATTTTTATTCTAGAACAGAAATATCTACCCAAACATAAAACTCGAGCTATATTTCTAAGGATACTGAAAAGTGCTAGCTATGTTCAGATTCGAAGAGTTATTGACATGATGGTTATGGAGACTTGTTTTTAGTGGGATTCACAATCTAAAAGTAATCTTTGTTTGAGGTCCACATAAGAAAATTTTTTGTTTAATGAATATTTTAATGTGTAACATTTCAAAGAAATAAGCATTAGAATTATCATCTAGATAAATAACATCATATTTTCAAGTGTGAAAGCTATTTTTTCCTTTAAAAATGAAAAGTTGTAATAGAAAATAAAAAGGTATTCATAGGACCACTCTTATTTCCTCCGTTAAGATAAGCTTTGGAGTCCCGCCTACCCTCTTTTTCTTTATGTTCTTGATTATTTTTTTCTTTAAAGTGACAAGCCAATCATTATTTTGTCAAAACATTCTTATGAGAAGATATGAGATGTTTCTTAAAAGTTTTTTTTTTTCCAAATGTTTTTCATTTGACAGCAATTTTTGCAGTTGTGTATTTTATTTGGAAAAAAAAACTTTTTCGAAACACTTACAAAAATAAAGCGACAGTTTTGGTTCAATAACAGAAAATTGTTCTTAGAGAAAGTAGCAGCCAACTAACTGAATAAAGGATTTAACAAATACAAGCAAACATGAGACAGCATATATATAAGAAAAGATTGTGATAGCTATCAAGAACCTTTTGAATCACTACTAGGCCAATAGTTCTTATAGGACTACCATGCAGTTTGGTGCGCTGGCAGCCCATTGCTTGCTTTCTTTACCACCTAGTTGTCTTAGTGTTTTCTTAAGGTGTATTAGAATTGAGTTTTTGTTCAGCCATTTGTTATGCATGACTGCTTATGCATAAAGAAGCTATGAGTTAATCTGATTCGTTATTTGAATAATTGTTTTCTCTGTTTCCTCTATTTGTTTGAGTGTTCTATTTCTTTATTCAGTAAATTGCATGCCTCTTTTTGATTTTTCATGGAAACAATTTAATCTATACTTGATTTTTCTGTAGCTTCTGTTCTTCCTATTGAAGAGATTGTGCATTGGGCGCATGATGCTGGGGCAAAAGTGCTCGTTGATGCTTGTCAGAGTGTTCCACATATGCCTGTTAATGTACAGAGCCTTGATGTTGATTTTCTTGTTGCTTCTTCCCACAAGGTTAGTATACTGCCTTATATCAAGTTCGTAGCCTCATGGCCGAGCATAATAAGTTAAAGGAATAAACATTCTTCAGATGTGTGGGCCTACAGGCATTGGATTCTTATATGGTAAGAGTGAGCTCTTGTCTGCCATGCCTCCATTTCTAGGTAAGTTAGTAAGATCTTGTCTTTGTGAAATTTCATTTCTTGTCCTGCTGAAGTTCTTAATACAACTCAACAAGAAGGAAAAGCATTGGTAACGTTCAGCTGATCCTAGTGTCAATTCTTTTTTCTCCCTTTCCAGGTGGTGGAGAGATGATTTCTGATGTATTTCTTGATCACTCCACTTATGCTGAACCTCCATCTAGGTTAGTTAGTTTACTTGCATCATGACCAAATTCAGATGCTTGCATCAAGTGCTTGTGTCAAAGTTGGTGATTGGTGACTGCATGTGTACTAGATCCCATGGGCTTGTTTGGTACACTACTTTTTATAATAGATGATACGCCCTAGTTTTAACATCTCAAAACCTTTTTAGTCCTTTCATTCTGCATGTAACTCGTAACATTTATAATAATGGAACTTCAACTTTAACACTTGGACTACCCTCGAATTCCTCCCTTACCTCTCCCTCTCTCGCTTTCTTGCCTCATTCACCACTCCTGCAACTCTGCTGCCCCGCTTCCCCATAACCCCATAAAAACACATGGATGACTGCCATATCTGAATATGAGTCGTTCATCCTCTCTTGTATATATATATGTTGTTTAATCTACTGGTTGACTGAATTAGATTTGAGGCTGGTACACCTGCAATAGGAGAAGCTATTGGATTGGGAGCAGCAATTGATTATTTATCGGGACTTGGTATGCAAAAGATACATGATTATGAGGTGAGTTGAAGTTTTGTGCCAAATGTATCTTTTAGTCTATGGTTGAAAAATACGATGGGGAATGCCTTAATGAGTTAAATTTCGTGAAATCACAGTTGTTTAATTGAAATTGCATTGATTATGCACAATTGTAATGGAGTTCAACCAACATCTGTAGCTTGTTGAAGCTTTGAAACATTTACATAATTTAATGGCAATCCAACTTCAAGCAGCCATTAAGAAAGAACCAAAAAAGAGGGGAAAAAAAATTTGTCAAGATATATGTTGACATAGCATGTGCTGTTGTTTGCAAATTTTGGTTTACAGTTGGAACTGGCTAACTATCTGCATGAGAGCCTTCGTTCAGTCCCCAATGTTCGCATCTATGGCCCAGTACCTTCTGGAAATATCAAGCGCGCTGCTCTCTGCTCTTTCAATGTTGAGAACATTCACCCTACCGACATTGCTACATTTCTTGACCAACAGGTATGGGAACAGAAGCATTGTAAATGTATGGTAAACTTGCAGTGCTCATGTTTTATCAAATTCATTTTTCCTTAACCTTTTGAATGTAAGCAAGTTGTGAATATTCAAGAATCCTAAGAATTCAAAAGCTTCTAGACAAATTGTTTAAGAGTTGAGGAAACTTACATTGTGGAATGAAAACTAACATTTCTGGTTTCAGCATGGAGTGGCGATCAGATCAGGTCACCATTGTGCCCAACCCCTTCACCGCCATTTAGGGGTCAATGCAAGTGCACGTGCTAGCCTTTATTTCTACAACACTAAAGAAGATGTTGACGATTTTATCCGGGCACTCAATGATACAGTCAGCTTCTTCAGTTCGTTCAAGTAGAGTTAATTCTTCTCTTCCGATTTGCTTCAGTTCTGTGTCAGCTCTCCATTACCCATAATTATGTTTATTATGTCTTTTTCTTCTTTCATTTTCTCATGTCTTGTTGGGAGTACACTTCTGGGTTGTGTTTTTTCCTTCAACTGGCATCATTTGCTGTGTCATATGAAGCCGCTGCCCTGGATGAGGTCCCCTATGTAAAGGACAAGGCGTAAGATACTGATTAAACATTCACATACAGCTATAGCGTCCTGTTTTATGGGTAGTGCTACCGTTTATCAATCGATTCTGGTAGCAGCTCCGGCCTTTATCCTCTAAATTACATATAACATGTTTCCCCGGACGTAACGAGGTCACACGTTAAAATGGGCGTTGTTTGGAGAAAAAGGGGGGAAGGGTAGGGGGGGTGGGGTGGTGGGTGTTTGGGGGGGGGGGGGGGGGGGGGGGGGGGGGGTTGGGGGTTGGTTGTTGGGGTTTGTGTGGGGAGGGGGTGGGGTGGGGTGTGGGGTGTGTGGAGGAGGCGGGTGGGGTTGGTTTGGTGTTTGATGTGGGTGTGGTTGGGTGGTGGCGGTGTAGAATTTATAGACAAAAATGATATCATTTTCCGAAGGTTGTAAGAAATCCCAACATTGTTAGGGCTATTTGTTTGCTGTCTACTAAGAAAAGTTTGCTTCAGTGATACGTAACATATTTATACCCATCTGTTAGCCTGCTTCAGTTACTCTTAAGTATTAACATTAGTATTACTGTTCTTGTTGTTTAAAATAAAAACGTTAAGGTTATTAGGTAGTTTGTACTCAGGAACCAAAAACCATTCAAGTAAAAATTAATGATCTTCTTTATCACCCATAACATCGTTATGCCTCTTTTGAAATTTGGGGCATATAAATATTTGGAATTATAGCGTGTTAATAAAATTTCAAAAAAAGATCAATAAATAGAACAACATTATCGCCGTGATATTCCGTTTATAGATGATGTTTTCAGAAGTTATACTTTTCATTATCTCTCCTGACAATTCTAAAATATCGTTACGTTTTCTAATCCTTGGATGTCATGAATTTTTCAATTTATTAAACTATAATCAGGCAATTTTAATCTGTATAATCATTTAGTAACTTACAGATTTGCAAGAAATCTCAATGGGTAGAAATTTATATATTAATGGTAAGAGTAATTTACTTTTTGATCCAAAAATTTAACCTCTAATATCCTGCTAAGTTAAATTGCAAATATTAGTAATTGTTAATATCATGATATTTGAGCACCATTGTCAATATTTTAGAGAATTAGGTCGTGATAATAAAAGCTCAAAAAAGAAAGTGGATAGAACGATTTTTCTCTTTATCCTAAGTTGGTCAAATTTGATAGGTCATCTCTTGTTGACTAACATCGATCTCGTAATAGTTTCACACATACATCTTCGGGATAATTGGAAAGAAATGATGCACCCTGTCAATCGATTAAATATTACTCTTCACGCTACTTTGAAGGAAGACTGCAAAGAACTTCTCCTTTGAAAAATTTTGTAAGATGTAATAAGATGTTTTAATTTAATTAATTTTTTAAATTAAATAATCCTTCAATTTCAACTTCTTCAGCATTTGATCCCTCGCTTCTTCCTCTCCTCCAAGAACAGAATCCCTTTTTCCTTAACTCAACCCATGTCCGTTCATGATGTCCTTCTCCTCCGATGTTTTTGATTTTGTGGTGCACAAGGGAAATGGGATAAAAGGTCTGGTAGACATCGGCCTTGATAGTGATCCCGTTCTGTAAATGCAACCTCTTGAAGAAAGACTAGACCCAAGCAAAGTAGAACCAGACGAATCCTGTTTGAAGATGAGCCACGTTAGCCTGCCACATCAGCACCCCCGACAGAGAAGACGTCTGCGCCCTGCGGCTCTGCCTTGCACCACCACTGCACCGCGCTACCTACGGTTCTAGCACCAGACACAGCTAGTGCTAGACGGGGCTACACAAGCTACCGCAACAGCGTTGCCCCTTTTACCCTTCTTCTTCCTCTATTAATATGTACACAATGTTTCGTTTTTTTTCATCACGGGAACAATTTCTCCCGCAAGAACTCTTTGTAAATCGGTTTGCTTGTTAATGAAATCAGCAGATTCACCCGAAGTTCCTGAGTTGTTTACTTCTTTACAAGCAAGATTCACCCGAAGTTCCTGAGTTGTTTACTTCTTTACATGGTACCCGAGCCAGGGTTTGAGGAGCTGCATTTTTTTCTCTAAAAAATCGCACTTCAAACCTAACGGTTTTTCGATCCAAACCCAAACACGCTTCCGCACTTCACAGAAATCTGTTTTTCGGCCTTTTCTGCGTTATTTTCTGCCACTTTCGGCTGCAGAATCGTAGATTTCGACCATTTCTCATCTCCGGCACTCGCAGAACATTTCTGCAACAAAGTCCGATCACCTGCTCCAAAACGGCATCGTTTTTTGATAAAACAAACTCGTAATCAGAAACTACGTCGTTTTAAGCAACACATATCCTAACTTCGTCAATACGACGTCGTTGGACTTTACTTGCCCTAAAATCATCATGCAGAATGACATTGTTCCCCATCCACCTCAAAAGGCTCAAAACGACGCCGTTGCAGGTTTTTTGCCCTAATCTGCCCACGCAGAATCGACATCATTACTGCTGTGGCCTTTTTGTCCTAGTACGGAACGGCACCATTTCTGACCATCGTGCCCTAGATCAATGGCCGACGACCGCTCTGCCCGCACTGGCAACCAGTCCAGCGGAGGTCCGCAGTATGTACCGCCACACCGCAATTACATGAGGCGAAATGTGCCACCTCTCGAGCCGCCTCAAATCAACCAAACTCCGCCGCGAGTGGACACTCCCTCGCGCCGAAATTTCGAAGAAAACAACAATTGGGTCCGAGTTGAACCCGACTTCACCGACCTACTTTATTTGCCCATCGGAGACACCAATTCTCTGACGCTGGTGACCGTGAAACTGACCGGAGCCTCGAATTATGCCGTCTGGTACGAGACGATGCTGATTTCGCTGTTGATCAAGAACAAACTGGTCTTCGTCGACGGGTCCTACCCGAAACCGGAGGACGGGTCGCCGCTGCTGCCACTCTGGGAGCGGTGCAATTAGGTTTGCCGGGGCTGGATTCTGAACTCAATCGCAGAGGAGCTCCACAGCGGCCTGATTTAGACCCGCTCCGCCGCGAAACTCTGGTCCGAACTCCGCGCCCGGTACAACCAAGTCGACCCGAGTCGCATCTACGCCTAATTACCTGTCTCTGGAAAATCCGACAAGGGGGAAACTCGATTTCGGTGTTCTTCGGCCAGCTCCAGGAGCTCTGGGAAGAGTATGATTCACTGATGGAGGTTGAGGAGCCGGATATTCTGCTCTACCCGCCATACGTCCGCCACCAGGAGAAGATGAAATTCTACCAGTTTATGCACGGCGTCGATGGGGTCTATTTGGCCGTCCGAGACCAAATTTTCTTGATGAATCCGCTTCCCGACGTTTTCCAAGCCTATTCGATCCTCATCAAGGCCGAGTACCGGCGGACGGAGGTGGGGAAGACAGCGGCTGATTACAGCTTTGTTGCGACGAACACTTCGCCCGACGCAACAGAGTCGTTCAAACAGTCAGCACTTGTTGCAACGGAACGACCTATCGTGGCGACATCAGTGCAATCAACGCTGACCGAGAACGACGCGTCGTTCTCACTTAAGGCCGCACAAAACGACAGGTCGTTTAGGGCAAACAACGTGTCGTACAGGGCAGTTGAAAAATGCCCAATTTGCGGCCGGAAAAATCACACTCGGGAAAATTGCTACCGCCTCACTGGCCCCTAGTGTGAATATTGCAAGAATTATGGGCATGAGCGCAAGGAATGCTACAAGCTGAACGGGTTCCCTCTAGGTCACAAGCACTACAAGGAGGAAGCAAAAGCCAACTTAGTAACCGACGATTCAGATCATGTCTTCATCACCAAAACCGACTTCCAACGGTTCATGCAATTTGTCAAAAAGGACTCCGAAGATAGCCATGCTTACTTGGCTGAAGGTATGTCTGATTTCCTCAATCGAGTTTGGATTATTGATTCTGGTGCTAGTGATCATATTACTGCCAACTTAAATTGCCTAGACTCTATTGCATCATGCGCATCTAGATCTAGGAAAGTTAAATTTCCTAATGGTGATAGTGCATTGGTTACTCACACTGGCAACACCCACATTTCCAAGCATCTCAAATTGAATATTGTCCTATATTCTCTTGATTTTAAATTCAATTTGATATATGTTTATAAATTCTGCCTTGATAACAATTGTCGAATCATCCTCTACACCGAATTTTGTGTATTTCAGGACCTTTCAACGAGTGATGTCAAGGGCCTGGGTAGGATGAAAAATTGGCTTTATTTCTTTGTTGCATCATCTACTAGGAAAAATTCATCCACACTTGGAACTCCAAATTCACATTTTGTAAACTCCTTATTGAGTTGTACTTTTGATTCCAAACTTTGGCATTGTCGTTTTGGACACATGTCACATGCAAAATTTAAATTTATCAAAGAACTTCCTTTTCAAAATTATTCTCTTGATAAATTTTGTGATATTTGTCCACTTGCGAAACAAACTCGCAAACCTTTTCCGACGCGCGATCACACAGCGCAACGGCTTTTTGATTTAATACATGTTGATGTTTGGGGCCCATACCAGACCCCTAATCATGATGGGTCGAGATATTTTCTCACCATTGTCGATGACTTTTCACGAAGAACGTGGACGTTTCTCATGAAAACAAAGAACGAAACTTTTCCAAAAATAGAAGAGTTTCTCAATCTCGTTCGCAATCAGTTTGACACCAATATCAAACGCATTCGGACCGACAATGCCCTTGATTTCCTTAATCACAACACCAAAAACCTTTTCTCATCTAGGGGGATCACGCATGAAAGCTCATGTGTCCACACTCCCCAACAAAATGGTGTTGTTGAGCGTAAACATCGTCACATTTTAGATGTAGCACGAGCGCTCAAATTTCAGGCTCACCTCCCCATTAAATTTTGGGGAGAGTGCATTCTCACAGCCACATACCTCATCAATAGGATGCCATCATCCGTTTTAAATGGGGTCACACCCTACGAGAAATTATTTGGGAAAACTCCCAAGATCTCTCACCTTAGGGTTTTTGGATGTCTCTGTTATGCCACTACTGTGGGATCCAGAGACAAATTTGCTCCACGAGCAAAACCATGCATCTTCATGGGATATGCACCTAGTCAGAAGGGATATAGACTTTATGACCCCGAAACACATCGTTTCTTTGTCAATAGGGATGTCACATTCCACGAGGACATTTTCCCTTTCTCACGCACTAGCCCTAAATCACAGTCTACACACCTTGTCCCTTTGACAGATCTCATTGAAAAGGATCCGGGAGTACATCAATCAACGCCAATCGGCGAATGCTCCAGCTTATTCCCCACTTCGAATGAGCACATTTCCACACCACCTGAGCCTACACCTCTTTCACACCGAACCCTGGTTCCTCCACTACCATCAGCCGAACCATACGATTTCTTCTCTGATGAGGACGAACCAGAACCCTCACCATCAGCAGAGCCCCCAGAGCCTCCAGCTGACATAATCCCGAGGCGCTCCACTAGAGTCTCTCGACCACCACTTTGGTCAAATGACTATGTCTGCCCTACCATCAATGCTCTTGAAAGCACATATTCAAAATACCCACTTTCCGCCTTCATTTCATATGATCACCTTTCTCCTATCACCCAAGCCTTCATTGCCTCCATTTCACTTGAAATAGAACCAACCTATCACCATGAGGCAGTTTGCAATCCTAGATGGCAAGATGCCATGACACAAGAGATCACGGCATTGGAGGCAAACAACACTTGGGAGATTGTGGATCTTCCACCTGGGGGGAAAGCCATTGGATGTAAATGGGTATATAAGATCAAGTACAATGCTGATGGGACGGTGGAGAGATATAAAGCCCGTCTTGTGGCTAAAGGTTTTAGCCAAAAGGAAGGAGTGGACTATCATGATATTTTTGCACCAGTGGTAAAGAATATTACAGTTCAATGTGCCCTCTCATTGGCGGCTCAGAATGACTGGAATATCTACCAGATGGACGTTAGCAATGCTTTCCTACAAGGGGACTTACATGAAGAAGTATACATGCGCCCTCCTCCTGGCAACCCACATGAACATACTGGGAAGGTATACAAGCTCAAACGCTCTATTTATGGACTTAAGCAAGCTGCATGACAATGGTATGAGAAATTCACCACAGCTCTACTGGCAGCTAGCTATCAAGACTCCATGCACGACACTTCCCTCTTTGTCAAGCGACAAGGTAATCTCATTGTCCTCCTCATGATTTATGTTGACGACATCCTCATTACAGGTAGTGACATTGATGGCATCAAGGAATTGAAGGCACATTTACATTCTTCCTTCCACATCAAGGACTTGGGAGATCTCAAGTTTTTTCTTGGGGTTGAGGTCTTGAGAGATGAGAAGGGCCTTCACTTGAGTCAAAGAAAATACATCCTTGAACTGATTGATGAGATGGGGCTCAGTGGTACAAAACCAGTTGACAATCCCATGGACACAAATCTATCCTTGACCACAGCCAAGCACGATCAAGGAGCACATGTCCCGAGAGATGATGACCCTCTTCTGAATGATTCCCTTAAGTATCAACAACTTATAGGGAAACTGAACTATCTCACGGTCACACGACCAGACATCTCCTATACAGTTCACAATTTAGCTCAATTCATGCACAAGCCGAAGAAGTCTCATTGGGAAATGGCTATTCGACTAGTGAGATATCTGAAGAGCTGTCTAGGAACAGGATTATTCATCCCCTCTTCAGGAGGTTATCAGATGTGCGCCTACTGTGATTCCGACTACGCATCATGCAAGGTAGGTCGGAAGTCCTTGACAGGTTTTTACATCATGCTTGGAAGTACCCTCATCTCTTGGAAAAGCAAGAAACATGGGGTAGTCTCTAGATCATCTACAGAGGCTGAATATCGGGCAATGGCAGTCACATCCTGCGAGATACTATGGTTACTTGGACTTCTTGAAGATATGGGAATCAATGTTCCCCATCCAGTACAGTTATTTTGTGACAACAAAGCTGCCATGGAACTCGCCGCTAATCCGATGGTACATCAGCAGACCAAGCACATAGATGTGGACAGTCATTTTATTCGTGAGAAGATACGTCGACAGATTATCAAGACCGACCACATCGGGACTAAGGATCAACCAGCCGACCTTCTAACCAAGGCCTTTGGGGCAAATCAGCATGCTTATCTCCTTTCCAAGCTAGGCGTTATTAACACATACCGACCATTAGCTTGAGGGGGCCTATTTGAAGATGAGCCACGTCAGCCTGCCACATCAGCACCCCCGACAGAGAAGACGTATGTGCCCTGCGACTCTGCTCTGCACCACCACTGCACCGCGCTACGTACGGTTCTAGCACCAAACACAGCTGGTGCTAGACGGGGCTACACAAGCTACCGCAGCAATGTTGCCCCTTTTACCCTTCTTCTTCCTCTATTAATATGTACACAATGTTTCGTTTTATTTCATCATGGGAACAATTTCTCCCGCAAGAACTCTTTGTAAATCGGTTTGCTTGTTAATGAAATCAGCAAGATTCACCTGAAGTTCCTGAGTTGTTTACTTCTTTACAAGCAAGATTCACCCAAAGTTCCTGAGTTGTTTACTTCTTTACAAATCCATACCCATCATCGACGTCTCCAACTGGGAAGATCCCAATGTTACAGAATTAATCTGTGATGCTGCTAGTAATTGGGATTTCTTCCAGATAGTCAATCATGGGGTGCCCTTGGAGGTTCTTAAGGACTTAAGGAATGCAGCTCATAGGTTCTTTGAGCTACCGATCGGGGAAAGAAAGAAATATCTGAAAGAGAACTCTCCATCTGAGGTTGTACGCTTTTTCACGAGCTTCAGTCCTCAAGCATAGGAGGTCCTAGAGTGGAAAGATTACCTTGCACTCATATGGGTGTCTGAGGATGAGGCTTCTGCCTTCTGGCCTTCCGCATGGAAGTAAGATTTCATTTTTCTAAAAATGTAAATGTTTGAATAATAATCAACCAACTAAATTCCATAATCTGTTCTTAATTTCAAGGTTTGGCCAAAGAGTAATCTATCCAGCAAGTCCTGAATTTAAGTTTGATTCTATTTCGCTTTCAAAACATGCAATGATAATTGAAGGAAACATTGGGGGTTATAGAAAAGGGATAGTAGTAGTTTAGTCGATTTAATTTGACCGTTGTCTTCTAGGTTAGGAGTTCTGAATAATTTGTGATTTAGCAATAATATAGGCTCCAGAGTGAGTGGAAATATGGGGAAAACATGCACATAAACACATCTGCAGGCATCCGAATGAGAAGGGACACTACCACAAGCAACATGGTATGAGCAGTGAATACTTTCCACTTATGTTTTTATCATGCATGTTAATGACTGCTACAATCACTGTGGCCTTGATGTGGTAGGAACTGTTTGATGTGATCAATATGAGGGGATATTGATTATCTAAGTTGACTCTTATTGCTATTCCCCAAAATGAAAGCTCGGTATTTTGCGCAACTTCATGATTTGAAAATGTGAAAACCATCCCAAGCTTTGGTATTAAGCTTTTTTCCATGTCAAAAGGAAATGAACGTCCGCCACAAGACATGGCTACTCAAATCTGTGATTTTAAAGGGTAGGAGATAGATAGAGTTTTGTATGGGAGCAACTGATCATTTTGGTAAATATGGATCTGGAACAAACAAGTTCATTCCTTTTTAAGCCACTTTGATGCAATGTACAAAACCTGGTATGTTCAGGTATCTATCTGCTCTCTCCGAGCAAATCAGTCTCCTTTGTTACCTGTAATGTCTTCTATTTCCAAAGCCAGCTGTGTTTTAATTGACTTCAGTGCGATTTTCATCAGCACAACAACCAATATCCCTCTTGTGGTCACCGCCCGACAACTACCCTGCGAACAAGAGAGAAACCATTCGAATCATGTCTCTGCAACATTTTTTTATTTTATTTTATTTATTTTATCCAAGACCAATTGGTGCTTGTTTGTCCTGTAGGGATCATGCAATAGAATACATGAAGAGGGCTAATGTTTTGATCAGGAGGATCTTGGAGTGAGATGCTACTGAGGAGACTTAACGTGAAAGACATTGACCAAAAAAAGGAATACATGTCAATGGGCGAAAAATGAGGCTTAACCTCATCTACTATCCTCGCTGTCCAAGCCCCGAGCTCACGGCCGGAGTAGGCCGTCGCTCTGGCATTTCAACAATCACCATCCTTCTTCAAGGTGAAACCGGCGGGCTTTACGTGCGAGGAACCAAAGATGAGAGCCGGATACAAGTTCCACCCGATAAGAGAGCCCTTATCATCAACATCGGGGACGTGCTGCAGATTCTCAGCAATAACCGGTACAGAAGTATTGAGCACCGCGCTTTTGCTAACAACACAAAGAATCGAGTTTCAATCCCCATTTTCGTGAACCCAGGACCTGACGCCGCTATCGGACCTTTGGCGGAGCTTTCACAAACAGGAGAGGAACCAATGTACAGGCACCTTCTCTTCTCAGGTTACTTCCAAGTACTTCTTCAGTAAGACTCACGATGTTAAGAAAACCATCGAATTTTGCCAGGGTATAATCTGCGGACTTTCTTGACTAATTCTCATCTCTTTCTACCATAAAATACTTTTTTCTTTTAACTTGCACTATCTTGTGGGTTTCGTGAGATTGTTAATTTGTCTCAAACAATGTTGGAACTGCCTACGGCCCAGTATTATGCTACATCATAAACATAGAAATCTAGCATTCGTGTTTTCCTGACAACGATACTAGAATGTAACGGAAGCTATGAGGTGCTGGTAGCATGAATTGCTTTAGGCTGACAAGACTGGTTAAGAGTGAAATTCTTTATTTTGTTCCTACAATAAATTATAAAAATCGATGCTATCTATTGATCTCCCATGGTCGTTAAAAACGCAGAACAAGCGACACAACAATAAGGGCACCTATAAAAAAATAAAAAATAATGTATTCATCCTTAGCAGTTACCACAAAATCTGCTGGAACCTACAGCAAAACGCAATGTCAGAAAGCGATCACCAGATCTCTTCCCACCCAAGGATTGCCCCCAGTTAATCATTTCTCTTTCTTAGCCAAGGCTTCTCCTTTGTACTCGCCCCCAGCAGTAACCACAAAACCTGCTCCCACCTGGATTGAAAGGCAAAGTAGAAATCTAATAATTATACGCCATCTGCAAGCACGCATGAGAAAGAGGGAGTGGGAAAGAGAGATTACTTGACAATCTTTCAATACAACACGTTCTTGAATCTGTACGTGGCTGCAAACTATAGAACCTTGGATTGAACAACCCTCCGCAATGGTTACATGATCCATGATGACCGAATTTGCAACCTGGATAGAAGGAAAAAAATTTGCAGCTGAGACAAGTAGCCCAAAATGAACCCTCGTTTTCATTGTAACCACATGAGAGCCAACCCCAGACATACCATTGCCATGGTCATACTGCAGCCTAAGATAAAAAAAAAAAATTGTAAATATAAGATTCTTTCAGCGCCCATTACTGAAAATCATCATACCTTTACATTGGAACCGATCTTGCAGTGAGGGCCAATAACAGAGCGTTTCACGCTACATTTGTCACCCATCTGTGAATCTAACCCTAGCATACAGTGTGGTCCCACCTTCCATCAAACCCAAGGATGAGCACATCACATAATAACCTCAACATCCACTATAAAGAAATCACACAAACTTTATAAAATTACAAATATTGGAGCTAGTCTGCAGGTCGAAAGTGTTAAGTCTGTAATTCTAGAGCATTCAACTCACGGTTGTTTTTGACCCAAGCCTTGCCGAAGGATGGATGACATTGTTATGAGTAGAGAAGGTATACCCGGAGAGATGACTCGCCTCGCCAATGACCTGATCCCCACAGAAAGAAAAATAAAACCAACCAGATCAAGCCGCAGCCGAATTAGAGAACAAAGTAAAATGAATAAATCATAGCCCACAACACAGGCTACAGACTTTGTAATTGACTCACATCTCGATTTATGTCGCTGAATGCTTGAATGGAATTTAAGCGCATGCAGTACTTGTTGTTGCTAGCAATATAAACACAGCACTTATGGGCACTATGAGCAGAACCATTTGTACCCAATCCATAGAGACCATGAAAACTGGAAGTAGACGCATTTGCAAGAATTCGAGTCAGCATTTCTTGATTCTTCTGGGAATGAACCTTGTCATTTCCATCTTCTTCTACTTGTGGTGCACCATTTACTAACACTTCTGACTTCTAATGTTTGTAAAAGCAATATGAGCAGGATCAGAGACTATAAGAAAGGGAAGAACAAGTACACACATGCAGGCCTTTTTTTAAACTAACCAGCTGGCTCCGAACAAGATAAGGCAAGACTTCCTGCCTTAAGCTTTTAAATGTATCCTTTTGATTTAAAACTTCTTGCAGAACAGACCTGACAAAATTAGGAGCATATTCAAGACTAACACTTCTAATTTAACAAGTAGGACAGAAAGTTGATGGGAAACAAAAGAAGATAACATGAAACACCTCTTGAATGCATACAAATGAGCATCCATGAGATCAGCTTGGATTTCCATCTGGATGAATGATGAAAGGAATAGAAAGAGTTAGAACAAGCAGAATCATAGTATAACAAAAATAGCCACTGAACTTGGCACTTTCCTTTGAGGAGAGGAAACAATGCTAAAAGTCACCAATATAATAGGGTTCAGTCCAACTACTGGAAGTTTTCTACAATAACAATACACACATACACACTGATGACAACCCCTTACCTGGCCAACTGCACGGACTATGCTCTTCTGTATCCGAATATCTTTTTCCACTTCTGCACCTGGCATGAATTTCAAGATCTTGCATGAGGAATGCAACAGGCAACATCCTGAACGAAAGACAATTTTGAAGAGATGAACCTGTAGCTATGTATAATAAAAACTGCTTTGTGGGATCCAACCCTATAATGTTGTAGCGTCCTGACTTCTTGGCTTTGTCTTTTCCCCCAGAGGAACCAGACTCCAAAGGTCCACTGATGGGAGCGGAACAGAGCATTGCAGTCACTACTGCATCATGTCGCCTATGTGCAGCCGCCACTGCACCAGGAGGAACATCAGAAACAAGATCACCACTCACGACCTGAAGAAACATAAGGGAAAAAAAAAACAGTTGTAACAAAAAACTTTCCAGAGCTTAATAGCTGAAAATTGTCTGGATGCTAACCATGATGTCCTTTGCAGTCAGGTGAAGAGCAATGGCCCGAAGTGCACCAGCTGTTCCAACATCCTCTGGGACTGGAACAACCTGAAAAGTTAGAATAATTCTTAAGCTCTAACTATTTGGAGTATCAGACTGGCTTAACTAGCATATTGGACACCTGACATTTAAGTTCTGAGAATCACAGTAATGGTCAGATCTTATATTACTAGCAGTTCTAGGAGACAAAGAAGTAATCCACAACCTGCACTTAAAAAGATAGTCATTCTGGAATCCATCAGAGAAGCAAAATCGTTTTGTAGTCTTTTTCACTTCCCACAATTATTTTTTATTTTTTATTTTTAATCATGTGAAACCACTCTATAATAACAAAGATACCAAACCTATTCAGAATTGTCGCACCAAGCAGTATGAGTTTCTATGTCTAACAAGAATAAAGCCTACATAAAGCAACAGCAGACTTAAACCTAAAACAAGGAATGTGCTCCACCTAGTTAGGCTTCCAGCAGAGACTAAAATCTGGCCAATGTGCAGATAAGGACTAGTGTGCTGCAGTTGAGGCTGAAGGTTAGTGAAATCTATCTTTTTGACTCGTATGAACATAATAAACAGCCACAGAGCCAAACATAAAATCGGAGAAGATCTATTGCAACGCTCTGGCTATTCACCATATCCTACGTCCAGGCATCTCTTCCAACCTCACAGGAAGCTCCACCTTATTTAAAATCGTTCCAAGCAGTATGTCCAATTTCTAAATTAAAGACAATGCACGCCCTTTCCTACATTTTAGACCATTTAGAGGCATGACTTTCAAGATTGGAGCTGATGTAATGCATTCCCTGTAATGAATAGAATATTGTTTGTTAATTGTTCCATTAGTTACTAGGCTTAAGTACTTGCCCAAGAAATTAAAATAAAAATAAAAATAAAAATAAAAAAAAAAAGCTTTCTGCACTAATTTACTCCCATTTTGACCATATTGCAAGGCAGATACTGAAAACAATGAACGCGAAATGATCGTGTTGTGAATCCCAACCTTCCATAATAATCTTCCCAATGGATTTTGTTCATTTACTATTAGTCAGTACGTCAGGTTTACATCAAACTACTAATTCATATAATTAAGATTGTAGTTATATAAAGTACCCAGAAAAATTATTACTTTTAAAGCGGGAAATACCTCGACACGTAGACGATCAACAAAAGCCTTAGCTACCGAAGCACGAACCTCTCGAGCCGCATCTTGCCCTTCAACCACCTAAACGATCCAACACAAAAACTAAATAATTCGTTCAACAGATTAAAAGAAAAGCATAAAGACATAAATTAGATAAAATAGGGACTAGGGAGGAAGTAGAGGAGAACCGTACAACAATTAGATCCTTAAGGTTACTTTGCTCTAAGAGCTCCAGCACATACCAGAGAACCGGTCGGTCGGCCACCGGGAGAAGAGGTTTGGGAACCTCCTGCACTCAGAAAACCATCATAGATGGAAGGAACTCGTTAGTGATGAAAAGTGGTGGAGATTAATGAGGGAACTATCTGTTTCTCGAGCATATCGAGAGGGAAAAATAAAGTAGAGGGGAATTTGAATTAGAAGAACGCAAAAGGCAAAACAAGCGGAGAGATGGAACCTTGGAAATGATAGGGATAAGATTCTTGGAGGCGCCACCGGCCAGAACCACCACCTGAAAATCCATCGGACCAAAGCAGAAGAAAGAAGGTAGAGAGAATAAATTAGGGGTTTTCGTGGGATTTCTCCTTTTGTTTAGCAGGGAGAACAAATAGAGATGCTATTAATGTTCACGGGGATGTAGCTAAGTGGTGGAGCGTTCGCTTTGCACGTTTGAGGCAGAGAGTTCGATGCCTGCTTCTGCAGGAAAATACTTGTTTTTTGTTTTACATTGAGGAATTTAACGGCGAGGTAGGCAATTTAATTTGTATGGGCTTAACGTTATTTTGAGGGAAGGTTACATCATTTTATTCTAATATTTTATTAACTCTTTGGCATTGTACTATTCGTAGTAAAAGAAGGTGATTTACTATTCTTAACCAGCATTTCAAGTATAGAAATCTAATAAATGAATTAATTTTGACATCTGTCAAAACAATTCAAATCAACATACTTGTATAAACTAAGCATTTGGTATCAAATTATAAAAACAAAAGATAGAAAAATAAAATGAAAAATAGATATTTTATAAATATTATTTATATAGAGGAAGAAAACAAGAGTAAAATTACCAATCTTAAGCTAAAATATGTATAATTACAATCATAATATTATGGATCTCTCCCATTGTGCTTTTACCCACTAAGCCACTCTTACAAATGGACTGTAAAACTCATCCTCTAGCATGTGGGCTTTGGTATGATCACCTTAGTTTTTTTTTTTTTTTTGTGTTTTTAGAGAACATGGATAGTACTCTGACAAATTTTATTAATATCATCAAGGTTAGGCATAATAACATACCTCAAATAAGTACAATGGGCAGGGTATAGTCCTAACCCGTAGAGAAAAGCAAATTACTTACATATTAAACTACCACACATAATTTGTCACATTGGGCAACACATATTAAACACAATACATTGGGCAACACATTCTCTTTACCCTACGGTGGTCTATAATTACTTAAACCTAATTGATCTTTTACATAGACATTTAAGCATGGATGAGGCAATGAGCCAAGATAGTAAAAAATTGTCACATTCTAAATAGCATGGCCATGATTAGCAAGATGATCTGCTACCATATTCCCCTTACGATGCACATGACACAAAAGTGCATGTAAAGGAATCATAGACAAACATAGACGTATGACATACTCCAATTTCCATGGAGTTTTCCATTGTTTAAGCAAACATTGAATTAAATAGAAAGAATTTGATTCAATAACCTGAGGTACTTAACTTCGTGCATGACAGGCCCTCTAACAATGTATATGTTTTTGCCTCCACACTACTTACAAGATTTAACCTGGTAGAAAAAGCCATGATGAAACCTCCATTATGATCTCTAAGGATTCCCCCTCTAGCATTATTTCCCATGATACTTGATCCGTTTGTATTCAACTTATATTGCCTTATAGGAGGAGGTTGCCAATAAACCCAAACTTCTTATTGCCATGGAACATAAATCATAGGAACTTTTAACACAGCTAGCAATATTTGATCTAGAAGACTTACTTGAACCTTAACTTGGATAAAAGTTGATAGCTTGAGCATCCAATGTGTCACAACTTTGTTAATTTGAACAAAGACATATACTCACCATTATGTTTTGCTAAATTCCTAGCCAACAAAATTTCTCTCGCAATAACTTCTCCCAAAATGGCTACTAGCACTCTCTTCTAATTATGCCATGAGGCTTCTGAATACCATGAAGAAACAAGATCATATATGGAAGTAAAATGAACATATACCTGAAGTACATCACTAAATGTTCTCCAAAGTTGTTGTGCCAATCTACTATGCACAAAGACATGATCCATAGTCTCATGCTCACCTTTATTACAACAATACCACTTAGATGCCAATTGGATTCCCCTTCTTTGCATATTACATTCGACATGGATGCCATAATGAATTAATTTCCACATAAACAATCCAATATTTTGAGGGATTACTTTGTTCCATAAAAACTTTGCCTAACACATTTTTTCTTTTTTTACTATTCAATCATGATACACTAATGAAGCTGAAAATTCATTAGGATCACTCAAATCACAAACAAGCCTATTTGGGTCCTAGTTACAAATAGTTTTCTTGGCCTACTCTTACTGCTCAATCTGATCTTTACCTCAATCAGTTTTCTATTAGAAATAGAAAAGGTTACATTATGGAAAAGATAAAATCCTACTATGTCTTGAGTTAGTCCTTCAATAAGGAACATTTCCCTCAGCTCAAGAGCCATTTGCCTCTACAAAACCTAAAGCTTGGTACCTAAAATAAAAAAGAGACGAATGAGTTGAGAATAAAGGAGAAGAAGAGCGATTGGAAGATGGAGTATTAGAATCACAGGGATCCTTTACGTTGTTGTTCCAACATCCTAGCCTAGCAAATATGAAGTCAAATAAGTCATTGGTACCTTCATAAAGCCACTGCTGGTAAGGGAAGAATTGTCTTTAATGAGTCCTCTTCTGGTATCCATTGTAGTTAGGGGTACCAAGGGTAAAAAGGTTTGAAGTTGACACATCTTTCTAAAGAGATAGGCCTTAATTTGGATGTAACATTCCTCCTAGTTCTCCAGGACAAGATGTCTTTATTCTTGGAATCAGAATATATAATTCTATTTCTTATCAATCGGGGAGCCCTTGGTGAGCATCGAGCATAATGAAGTGTGTATGCTCCTTTTGTCAATACCTTTTCACGTTCCATAGGAGTTACGATGCTGCCATCAATCTTGAATCACTTGTTTTGGATATTCTTGACAGAGCATACATAATGACTAGAAAAGAAGGCATTCATGATGTCCAAGTGGACCACCATTTCGTAAAGCTTATATATAAGCGATGTATCACTTTTCCACTCATAAATTGTGCCAAGTCCATGATCTCTGAAAATTGAATTAGCTTATTGAGCTTCCTAAATTTTCCAAATTGAAATTGTTTTAAAGCTATGGTAAGGATATTCGGGGCTTCCATTATTGTTAGCTTCTTTTTAGCTCTTTCATAAGATTTGCATATGCTACATTTATACCTATTTTCACCATCTAAAATCTTAGTGCTTGTAAATTGGTAAAGTATTCTACGGTTCGTATATCTCCTTCTATCTCGACATTAAGATCCATCATCCTTTCTTGCCGTTTAGACTTCCCATGTGTTAGTGTTGTTGGATCATAGCTTGAAAAAGTTGAGAGAAGCAACAAGGAGATTGAAGAAAAGGATAAGCGAGCTCTAGCAGCACTCCTTAGCTTTATGCCTAACCCTACAAGACCCATGCAAAAAGCCTATTTAGGTTTTATGTTGAATGAAACAAGCAAACATTCTCAGTCTACACTACATGCTCCACATGCTCGTCACAAACAAGTATATCAGCCAAAACTGACCAGACAACATGGACTCCAGCTGAGCAAGAACTCAACCTTTAAGGATTATCATCCAAGGGAGACTTCAAGGGATATCATCTGAAGAATCAACACTCCACCACCCACTCATATGAGAAATAAGATAATGAGGGAGGTCATTGACTTTGATAATGATCTAAAGAAGTGCATGATAAATGATGACCTTCAAAACGAAGAAGATAAGTCTGACTGATTAAATTGACCAACCTTGACTTATGTTATCTAAGAACAATATTTTATTTGAGGCTAATTGGCTATATAAACCTTGTACTAAGCTCGATATAGTGTGTGTTTTGTTACCAAGCCCCTTTTGATAATATAATAAAAGCCTCCTTTTCATACTTGTTATATTATCTGTGTGCTTCAAGTTGGTATCAGAGCCAACATGGCCCATCGAAACAACACCTATCCATTCCCCAATTCCATCAATGTGAGCAACATTGTTACAATTAAGCTCACATAAGGAAATTACTTGTCTTGAATGACTCAAATAAAGTCACTCCTCTAAACATAAAAACTCACAAGTTTTATTATAGGTGAAATACCAAAACCTAGCCAGACCATTGGAGATGCAAAAACCCTAAATCTTGACTTTGACTCATGGTCACAAAGTGACGCATTGGTTAAGTCATGGATAATGAGCATCCTCTCTGAAGAAGCTCTAGGTCATATTTTTGAACTAGAGACATCAGCACAAGTATGGGATGAGCTAACAAATCATTTTGTTCAGAAAATAGAATCTCATGAGTTCAACCTACTTTCCCAACTCAACAACATTTGAAAGGAAGGTAAAACTTTGTCAATTTTTTTGACAGAGTTCAAAGACATTTTAAATACGTTAAGTTCAATTGGAAAGCCTATTTCAAATTCTACAAAAACTTTTAGACTACTTGAAAGTCTTGATGCTTCATATGAATCCTTTAAGACTACAATGTTCAAGCCTCTTATACCATAATTTAGCACCATGATATCACAACTTCAGGCATATGAATCATGGATTATCAGGTATCCAAAGGCCACATCTAAAGCTCTAATAGAAAGTGTAACATACACAGCTAAATGATAAAATCATGAGTAAACAAAGTAACAGAGGAAGAGGCACTCAACAAAGGTTTACTTCTCAAGGACATTGCTTTATGCCAACAGCTTACAACAACAACAGAGGAACCTACAATCAAGCAAAATTAACAGGAAATAATTCAAGCAATATTTCAGGTGATGATAATTATCTCTTTACACAACATCCTATTACATGTCAAATTTGTGGAAAGAAAGGTCATTTAGGTTTTGAATGATAGCAGCATTTTGATTGCACCTTCCAAGTTGATAATATACCTAAGGCTCTAGCCACACTACATGTCAATGAGCCTAAGAGCGATGAATGGGTAGCTGATTCAAGAGCATCCTCTCACATCATTGAATCTACAGGTATTCTATCATGATTCTTGAAATATTCATGACCTAACACAATATTTGTTGAAAATGGAGAATGTATTCCAATTACACATATAGGCTCTAGACATCTCAATCAAGGAAAATTAAAATTAAATTCATTTTTGGTAGCTCTAGCAATTAAGCGTAATTTATTATTTGTTTCAAAATTAATAGATGATAATCCATGTCTAGTGATCTTTGACAAAACTTCATTTGTTGTAAAGAATCTAAACACATAACAAGGCCTACTAAAGGGATCTAGAATAGGGGATCTATACATGTTGCCTAATGAGAAAATACAGGCTTATCTTACCCTTCACTAGCAAGCATCAAATGCCAACACTTGGCATAAACGTCTTGGACATTCTAATTTACATATTTTAAATGATTTGCATAAACAGAGACTTATTGATTTAAGAGGTGATATACCTTAATTTTGTAATGTTTGCTCAGAGACAAAAAGTCATCATTTATTGTTTAATTCCCCATAGAATAAATGACAAGTACCTTTTAAACATATACACAATGATTTATAGGGTCCATCGCTTGAAAAATCATGTCAAAATTTCTTATATTATGCAATTTTTGTGGATGAATGTACAATGTATTCTTGGTTTTATCCCTTGAAAAGGAAATCTGATTTCTTCAATATCTTTATTGATCTTAAATCTATGATAGAAAAACAATTTGATGGAAAGATTAAAACTCTTCACTCAAACAATGGAGGAGAATACATATGTAAAGAATTGGAATAGGAGTTGTGTTATTATGGAATCTTGCACTAAATGTCATATCCTTACACACTAGAACATAACAGGATTGCCAAATGTAAACATAAGCATATTATTGAACTTGGTAGATCATTATTGAGAAAGGCATATGTTCCACGTAACTATTGGATAGAAGCTTTCTCTACACTAGTTTACTTGATAAATAGATTGCCAACAAGAATATTAAATAACAAATCACCTTTTGAAATTATTTACAATAGAATTCCAGAATATGGAACTTTCAAGGTATTCAGCTTACAATGTTATCCTTGTCTAAGTTCTACCATGAGAGATAAGCTTATGTAAAAATCGGTCCCATGTGTTTTCTTAGGATACAACAACCATCACAAAGGATATAGGTGTTTGCACTTACATATAGGCAAGCTATTTATCTCTAAACACGTGATGTTTAATGAACAAGTATATCCACTCAAAGAAAACAACAAGCATGTGGAAAGAAGTAATTGTACAACCTCCAGAGACGTAAGGGGAAATACAATAAGATAACTTTTTTTCTACTTCTCAAGTAAATCCTAATAGTACAACCTTTAGAGACACAATGGCATTCCAAGAAAGAACTTGATCTTAGCTTCACAAGTACTACCCAAGGACATGACTCTTGATCATGATATCTCTTAGGTATAACCACTCCATCACCATACAACAATCCAAACTAAAGGAATTGCCACACCTAGCAATTGGTACATTGATGAGATTAACACACCTTTTACATAGTACAAAAGGATAACACAAAATCTAGTAGGTTTTCATGAGGAAGACTTAGGAAGTGAAGAAATTTCTGGTCATTCATTTAATGAAGAAGTACGAGACACCTTTTTAAATATCAACCCAGCACAAGGAACACATCACATGTTACCTAGCTCAACTTAGCTTTTACCCAACCAATTTCTTAGTTCATCTTCTCTATCTTTCCACTCTAAGCTCAACAAGAACCTTAGTATTTTCGAACCATCAAGTTCTACAACTTCCAGTCAAGAAGCCACTAACCAAACATCAACTGAAAATCCAGCTAGAAGCCATCTAATGACGACAAGAAGTCAAGCCGGTATCAAACGTCCTAGCACTCGTTATGCTCTTCATGCAGTAACAAATATTCCTCCCACACCTACCAACGTGCAAAATGCTTTCTCAAATGTTGGTTGGAAAATAACTATGCTCAATGAAATGAGAGCTCTACAAAAGGTGGAAACATGGTCCTTTGTTCCACGCTTGGCTTCTATGAACATTGTTGAAAATAAATGGGTGTTTAAAACTAAACTCACACCTCAATGAACATTTGATAGATTGAAGGCACGACTAGTTACAAAGGGTTATCACTAAGAAGCAAGAATCGACTATCTCAAGACTTATAACCCTGTGGTGCGTCCAACAACTAGAAGGTTAGTTATATCACTTGTTATGATTCGTGGTTGGTGTTGGAAAATAGGGTTTTGTTGTGACTGAAAATATTTTCTTGAAAATATCAATTCTCCAAATATGTTTTTCTAAATGTGCAAAAAGCAAAACTATAGGAAGTAAAAGGTATACAAATTATAATATCAATTAATGATATTATAAAGTAACCGGGTTCCTACATTCTCTCATAAAATATACTCTTATGAGTTTGTTATATATATATATATATATATTCAAATATATGTTGATTATTTCAATATATTGTTTACTTAGATATTTCCTCAAGAAATATGAAGCATACTTTAATATATTTTAGGAATATGATACTTGGTTTGGTGAAATTGCAGCAACAATATATGAGCTTAAATTCAATATATACAATACATTATAAATGTATTGATATTGGACCATGTTGATATTGGACCGGGTATACATGCTGAATATATAGTATTATTGGACTGGACTGTGGCTGTTGGACTGTGAGAACATAGGTGTGGCCCAAGTTCACGTCAGCCCGCATGATCCGATTTCTAGTATGGTGTCGCATTGGTCATCATCAGAGGTCTTCATTACGGTGTCGTCTCCACCACACCAGAACCTTCCTTGATACGCTTGCTGGCTACGACATCGTCTCACTTAAGGACACATAAGAGACGCTTATCTTTCGAGGGGTCAAGCCCTAGCTACGTCATTTTCACCCCGATGCTGCCTTCGTCTCTCTCAAGCGCCGAAGCTTCAACGGGATGAATCTAGAGGAGATAGGTTGTCAGAACAATCGGATTTTAAATCAAAAGGGTGAAATGAAGCTGATTTGATGGACAGTCTACTATTCCCAACGGATAGAAGGCTATGGTTCAGGTTTGACTCAAATAGAAAACCCTAGATTTGCCTCTATTTAAGGGAGATGTGTTCGTGAAGGTGATGACTGACGAAAAACATCTATTTGAAGTATTTTTCTATGCGAAGATAATCTGCTCAGCTTACTTACCATCTGATAGATTATACATCATTTCGTGGTTTATAAGCTCTCGGTGATATTCGATTATTTGGTTCAATCTTTGATAATATCATCAATTATAGCTTGTATAACATTATTTATGTGCTCATCTCACTTATTAACATTCTCTGCACATAAATCTTGAGGAAAATCCGAAACCTAATTTCATCAATTTGGGGATTTCGTATTAGGAGCTTTGTATCTTGATATATTTGTTTTATATTTGTTTGAGTAGCTCCTTTGATCAGCAATATCCCATACATTCACATATTATTTGGGGATTTGCTATTGTACATGATCTTTTGATCACTATTTGTATTCGGATGTGGTAATTCCTCGGAGAAGGGATTAGTTGGATTAGGAAGAACGTGTTTTCCTAATCAGATTGAGTAAAGGGGACTTCAATAAGTTTGATTGAAGGAGAAGAGGGTGGACGTAGGACTCTAAGATAGAGTGTCGAACCACCATGGTAAATTTGGTGTTTATTTTCTTGTTCTTTCCTTGATTACATATTCCTGTTTGATTGCATATTATTATACAAGTTGTTAAAGTTATTATTATAAGATATTAAAATAAATAAAAAAAGGGGCATTCGGTACAATAACAATTCAACCCCCTTCTTATTAGGCCATAAAACCCAACAGTTGGGATATTAAGCAACTGGATATTAAGAATGCTTTCTTGCATGGCTATTTATCTAAACATGTTTTCATGCTTCAACCCGAAGGGTTCATTGATCCAAGATTCCTTGATCATGTTTGTCATCTCCATAGATCACTCTATGGACTAAAGCAATCTCCTTGAGCTCAGTTCGAAAGATTTTCTAGCATTTTGTTGGAAATTTTTTTTACCTTATGCATCTTTGATCCTTCTCTTTTCTTATACAGAAAAAGCATTAATAAACTTTGGATTTTATTGTATGTTGATGATATCATTGTTATTGGAAATTCCACACATTTGATTAATGATTTTATTAATGAACTTAGTGGTGGTTTTCCGGTTAAGGATCTAGGAAGATTGTACTACATTCTCAATTTGTAGGTTATATACAATGATGATGGATTGTTTCTATCATAACATCAATACAAGTTGGATGTTCTTAGAAAAGCTGAAATGATATACAATAAACCCATCTCAACACCTATGGCTGTAAAAGATGAGACAATGTCTAACAGAGAAAATCTTCTTCCACAACTGACCATCTTCCGTAGCACACTCAGATCATTACATTACTTGTCACAAACTTGGCCAAACATTAGTTAGGCAGTCCACCGTTTGTGCCAGCAAATGACTACTCCATGGATTAAGGATTTCTTCAAGCTTAAGAGAATCCTAAGATGTCTACAAGGTATAGCCAACTATGGTTTACAATTTCATCGTTAAAGCCCCACCACAATATACGGGTTCATAGGTGTGGATTATGAAGGTTGTCATCAATCCAATATATCAACTACTAGTTTCTTTATGTTCATGGGAGCCAATCTTATTTCATGGTCTTCACGCAAGTAAGACTTTGTGTCTCGTTCTTCTGCTGAAGTAGAATATAGGGCCATGGCAAAAGGTACAACAAAAGCCAAGTGGTTAATGTATCTACTAAAAACACTCAAGGTAAAACAATATTATCCCATCCACTGGTTTTGTGATAATCTATATGTCTTGCATATGTCAGTTGACCTAGTGCAGCATAGTAGAACTAAACACATGGAAATCAATATTCACTTTATGAAAGAAAAGGTTGCTCAAGGTACTATCATTACAACATACATACCTTCTAGCAAACAGTTGGCAAACATCCTCACCAAACCACTACCGAGAGATAGGTGTGAGGACCTAAGGAACAAGATCAATGTTACTCCACCAATCTTGCAGGGGAGTGTTGGTGTTGTTGGATTGTTGCTTAAAGAAGTGGAGAGAAGTAACAAGGAGATTGAAGAAAAGCGTAAGTGAGCTCTAGCAACACTCCTTAGCTCTATGCCTAACCCTACAAGACCTATGTAGGAAGCCTATTCAAGTTTTACGCTGAATGAAACAAGCAACCATTTTCAATCTACATTGCATGCTCCACATGCTCATTACAAACAAGAATATCAGCCAAAACTAACCAAACAGCGTGGACTCGACTCCAACTGAGCAAGAACTCAACCTTCAAGGATTATCATCCAGGGGAGACTTCAAGGGATATCATCCAAAGAATCAGTGCTCCACCGCCCACTCATCCAAGAAATAAGATAAGGAGGGAGGTCACCGACTTTGACAATGATCCGAAGAAGTGCATGATAGATGATGACCTTTGGAATGAAGAAGATGACAAGACCGATTGAACCAACCAACCTTGACTTATGTTATCTAAGAACAATTTTTATTTAAGGTTGATTAGCTATATAAGTCTTGTACTAAGCTCGATATAGTGTGTGTTTTGTTTCTGAGCCCCTTTCGATAATATAATACAAGCCTTTTTTTCATACTTGTAATATTATTTGTGTGTTTCATGTCCATAGCACTTTGTGCACTAAATCTTTGAAGCTAGATGCACGTGCTCTAGCTTCTTTAAGGCAAAAAAAACTGCATTGTATCAATGACATACCTTAGGAATTCATGGACATCCTTTTCTCTTCCATTGCCAAGCTGACTTCCAACATTTTTCAGTTATGAAAGTATGCCAATAGGAAGGAGTGGAGATTTCCCTTCCTTTTCCTTCAATATTAAACCTTCAAACTCATAGTTGAAACACCTTTCCTCATTACGTATGCATGCTTTCAAATAAAGACCTTTGAAGAAAATAAGCATTTAGAGGAGTAATTGCCAAGCACTAGAGCACAAAATTAGCATAAAAGCTATTTCTGCAATTAATAATACCATAAGGTTGCTACTCATACTTGTTCCTAGTATAGAACTTGACAAACAAATTGTATGGAAACAACCCCTTGTTAGAGTATTTTCCAACAACCTTACACCCATCAACTAAAGGTTTTGATACTTAGATCCTCTAAACTAATCCACAACCTTCAAAACAGAGGTTCCTAAGCCACTGTTAGCATTTGGAAAACTAATGACCTAAGACATACAAAACTACTACACCAAACACCATCAATCTTTCAAGATTTAAACATAGCAATTGAATTTCCTTTGGCACTTGAAACTAAACAAGCATCAAAAGCATTAGATGATTCTTGAGGCTTCAAAGATGTGAAGTTAGTAACAAGTTCTCTAGGTAATGTTTTGATTGGGGTTATGTGCTACCTACCTTGTGTCAAAATTGTCACCATTGATCTCATCTCTATCTTGATGCAAGACCTTTTTGCCAAAAGATAAAAATGAAGAAAGATGTAAGGCTTGAAATTTTATGTATTGCTTTCTTAAAGAAACATTGCACAATGCTTATCCTTTTATAATACAAAAGCTACAGTAAGAAATATACAAAGAAATAAAAAAAATATTTTATTACTTTACAAAGAATTAATTCCCCAAATAGACCATGCCTCAAAGAAAACTATCAAAACATGTTAGGAAAATCTATTGGAAAAATATGGTTAAGCATGTATTAAGTTAAGTTGGCTAGGTCCACTCTTTTAACTCTAATTATGTATACATGAATTTGCATATATTGAAATTAGGTGTAGGTGGGCCCTTAAGATGCGTTAGGATAAGGATTTTATGGTTTTGCACTTGAAGGGAAATTTTGTCATTCTACTATGACTTGTTGGCCTACTATCACCTTTAGGGTATGGAGTGTGACACAATAGAAACCTCTATAACTAGTGTGCCCTACTTAGCACAGCTTTGTCAATGATTTCTTACAGACTCAATATTTCATAGAGGAAAAGATCTAAGCTAAAAAACACATCACATCAAGGTCAAGTCAGGTATGTAATCTTATTTTCATGTCTTAACTCAAACCCAATTTTGAACTAATGATTGATGCATGATTCATGGGCTAAAATCTCTATTGAAGTTACTTTCATTCTAACAATTGGTATCAAAGCATTTTAGCATTAATCTAGGTTCCAAAATTAGGCTAAAACATGATTGAAATCAAAATGGGGCAAGAAGGAAAAAGAAAAGAAAAACAAATTTTGGTTTTTCTAGATCCATTCTTAGTCAAAGTTTCAAACTTTGATTATGCCTAAACCACTGTCTATCTTTTTTTATCAACATCATAACTATAATCCTTAGCCTTTGGTGAGCATGACAATGCCAAGAATGGCCATTATTGACAGGTTTTCCAACCGGGCCAACACTAACCTAAAGATACCCAAAATGGGTTTTTAGATTAATGGTGCCAACTTGTCACCGTGAGTGCCTTCGAGGGTTGGTCTTGTGCCAATGAACACAAAAATCCCAAGCATGAGTAAAGAACTAGTTGAATGATGGTTGAACCAACCATTTCCATTTTGTACTAGCTAAATTGGTTGATATTGGCCAATACACGCTAATATAGTCAAACATACCAATAATTGCTTTTAGTAGTGTGTGGGGCACGTGTTGAAGCACATGGGAACATGTGAATAAGTGTTGGAGCTTAGATTTGACTTAAAACTTAATCAAAATCTTCCATAGAAGATGATGATCATGATGTCATGCTTCATGTCGCATTTTTATTTGCAATTTGATTGCAATTATATATGATTTTGCTTGATTTGGTTGCATATTATTATTCTTAATGCAATAAATTAACCTTGTGTGATGTGTGATTGTGTTGCATATATTTTGAATATGGCAATATTGTTTTTTACATTATGAACTAGCATAAATTAAGCTACACACGTGCATGCTATTAAAATTAAGCACAATTATAGAATAGAAAGCCTTGCAATTAGTGCAACACTTAGTGTGTTGTCTTGGTGTGATTTAGAGACAAACACCCCTAGTAAATTAAATTTGAATCACATAATTATGTAATGAGTAACATTATGTTTATATATGTGGTATAAGTGGGTCTGGTGATTTAGTTGGGTTGTGACCACCACAATGGTTTAACTTGATTAAATTATAGGATTATAGTCTTGTGCTATAGTTAGATGTCTCTTGTGTTTGATGTGTGGTTATACTCCCACAGAAGGTAACAATATGTTAAGACTTGGAGGGATGCATAGTAGGCATACATGAGTTTAGGCTAATATAAATAATCTATACACCTATAGGTGGTAGACTGAAGGTTGATTCTTGCTCATGGCCACTACTATGTTGATAATGTTATGGTTATATGTCATTCATTCTACCATAGGTGTTTGTATGATAATGTAAACTCTCTTTGATTTACTCATACGATGCTAATGATATGCATTATGCATTATTTTGTAAAAGCCACCATTTTCTATTAATAATGCACAAGTCACCATTGAGGTTCTAATTGGATCCACTAATAAGAAGGTGGGAGGATTTTATGTTTGATTTAGAGATTATGGACATACACATTGCTTTCTAAATGGATAAGCCTATTGATTTGACTCCACAAAGCTTTAAGGATTGGAAGCTTTAACATGTTGCATGGGTAAAGTGCATAGTACATCAAGCCTTGATAAGTTTTTCATCTAATTTTAGCATGATCAAAATAGCCTACAACACTATAGAAAAGAGTAGGTAATTAACAACTTAATTGCCAAGCCTTATGGTTAAGAATGACAAGTTAAAGAGTGAAAAGTCTCATTTAGTCATGTTTTCCCAAGCCTTTAGTTTTGATAAAGAAGAAGAATTTTAACCCTCAAGCTTATAACGAGCCTAAAGGTGTTCATCCTACAAGTAGGAAAGCATGGTCATCTAGCAACAAGTTGGGAGTTTAAAAAAAAAACAAAAACAAAAACAAAAACTTGTTTTATAAGAAGAAGCATATGTGGAATGATTACTATAAGTATAATAAATGGTTAGCTAAGTGTCAAGCTAAAGGTAATAGCTCTTTAGTTTACATTTATGAGTTTAGTTATTTAAGACATCATCTAACTCTTGGTGGTTGGATTGTGTAGCAAAAAATCATGTTGCATTTACTATTTAAGGGTTGACAAATAGGAAAAAGTCAAATCCTAATGAGTTATACCTTTATGTAAGGAATAATCAAAGGTTTAACTAGAGTTTGTAAGTGATGTCATTGTGCTTTTGACTTTATGTAGAACATTTTATGTACTATCTTTTTGACATAATTTGGTTTTTCTTTTTGTACTAGATAGATGTGGATATTCTAATATGATTGGAAATTGTATCACATCATATGGTTTGCACAAATTGAGTTTATCTTCACAATGAAATTTATGTTACTTTAATTGTTGATAAGAATGTTCCCAAAAGGCATTTGACTTTGAAGCAATTTTATATGTTTGGTACAAGAGATAGAGTAGACAAGTTGATTAAGACTAGTATTTTACCTACTAGTGATGATGGTTTATGGACTTGTATAGACTATTGAAGTGATAAGCCAACTAAAGTAAAGAAGAAAATGGTAGTTCATAGTTTTAAGCTATTAGAAGTCATTTACATTGACATTAGTGGTCCTTAGTAATGTTTATTTCACTAAATTTATAGATGATTTCTCTTACTTTGGATATGTTTAGTTGATTAAGGAGAAAATTGAATCACTTGAGAAATTCAAAGTATTTAGAGCTAAGGTTAGAAAATGGTTAGGAAAAGTATAAAGGTTATTAAATCTAATCGAGGTAGAAAGTATTATGGTAGACACAATGATACAAGTCAAATCATGGGTTTGTTTGCACAACACTTACAACTAGGTAGGATAGTTGAATAGTTTACTATGTCTAGAAACCCTAAATAGAGCAATATAGCTACGAGACAAAATTGGACCTTGATGAAGATGGAAATTATTAGATATATGATAATAAAGAGTAACTTACCCCTCTTTATATGGAGAAAGGTTTTGAAAACTACTATGTACACCCTTAATCAAGTTCCTACTAAGGCAATGCCTTTGACTTCATTTAAGTTGTTCAAGAGATACAAGCCTAACTTGAATCATCTTAAGGTTTAGGAATGTTTAGCAAATGTTAAGTTATATAATCCAACCTTAAGCAAGTTAGATTTTAGAACTATTAGGTGTTATTTATGTTCTACCCATAGCATTCCAAGGGGAATTACTTTTATAACCGTAATGGAGGTACTAGGATTGTGAATTTACTGATATCTAAGCTTTTGGAACTCATTGTTGCGAAAAGAAATATATGTTCTCAAGTCGTAGAGAGTACCAATGATTGTGATATAGGTATACAACTTCTTTTATCTATATAGTTAGACATAGATCTTGTTGTTCTAGACCATGGTCGTGCAATTGTGTAGGAACCTATTGTAGATACAACATTTGAAAATGTTGCATAGGCCTAGGAATAGGATAAAAATGTTGGGCATGGATTATAGGATAAAAGTGTTGGATGTGGATTATAGGACAAAAGTGTTAGACATGGATTAACCCAATAAAAGGGGGCGCCGGGGGCCGGGGGGGGGGGGTGTGGTTGTTGGATTGGGTTTATTTTTTTCTTATTTTTGTTAATTTAAAGACAACGAAGAAAGATTAAAAAAAAAAAAAAGTACACACAAATTGTTCAAGTGGTTCAACCGAATACTAAAACTTGTGTCCACCCTTTCTTACCATTAATAAGAAAGCATATTTTACTTAGATATCATAGTTTTTCTCTCAATTTTAGTATAGCTTAACTCTTTGTCCATGGAACATAAGGATTTACAATTCATTTCACAATCACAAAGCCTAACATGGCCTAACAATTTATAATACACCAAATAACCTTTTTAATCGAAGGCCTTGAAACTACACGATCAACTTCCACACTTAGCAATCTAGGCCACACATGGCCCCTTCAACAATAATAGCTTTTACAATCCAACTTAACAAAGCAATAATCAAGAAAATTACTCAAAGATAATCAGAGGTGATGTAGTAACACAATGTAATTAGCACATTGCCACAATTAAAGTAAAACTAGCAATAGCCCGCAATAGTGAATTTTAATTTTTGAGAACCAATAGAGCAACTTAATTAACACAAATAATTTTAAGCAAACATAAATTGGTTCAATCGACATTTAACCAAGTAATGCACTCATTCATCAATCATTCCAGCATGTTTTGAATCATAAACCAATTAGCAACAATAAATATTTTTAGACTAGAACAATGTTACCAAAAGATGTTGTGCAACAATAATAGAACTCCTATTTACTCAAAGATTCTATTTAATTATGAAGATTTTCAAGAGTAACATCTGAAAACCAAAACCCTAACACCAATTATATAAGCAAGTATAAAAATAACTAAGGGCAAACAATATTTTACCATTGAATCATCTCCCCCATTTATTTTCCTTACAAAAACATGTCATCTTAGCAAGATACTTCTCTTTTGCAATCTTAGTTTTCATTTACAAAACAAAAATGAAATTTTAAAAAGGTGGTAAGGGGTCTCTTACCAAATTTGATCGAATCATTTTCAAAAGTTTACATTTTTCACCCTGAATCTTCTCCCATTATCGCCTACCAATTCTATAAGAGTGAAAGAAGTTTTTTTTTTCCCCCTTCTCAAGTAGTGACGAAAAGAGATACTCTCTCTCTCTCTCTCTCTCTCTCTCTCTCTCTCTCTCTCTCATGTTTTATCACTTTTATACATGCCTATAAACATACTTACGACCTCACCAATTGTATTTCATATTCCTCCCTTTTGTAAAACAATCCATTTTATCTTAATTAGCTTAGGATCTTTTTTTTTTATCTTAATTAGCTCATGTAAAATGGTGTCTTTTATTCTTTTAAAATTATGGGCCCTAGTACCAATAAAAGCATAGTCACATATAAATTGCAAACTATAATTGAGCTAGCTTTTATGCCCCTTGATACTTAAGTTAGTATGGATGAAAATGAAAAGGCAAAAGTAATGAAAAAGTTTCGTAAGAACATTCGGTGTAAATAGAAAAAGCTAATAAGTCCTGTAGGAGGAAAGCCAATAAGCATCAAAAGCCCTCTTAATTTTAACCAAAGGGCATAGTTGGATTCATTTAAGAAAGGAGAAATTTCTGTTTAAAAGAAAGAGCAAGTTAGCCCCTAGAGCCAACAACCTTTTTGAAGTGATTTCTAAGGTTAAGGATAATGCATATAGATTAATTTGCCATATTCAATATGTATGCAACCTATCCCCTTATTTGAAAGATGCTGACCCTAAAGATTTTAGGGCAAATCCTAATAAACCTAAGGAGATTGATGCTGGAGTAACTGCATTAGCTCAAGCTATTGGCCTAGCCCATATATTGAGTAGTGGGTCCAAGAAGGCAAGGTTGAAGAGCATCTCAAGAATATTCTCTAGAATCCCTTAATATGGCATAGGATTTCATAATTAATGTTGGGGTTTCCTAAATAGTCATCAAGTCTTTAATTTTCTAAGCTTTCTTTATTGTTTGAGATTATCTCTTTTTATGTGGTTTTCCTTTAAGTATATGGATCACTAATTTAGTTAGGATTTCCAAAATTGTAGGGATTCCTAATTTTTTTAAGATTCCCTTAATTGTTAAAATCCCTAATTTGTTTGAGATTTCTTTAGTTTTTAGGATCTCTGATTTGTCGAGATCTTTTTAGGTTTAGTTCCCTATTTAAAAAGAGCATCATTTTAGTTGTAAAAAGGCTTCTTCTTTTTTTTTTTTTTTTTTACAGAGAATAAAGATAATTGATTAAATGCCTATTTAATGAAAGGAAAAGTATAAAATAAATAAATAAATAAATAATCTAATATGAGAATCAAAGGGACAAAAGATATTATATTGTTCCAAAGCTCATAAATCCATCATCTTTGGTGTGTGCATTCCTATGCTTGTTTATTCAATTCATATGTCCATGATGCCTCTTGCTTAATTTCCATAATGCAATTCATGCCAAATTTTGTCTCCTCCATACTTTTAACCTTTGCAACCAAAACTAATGTCATCACTATATGGAGTGGGCCAAGGTTTGAGAATGTGTTTGGGGCTTAGTTTCGTTGTTCTTGGAGGAACAATTCTAAGAACTTCTTTTTCTTAGCTATTGTGTGAGAAATATATGGCTTTTTAAGGAAGTCGACCTCCAAAGTAACGTCAAGTTAGGTACAAAATACTTACATTCTCATTCATTTCTTGCCCCATTTAAAAAGGTTCTTTCCTTATAGGTAAAGTATTGTTCTCATCAAAATATCCATAAGCTATTAGCTTTGACTGCACCTTTCTCCTAACTACCCTTCAACCTTTTCACGTTAAACCAAAATCAAGGTCATACCATTAAAACCAAGCTATTACTTATGTTAACCATAAAAGAGTTTTTCACTACCCCAATATGGCCATGCATTTTGTCTCTCTTTCCCCACATGGTCAGGTCATGTTGTGATGATAGAGAATGGCCACACTAATTTTTCCTACCCTATTGGGAGACCTCATCCTTGAGGTTAAACTAGGGAAACTTTCTCTTCAGCTCTACCACATCTTCCCATATGGCCTTTGTGGGAGATAGGTCTCTCTAATGGATGAGGAATTTCTTCTTTCTCCTCTAAATACGATGCTCTAAAACTACTTAAGGTTGTGTAATAGGGCCTTATTCTCTTTCCAAAGGTTCTAGAAGTTCTTTGGTGACTAAGATATCATGTCCCTTAAATTTTTTTAAGAGGAAGACATAGAATACATCATGGATCTTAGCATTGGGAGGTAGTTTAAGTTGATAAGATATAGGCCTTAGCTTCTCCACCACTTAATATGAACTGTAATACCTAGGGGCAAGCTTGTAGCCTTTTTTTAAGGACATTGAAACCTATTGATATAGTTGTAACTTTTGTAACACCTTATCCTTTATTGAGAACTTCATTTTTCTTTTCTTTCTCTCATGCACCTATTTCGTGCAATTTTGAACCTTTAAAAAACTACCTTAGAGGTCCTTAAGGAGCTCATCCTATTGTTTAAGTTCCTAGTTTATTACATCCAATTTTAATCCTTTTGCAGTATATGATAACAAGATGGGTGGCTTTCACCTATAGACTACCTTGTAGGGAGTCTTCCTAGTTACACTTTGGACACTTGAATTGTAGTACCAAGCAACCCAAGGAATCCATTTTCCCCCATTCTTTCAATTTGTTTGACATGAAGCACCTCAAATAAACTTCTTGGACCCGATTAACCACCTTTATTTGATCATCAATTTGCAAATGGTAGGATAAAGAGAAGCAAGAATGCACCTATTGCATTCCTAGAAGCTCCTTCCAAAATTGACTAGTAAATGTAGACCCCTTATATTAGACAAAGCTTATTGCCCATACAACCTAAGTATCTATGCATGGAAAACTTAGGCAACCACAGTTGTCATGTAGGGATATGCCATGGGAATGAACTAAGCAAATCCACAATAACTAAAGAGTTTTACCTTTGGATAGTGATAAGCCATCTATAAAGTGTATGGATATTTTACTCCATACTTTTGTAAGGACTAGCAATGGTTGTGTCAATCTTGATGGGCTTGAATTATTAGCCTTGTTTTTCTAGCATATTGTGCAACTTTGGATTGCTTGCTAAATGGTGTTGCACATCCCCTTCTATTTATATGATTCCCCAATCCTTTTGGTAATTTTATGGTTGCCTTCATGATCTCCCCAATGGAATTCCTCCACAATAGTTTGGATTAGCTCCGAGTTTGCTAGGAGGTATATTTTACCTCCTTAAAGTAAGACTCCACCATAGATTTGTCAACCTTCATTTTTCTTCTCAGCACTCACTTGTTCACCTAGCTCCCATAAGGGAGGTGTTGTTAATTTTCCTCCTAGATTGGTTCTAGCCATGTAGAAATAAGTTTGGAAACTATGTGCAATAGATTGTCCGCCCCTTTTCTAGATAGTGCATTACCTATATTTTCTTTTTTAAGGGTGGTATTTTATTTTAAACTTAAATCCCATGAACTTCCTTACCTATCTCTCTTGGGCAAGAGTTGATATTTTTTGTTCTCAAAGGAATTTCAAGCTCTTTTGGTATGTTTAAATTGTGAAAGCTTTCCTGAAGAGGTAGTTATGCCATTTATTGACTAGCATGATTAAGGAAGCCAACTCTTTCTCGTATGTTGACAAACCTTAAACGTTTTGTTGAAGTAAGCCATTGGTTGGCCTCCTTGAGTTAAGATAGCTCCAGCCACCCACACCCCCCCCCCCCCCTCCCCAACCCCCCACATCTAGATGCATCATATTCCATTATAAAGGCCTTATAGAAATTAGGCAATGTTAACATTGAGGTCTATGTTAAAGCTTCCTTGAGTTGCTAGAAAGCCATTTTGCAAGCTAGCTCCACTAAAATTGGTCTTCTTTAAGCATGGTCGTCAATGGAGCTATGATTATACCATACTCCTTCATAAATTTTTGGTAGCAACCCATAAGACTGAGGAAGCCCCATAAGGCCTTCATTAAGGTTGGTTTCAGCTAGTTCACCATTACAATGTTTTCTTTGTCTAAAGAAACTCCAACTTTACTTATACATGTCCAAGATATTCGATCCAAGTTTGTCTAAAAGCACACTTGGAGAGTTCCATGTACAATTAATGGCTTCATAGGATCTAGAAAACCTTAATTGCTAGCTCCACATGGTCACCCACATTCTTGTTATAAATTAGGATATCATTAAAGAAGATAATGATCTTTTTTGGCAATTATTCCTTAAACACTTTGTTCATTAGAAATTAGAAGATTGCTAGAGCATTGATCATCTCAAAAGGAATCACCAACCACTCGTAGCAACCACTATGGGTTCAAAATGTTATTTTGGCCACATCCTTTATATTCATACACCCTTAGTGATAGTCGGCCTTTAGATCCAACCTAGAGAAGACACCTTGAAGTTTGTCAATGGTTAGGATCATGTAGTCATCTCTCACCTTCTACTTTAGTGCACGGAAGTTTACACTCAAATGCCATGAGTGGTCCTTCTTTTCAACTAGTAACACTAAAGCAAATAATGGACTCACGCTTGGTTGGATGACACCTGTGGTTAGCAATTCATGTATAAAATTTTTTAATCTCATCTTTTTGGTAAAATGGATACTTGTAAGGGTGCACAACTACGAGGTTTAAGCTTAAGGTTGTGGTCATATGACCTTACTAGAGGCAGCCCTTGAGGTTAACAAAAAACATCTTTATATTGTCAAAGGAGATGTTCTAGAACTTTCTTCTCTATCTTCACTACTTTCATCATCATCTAAGCCATCAACTATAGGAACATTCCTCCCTTGTTCTTCCTAAGTTTCTTTTGCATCTGTGGTGCCTCAAAAAGGGGGTTAGGAGGGCACTTTTCGCCTATTAGCTCCATTTGCTATCCTCTAGTTGAGAATGGCATGTATAGCTTGCTAAAATCCCATGTAATTAGCATGAGGGTCTACAACTAGTGTACGCCTAATACCATATTTGAACCCCTCAACTATAGTAGCTAAAAGTCAATTGATTAAACCATTTTTTGTGCCTTAAACTCCAACCCACTACATAGTCTCCCATTATCTAGTGTTTCTTCATTGGCCACATATACCTTGAACTTGGTATGGTGAGTTGGTTTTAACTTGGCCTTACAAACAATGTCCAAACTCACAAAGTTGTGAATGCTTCATGAGTCAATTGGGAAGTAAACCTTCCTTAGAATGCCCTTGATGAATCCTAACACCTTCATTGTTTGGAGGGTTTGGATACCATAGATAGCATTAATTGATATCTCTAATTTCTCTCCCCATACGTGGTTTTGCTCCAATCTATCGGCCTCTTCTTCATCACTCTCTCTTTGTTCAACCCATCACCCTCTACCTTAGTTGTCACTAGCATGAAAAGTTATCTACAATGGTGTCTTGAGCCAAACTTGTCATCACAATTGAAGTCAAGGCCTTTGGATCTTCACTTCTACATCTTTCCCTAGCTTAGCTTTTTTATTAAGAGTTTTTCCCTAGTTGGTGTTGGCACTGCTTGTAGAGCCTATGGGTTGTTAGGATCTTCCTTGGGGTTAGGTGGTGCATGCATACTACATTATGCCTCCTTTCAAATACCTTTGCCATTCTTGTTGCTAAAAAAAAAAGTCATAAGGCTAGCTATTATCACATCTATCTAATGTGTTCCTTTAGGCTTGACATGAACCCACTTGCTTATTATCTTTCCATTAGGTGGTCTAACTTCAAGAGTAAGGTGGTATACTAGGCTTTGTACTCATTTACTAAGCTGGTCTAGCACAACTTGGTGAGCTCCCCATGTGCATCTTTATGATTAGATGGACTATAGAAAGCTATTAGCTCACTTATAAGCCTTTTCTAGGAAATGGTTATGGCTACATTTTTTTTTTTAAGCAACTAGTACCATAGTTAAACCTCTCCTTTTAAGTTCCAAATAGCCATAGGCTCCCAAGCCTTTTTCATCCATTTAATGGTAGTTGAAGAATTATTTGGCCTTACATATCCACCCCTCAGGGTCTTCCTTTCCCCCACGCTTTGGAAAGTATACCTTCATGGAATAGGCTCACCCTTTGAATTAGTTGTTATCAACTCCCTTCCCTTTCTTGCTATTTGCAAAACTCTCCCCTTCATCTATGTGTGGCTTTGACCTTGTGCATCTAGCTTTTGTAGGAATGACTCCATCATTTGTTGCATGGTTTTAGTGACCTCTTAATATCTTTTTTTCCATATTTTCCTTCAATCAAGTAACCTAATCATTAGCTATCTCTAATGCCATTTTGGTGTAGGCTAAGGTTTGAGAACATATTTGGTGCTTAGATGGGGTTACTCCTAGAGGAAAAACTTTGGGAACTTTTTTTTTCTTAGCTATCATGTGAGAAATATAGGTCTTTTTTAGGAAGTTAGCCTCCAAACTAGCATTGAGTTAGGTACATAATAATTACCTTCTCATTCATTTCTTGCCTTATCTTAAAAAGGTTTTTTTCCTTACAAAGTAACATACCATTCTCATTAGTGTGTCCATAGGCTACTAGCTTTGACCCCACATTTCTCCCAACTACCATTCAACCCGTAAATGTTAAACCAAAAGTAGGGTCACACCATTAAAACTAAACTATTACTTACATTAACCACAAAAAAGTTTTACGCTACCCAATACGGCCATGCATTTTGTCTTTCCTTCCCCATGTCATTAGGGCTTGTCATGATGATAGGGAATGGCTTGCACCACTATATGATGGATGTCTCTTCCAAGAATGCCCCGCCTACTAGAAGATGAGCTTATAAATCTTTCCCTAACATAGAAATCATAAGTTGTATCAATGGACTCAAGAAACAAGTTACTACTTTGGAAAAGCATGTTCCTTTTCACCATCCAACTATCATACTTGTACTTGGAACACTTGTTGATTACATAGAAATCATAGGTTGTATCAATGGACTCAAGAAATAGGTCACTACTTTGGAAAAGCACGTTCCTTTCTACCATACAACTATCACACTTGTACTTGGAACACTTGTTGATTACATACATCTTTACTAAAATATCTTTAATTTGCTTGGAATTGGAATTCTCACAAGTCATCAACTTTGAAGCTTTGACATTATTGAAAATCTTGTATGCATTAATCACTACATGCCCTTTTCTTGATAAATCAAACATGAAGTCAAATACAGGGCCCAAAAATATATAGTTCCAAATATTTACATACAATCCCCTTAAACTCATGAGCAATCCTTAATAATCGGACATAGGACCCATTGGAGCACCCCACCACCAAAGTCACATATCAAGTGGTCTTGTCATGATCAACTATAAGAAGTGGTGAAAGGTCAAAATCCATACACCAAATGGGAAACTAAGTGAGTGGGGCAAACCTTCAATGAAATGATGCCAATCAAATCTCCTAGAGGGCAATCATGCCTATTTACAATACCTTACTATAACAAAAGGCCATGACCTATATTTCAAACAAGTCTAATCGTAGGTGCTCCTCATAGGCTTGCTCCCCATTATGCTAAAGTAGATTGTTGAGCATTACCACACTTCCTTGCCTTTGGATTTCAAGGCATGTTTAAGCTAGGAACTAGCATGGAAGTTTTGATTGGGAATACCTTTATTGTTAATTTCTAATATTTGATGGTATTTTGGAAGGGCAAAGAAAGTTTACATAAAAGATGTCACAAGGTGAAGACTTGATGAAGGAGGGCAATTTGGAAGAGAAAGAGAGAGAAAAGATTAAACAAATAAAAGGAAAAAAATTTGATAAATCTTCTTGTATTGCCTACAATTTATATGTACAATGTACATGTATATGCATAATAAATACTTTAAAATTTAATTTCTTTTATCTTATGTTAAAATACTTGCACATATCAATAGAATTTCCTTTACCTTATTCCAAAATATTTGCACATACTAATAAAATACCTTAGAGGAACGTCATGTCTTGGACTACCATTCTCATTATGTGAAGGCATCCCATATTTTTCAAAGAAATAAGCTAGAGCTATACGTTTAGTCAAGATTTGCTTTACAATTACTATTAGTGTATTGCTAGTCTATATACAACACAAAGGTGTAGTCCCATGACTTGTATCCATTCTTATGTTATGAGCTCTTTTGTAATAACAAAAAGATCACTACGATTAATTTTTCATGTCATTCATTTCAAAGCCCAGATGATGATGGTTTTGTTCTAAGCAACATGTCATTATGTCTTGCTTTGCTGTCATCCCTTAATGAGGTTGTGATCAAGTTTTATTTATTTATTTGTTTCACTTTCTTTCCCTTTTAAGAGATTGGGACCAAGTGTCTTCCATTTCACGATCTATTTTGTTGTCAACAGTAACCCAGAAAATACGATTATTTCTATCGTTTTGAATCTTTTAATACCTTGTTAGACTTATGCTTTAAACCTTTCTACTTCATTTATTCTTTCTATTTCAATGAAGAAATAAAGTATTAAATAACAACGTATGATCCAAATACACAATTTTGCATACTAAACTTTGGGTTGAATTTTTAGTTCGGCCTTGAATTTGGGATATTGATAACGTTCTATAAGTTGCACTCTGATTTGCTTGAGATTTTTCAATACCTATTTATATTCGTGCCATGGAACTGACCTTTCATTATTCCATTCATAGCTTGCCTAAAAAGTAACATTTCTAAGAAAACTTAATCCTATCTCAAAATTGAATTTTAAATTAGCTTTTTCATTTATAAAAAGGTAAGTAAAATTTAGACAATATTAATCTTATATTACTATTATATACTACCAATTGTCTCAAGTATAAGCCAATTTACGAGCGATGAAATGAATTTTAGAGAGATTCGATTCGTGATGTTATATTGAAATATGGTTTTTGATGCCAAGATAAAAAAGATTAATCCTAGCTAAAGAAAAATTTTATATGTTAAACTTATTCTACTATTTCGCCTATTCTAAAGCCTTTCGCGGGAGGTAATTTAGATACGTTAAATTACATGGACCGATTGAGGTAAAAGCAGTCGTCAGAAGAGGAAAGTCGTCTTAATCAATGGTTTCAAGGGTTCTGGTGGGCCAAAAAGGCTGTGGATGGTCTCCGAACTTCCAAGTGGCCGCCATTGTGAAAGAGAAGAACTCTTGAAAAGGAAAAGAAACTAATCATGTAAAGCTCGGAGGAAAAACCAGCGGTAAGAATGTAATGCAGAGATATTAGTATCTAGATTTTGCGAAAGTGTTAAAATAGGGACACTTACCCTAAAATTCATAAACAATAAATAGAAAATTCTTGATTAATAAGGTCATATTTATGTATTTCTATTTTCAATATGAGATATATATTCCTTAATACATTTCTTCCATATCAATAACATGGACAATAATTAAGATGCAAGGTTCATATCAGGAACTAAGTCATGACTTTAATATTAGGTTAAAGTTAAAAAAAAAATCATTCTAAAACTCATAAATTGTGAGTGATAAACCCTTATCATTAATAAAATCAAATTTATACATATTCGTTATGAGAAAGTAGCTCGAAATATATAGACTGCCTTGGCCGAGCCAGTCACGGGCTCTAACTTCTTAGCCGGGCACGTGGTCCATGCTGGGATTTTTGGATCCCTGTGCTGCTGTCTTTCAGGAAAAAGGAGAGAAGAACAGAAATCACGAGGATCCAACCTGTTTTCCCGGTAGAAGCAGTGTTTTCAGGTCCACATGAAATGGAAATCAAACAAGGCACATCTCCCTACCCAAGGAGATGCAATTTCAAATTCCCCATGGCCAACGAGGATTAATCAGTTCATCATTGTATCTGGAATTTTTCCCTTGCTCCCGAACTAGTAAAGAACAAAAGTTAGGATATGTTAGAAATTATGGAATAATTAAGTTAAAGGAAATGATTGTCATTATAATTAAAAAAATTATATAATTATGAAACCAAAAAATATCTTCTAATTATAGTAAGTTTGTTAGTAGTATTTAGTTAAGATTTTCTTAATAGTATGCAACTAAAATTCTTTTAAAAAAAATTTAAAAATAAGAAAAATATAGAAAAACCTAGAAAATGAGTAAAGCAAATTTCCTTAAGAGACTAATTGTTAAAAAGCAACATTTCATAAATTATAGTCAATAAGAGAATTTATAAGATAATGGGAGGAGAGGGAGTATCTCGAATCATACCTAATGGATGGGTAAGTCAAGGACACTTGGGAACACTCCTTTTTTCGAAAAAAAATATTACAACATATATATGCCCCCAAAATAATATATAAAAAAACACAAAGGCTGACATATTGCCCAAATTTTGCTCACGTATCCTTTTCTCTCGTAAATTTAACGTAACAAAATGCCAACTTTATTAATATTTTTTGATATTATGATTCAAAATGCCAACTTCATGATCATTCTAAATCTTCAAATTATTTATATAAAAAGAAATAATCAAAAGCTTTCTATTGAATTTCTTGATTATGATTCTTCGTAGAGAAGGAATTTATTGACCCAATATATATATATATACACACATCACCATTTTGATATATTGATTTTATTAATATTTATCCCCAAAATGTTAAATTGTGAAGGAAAAAAAAAAGAATTAAAATAAGAAAAGCCGAATTCATCCTCAGGAAAGCGAGCAAAAAGCAGCAGCGGATTGGGAGCCGTGAAAGGGTTTTGCAGTCAAAGACAGTCTCCTCAGTGACTGGAGTCAAGCAGTAGCACATCCATCCTCCATTAAAGCCCCAAACGTCCCCTTGTCGGCCTGAGTCTAATTAATGAACATCCCACCGGTGGGTTGGAGGAGGACTCACCAGCATGCCAGAGAGCTGCAACTCCCGCCACTTCTCCTGGCTTATGAAATCCTGCTTCCCCAACCCACACGACACTAAATCCTTGGCTCCTTCCCAAATCCAAAACCAGGCTCTTAGCCAACAATCCTCCACCACAGTCTCCTCTCTCCCGGACGACCTCTTGCTTGAATGCCTATCACGGGTCCCTCCTTCCTCTCTGCCGTCTGTCTGCGCCGTTTGCCGCAGGTGGGCCCGCCTCCTCGATTCCTCTCACTTCTTCCATCTCCGCCGTGGCCATCGCCTACTCCACCACCTCGTCTTCGCCGTCTCCGCAACTGACTCCGGCCTCTACGCCGCTAGTATACGCCTGCAAACCGATGCGCTCTGGAAGGTCTCGTTCTTCCTCCCCGACGACGACGTTTGGCTCGGGCACTTCGATGGGCTGCTCTCCCACGCGCGCTTGTCCGCGGTGGGGCCTAAGATTTTTATCATCGCTCGGAACGCGATGGTGCGCTACGACACGTGGTCCGGGACGGTCCTCCCGAGATCTGCGATGATTTTCCCCAGGAAGATGTTCGCTGTAGCGGTTGTTTCCGGCAAGATCTACGCCGCCGGAGGGGGGCCGAGGACGAGAGCGGTGGAGGAGTATGATCCTGAATCCGACACGTGGCGTGTGGTAGCTCACGCTCCGAGGAGCCGATACGGCTGTATAGGAGCTTCAGTGGACGGGGTGTTCTACGTCATCGGGGGCCTCAAGGTAGGGGCATCCGGTGACGAGCCCTTACGAGCTGCTGCGAATGCGGAGGCTCACGTTTATGCGAGTTCGATGGATTTGTACGATGTGGATGCTCGTGGATGGCTCAGAAGCCGATCCGTTCCCGGTGGCGGATGCGTGGTGGCGGGTTGTGCCGCCGCCGGATACGTGTACGTTATCGCCAGCCACGCCGTGGAGCTTTCTTTTTGGAGATTCGACGCCCGAAGAAAAAGCATGGAAAACGGTAACGGGAATACTCACAACAGTAGTTGCAGTGGTGGATTTGGGGAGTGGTGTAGGTTAAAGAACCCTCCACTCCCGGTGCAAGTTAGACTAGACAGTACGGTTAGGTTCACTTGCGTGGGGGTGGGCGAGAAGGTGATGTTGATTCAGGTGACGGGTTGCATCGACGACTTGTTGCGGCGGAGTGGGAGAAATTCGAGGGGTTTGAGAGAAGGGCTTGTGTTAGTGTATGACGCCAGGGGCGGAGAGTGGAGCAGGGCAGCGGATCTGCCAGAGGTGGTTCGACGCGCCGCGTGTGTGTCTGTGGAGTGCTGAACGGCGCATGTTAGGGAGATCGAAAACCCACCTCATCGGTGCTCGCGGGTGTTCCCGAGGGGGAGGGGGTTGTTGGGGGTGTGGGATTTCGGGTTGGTTATCTAGCAGTGGGTCCGGGTTCTGTTTTTTTATTGGGCTTTTTTAGGTGAGCAATCTAATTGAATATATATTTTAAGATCAGGACACACTTCTGTGCCTCGGATTCCAAGTCTGACGTTCTTGCATGGAGTCCTCCAATGGGTTAAATTTTAGAATATATATTTTTTTATCTTTCGGTTTTTGTTTTCTTTTGGACGAACAAAGGACGTTATTCTCAAGTAATTAAGGACTAGCTGCGGGCTGATCTTCTAATGGTTTATAAAGCTAGTTTTGACCGCTTATTCTAGACTCGGAAACAAAGCAATCAGAAATGAATAAAGGATGAAGCTAACAAATGGAAGTAGGATTTCTGGAATGTTTAATCTCATTCAAATTCAAAGTACTTTCTTTCAAGTGTCCAAAAATCAATAAGCATTCGTTCTTGGGTGCCCTACAAAGAAAAGACTAACATTAAACCTTAAAAATTTTGGAAATTCATGACTTGGGGTCTTAATTTCCAATCAAACTCTTTGATCCAATTTGTCATTTTCCTTACTTTTCAATGCCCAAGTAAATTGTTGTTAAAAAAATTGTCATTGAGCTCTTGAAAAAGTTATAGCAGATAGATAGAGAATGACTAATGAAAACAGAATTGACTAATAAAAAGTTGGTTCCATATGTCATCAAGAAAGGTCTTTCATGATATACCAAGAGAAAAAGAAACAAGCCCCACTCTATAGCAGGCGGTTTGGGGTCCAGGGGCTGGGCCGGAGTTGAATCCATGTACCTGGAAAACTATGATGAGCTTCAGCTCACCTTTGCGTTTTATCTCAAAACCTTTAAGCTCAGCAAGGGTTCCATCATCATTAGAAATAGCTTATTGCTTTGCAATTAATCATTTGTATAATTTGTATTGATCATTTGTATTATTTCTAGGAAATCTGCACATTTTAGAAAGATCTAACTTCAACACCCACCCATGGGATGGATTGCAACACAAACTTATCCTCATCACCTTATCTCAACTAAAAGTGTGTAAAATGATAAACAATAAAATAATTGAATCCATTGCCAAGGCATAGTGTTTATGATAAAGGTAACATTTAACTAAAAATTAGAGGTTTGCAAATGATTTGCCACCAACAGTAAGAAATCACTATACAACTCTAGGAAAGTTACATGCTAACCTAATCATAGAACGATATAAAAAATTCACTCCACTCCATAATTTTGTTTTCTTCTCACTTTATCCCCACAATACCTAAAAACCCTAGTAGAATGTCATCCTAATACCACCCTTACATGCTATTGGATTTAAAATCTATAGCCAAACTCAACAAAGTCTCCCCATCTATGACACAATGCCATAACCATTTCTCATAATGATCTTAATCAATAAAAAATAAAATAAAAAATAAAAAACAAATTCCTTACTCCTAGTCCACTAAGATTTTGGGTACAAATCTTTAAACAACATACAAATAGATTTTGAATTCATCACCAACTCCATTGCACAAGAAACCCTATTATAGTTTATCTACGTAATTAGTACCACTAAGAACATTAGGGGAATTCAAATAATTCATGAAAATATTTTTTTCGATTTCTTCCAATTTCTCATGCATTTTACAATATCACAACCAATTTTCCATCATGTTGAAACAAAATGTAAAAACCACTTGTTGAATTTGCTTCTTTTTTTTTTTGCCTTCCTTTTTATGTTTCTTCTCAAAAACACCTCGTTTGGCCCTTTTAAGCCAACAAGACCTATAGTTTCCATTTAAAAGGCATTGCATTATTCACACTAGAATCCAATTAGTATTAGCATTTGCAAAAGTACTTTTCTTACTTTTAGAAGAACTACCGATATTGATTTAGGTAGAATTATAAACAATAGAAGTACCCGCATAATATCACCCAAATAGTGCCATATGAAACATAAATAGGTCAAATATATTCCATAAGTTAGATATGAAGAAGAGAGTGAGAAAAAGAAAAGGAAGAATGGGGCTTCCTACCCCAAGTGTAGATGACATGTAGGAGAACAAACCTAAAACATGGTCTTCCAAAAATCAAGCGTGCATTTGTGGATGTTTTTATATTCTACCTCTAGCCCAATTGTTTTCTGTTTGAATTCCTATTGATTGTTATACAAAAAATTAAGAGGAATTAAGTGACCTAAGCAAAAAAAATACTTAATAACCTAATTCAACCCCCTTGGGGTAAAAGTAAAATCTACTTGGACTTCTTGAATGTTGTTTCCCACTGAAATACACTAATCAAAATCACTGATCCAAAGAAAAATAGTGGAAAAATGTCTTGGAATCAACATTTTAACCATTGGTTTAAATTAATATATTTAAGAATGGCCTAAGCCTACCAAAACTCATGAGTAGTAATGGAAGGCAGCCGACACTAAGGCACAAATATTTGAATCTTCATTCCAATGTAGAACTAGCTCTCTCTTAACAATATAAACCCTTTAACAAATTCAAATATAATGGCAGTGATTCTAAGATTTGGGGCCAGGGTCCATCATTGTGGGACACTAGAGCTTGCACGAAGGAGGCCCACCAAATGCCTTACATGATGTCGTAATCAACAATGTGGACCCAGTGATTGTGTGCCACTGCCTCGAGGATGGCTTGGTGTGCTTTGAAATGGCTGAACTTGATGTATAACGACATGTTTTGCAATGGGGTTAATCCTAAAGCCATAATAGTGGGGCTCAAGGGTGGCCATGGTTATGGTAGAGCCGATAAGCTCGTACAACATAAAAGGTTGGTGTATCAATTGGGCTTTGGGTGTGTGAAAGAGAGAAAGATTTAAGGTTGAGCAAGAGGCAGGCTTGCAAGTTGCTTATGCTTTCTTTCATGCTTTTAATCAAGCTTAGTTAAGTCAAAATTAATAATAAAAATTAGAGTTGAATTAACAAAAACACAAAAACACATTGTCATGTTGGAGATACTTCCATATATGCTCGATATATTTTCCCCTTCTGGTCGTAGATTCTTCCCATATGTCTTGGGTTTATTTTAGGGTATTTCCTATGTATAGAGCAATATTATATTGCATTATATGTCTGTATATTTTCCATGTTTAACTTGGTCCTTAGGTTATAAATGGACCTGTCCTGTACATGTTTACGTAAGTAAGAAATACAGATTTCCCAAATACTGGCTTTCTTCTTCCTTTGTGACATGGTATCAAGAGCCATTGTCTATCCTGGTTTTTAGGTTCCGCCCTTTTTTCTTCTCCGGTTTGTTTGCTCCTTTTTTTTGCAGTCTCCTACCTGCAAGAAAACGTTAACACTCCGGCGCAAGAATTAGTTTTTTTTTTTTTCATATACTCCAAAACCAAAACCAAAATTACCTTTTTTTCTTACCTTCATGGCCAATTCTACTCAAACTTTCGATTTGGATGCTCCCATTATTGAAGACATCACTTATCAGCCGGCTTCTCCTACTACACCGAATGCCGTCGCCCAGCAACCAGCCTTGAGCTCACCGGGACAGACTCGGCCTGCACCAGCCCCCTGTATTCCAGTTCAGCCCCTCCCTTGGTTTCCCCATTCGGGCCCTCCCTCTGGTTGGCCCGTACTATTTCCACCTTATGGCCCCCCATATTTGGCCCAGCCAAAGCCCTCTCTCTCGGGGCAGCCCAACCCCACCGCTTCGGCCCCCACCGAGTCTGTCCCAACTGGGGGAGGCCCAAGCCCCGGTTGGTACTACCCCGGAATATTTCCTGGCCCACCCCTCTCCGGCTCTGGACCAACTCGTTCTGCTTCGGGTTCGGGTGCCTCAGACCCGTTTCAGCCGGTTCCCAAGTCAGATACCTACCCGTTTACCTATCCGGGACTTTTCCGCAATTTTGCGGGTACCCACAGGTTGGATCCCTACCCGGTCCTCTACCCGAGTAATTTTCCCAATTTCGCCTTCAACTGCGGCTGCCCCGAACCCGGCGACGCCCTTTACACGGCGGCGTCTGACAGCCCGGAACTCCGGCTTATCACTCAGCTCCTCACCGACGCTGATAATTTTTCGGTTTGGGCATGAGAGATCCGTCGTGCGCTCGTCACGAAGGACAAATACAGTTTCCTCAATGGAACCATCCCTGTTCTGACCGACGAGCGCCTCGTGAAACAGTGGCGAAAGTGTTCGCAACTCGTTCGCACTTGGCTCAGAAATTGCATCGCACCAGATGTCGCCGCCGGTCTGCCACCTACGGAGGACGCTCATACTCTCTGGGAGAACATCACAGAGATGTACGAAAAAACGGATCGCGTTAAGCGATTCCAGCTTCACCAGACCCTTGCGGATCTGAAACAGGATAACCTCTCTGTGGTTGTCTGTTTCAACCGATTCGCCGCTATTTGCAACGAATTGGATAGCGTCGACGAATGCCTTGAGGGACCGGAAGCCGTTTTACGGCAATACCGATCCATCCAGGAGCAAGATCAGATCACCAGATTTCTCCTTATCCTAAATGAAACATACTCACCTTTTCGTTCGCAAGTACTCACCATGGAACCGCCGCCGTCCCTCCGCCGCGTCTTCCACCTTGTTGTCCAGGAAGAAAATCATCGGTTGGCTTCGACGGAATATCTCCGTGTTGGAGATTCCGTCATTCTCTTCCCCCGTGCAACACCCTCACAGAAGGCAATCACCGCTCACTCCTCTGGTGGCGTTTGGAATGCTCACGCAGCGCAATTAGGTCGAGTTGAGACTGACCCCTGGCCCTTCATTCCTGGATTGGACAGCCTCGATCAAAAACCTAGATCGGACGGCCTATCTTTCTTCCCAGGCGCGCCTCCATCCGACGCTTCTCCAGCTGCCACGTCAGCGCCTGTCCTGCGCGCATCCAACGGCTCCCGTTCACACGGGCCTTCAAACCGCGCGCGCGGTCAAAACGGGCCCAGACCGCGCCCAAACGACGTCGTTTGTGAATACTGTCACCGGCCCAATCACTATAAGGCCCAATGCTGGAAATTGCACGGAAAGCTTGTGGACCGTGACCACTCTGATAAGGTTATTTCCTCTAATCAAGTGTCCACCAACTCCAGCGAAAAAATTGATCAACCTCTCACGAATTCCCAGCTTAAGCATATTATGGAAGTTTTTACTCAGTAGGGCATTCCGGACAAACTCACCAATTTTCCAGGTACCTTTTTCTGCCTCATGAGCTCTATTTCCTCAGATGCATGGATTATTGATTCCGGTGCTAGTGACCACATCATTTGTGACCAAATTTTTTTTTTTAAAATCCATTCCACTCATTCCTCCACCACCGTTCGCCTCCCCAATGGTAACGTTACCTCGGTCACCAAAATTGGTGAAGTCACCCTCAGTTCCCATATTACCCTCCATAATGTCCTTTATGTCCCTGAATTTAATTTTAATCTTATTTCTGTTTCCAAAGTCTGTGCCTCCAATAATTGTCGCATTCTTTGCGATTCTACCTTTTGTTTTTTTCAGGCTCGTTCGACTGGCAAACTGATGGGCTTGGGTAGAGTTCTTCAAGGCCTTTATTTTTGGATTTCTTTTCCTAAAAATTTTGAATTCCCCACTTGTACTTCCCTGTCTCAGGGCCCATTTTGTAATGCCAATAAAAGTAATAATATTTCTATTTTCCATCAACGTTTGGGCCATAGTGCTTCTTTTCCCCATCCGAAATGTTCCATTTGTCCCCTTGCTAAACAATCCCGAGTGCCATTTCCCATCACTTCCTCCTATGCCCCCTCATGCCCCTCTGGACCCCCCATCCGTACACCCTGCCTCTACCCCAACCCATCCTTGCACTTCCCCCACCAGCTCTACCTCACCACCTCCTATTCCCCCTCCATCTCCTTCCCCTACCCTCGACCCTGACAATTCCCTTGCCATTGTCCCATATAACCCCCCATCACCAACTCCTCCTCTTGCACCTCCTGCTATGCCTCCCCGGCGCTCTGGACATGCCACTCGGCCCCCTACTTGGACCAAAGATTATATTTGCTCTTCTACTCTTTCCCCGGCTTCCCATTACCCTATTCCCTCCTTTGTCAGCTTTGCCCGCCTTTCTCCCGCCCATTTTTGCTGTATCAGTAAGATTTCTGATGAAGTGGAGCCCTCCTCGTACCAAGAGGCCGCCAAAGATCCCCGCTGGCAAAAGGCTATGGCTGACGAGTTACGTGCTCTTGCTAAGAATCGCACTTGGGATCTTGTAGTTCGTCCGCCTCATCGGCGACCCATTGGTTGCAAATGGGTCTACAAGATCAAGCACAAGGCCGATGGTTCCGTTGAGCGTTACAAAGCTCGGTTAGTGGCAAAAGGCTATACTCAGAAGGAAGGCTTCGACTATCACGACACTTTCTCCCCTGTTGCTAAGGAGGGCACTGTTCTCTCTTTCCTCATTGTCGCTGCCTTCCGTGATTGGTCCCTTCACCAGATGGATGTCCATAATGCTTTCCTTCATGGTGATTTAGTTGAGGAGATTTACATTGGACCTTCCATTGGGTTCACGCCAACAGGGGGAATCTTTAGTATGTCATCTTCGTAAATCCCTTTATGGTCTCAAACAAGCCTCTCGATAGTGTTATGCCAAGTTTACTGCTGCCCTTCTTTCTGCCAACTTTCGGCAATCTCGCCATTATTATGCTCTCTTTACTTGGCACAAAGGTACTTTTTCCATTTTCCTTTTGATCTATGTTGATGATATTTTAATCATGGGAAACGATGTTCCCGTTGTGGAACGATTCAAGCAATACCTACATTCCACATTCCACATTAAAGATCTTGGCGTACCCAAGTACTACCTTGGTATCGAAATTGCTCGCTCAGACAAAGGGATATGCCTCAGTCAACGCAAATTCGTTTTGGAAATCATCTCAGATGCTGGTCTATCTAGATGTAAGCTTGCAATTATTCCTTTTGAGCAGAACTTGAATCTCACAACACCTGAATTTGATGTTGGTGTATCTCCCCTCGATGAAGATCCACCCCTGAAGGATCCTTCCAGCTACCAGAGACTTGTTGGAAAATTCATTTATCTCACAATGACAAGACCTAACATATGCTATACAGTTCAGATCCTTAGTCAATTTATGCACAATCCAAAACAGTCTCATATGAATGCAGCCCTCAAAGTAGTAAAGTACTTGAAGGATTGTCCAGGTTTGAGAATTCTCTTATCCAGGAAATGCAACATGGAGATGATAGCATATTGTGACACTCACTATGCAACTTGCCCGATGAGCCGCAGATCGACAACTGGATTTTGTATCAAGCTTGGAAACTCTCTGTTATCATGGAAGACCAAGAAACAGTCGACTGTCTCGCTATCTTCCGCTGAATCCGAATATCGAGCAATGACTAAAACAACTTGTGAAGTTATTTGGTTAAGGGGTCTACTCCGAGATTTAGGAGTTCGAGTGAAAGGACCTACACTTCTATTTTGTGATAATGATGCTGCCCTTAAGCTCGCTGCGAACCCTATTGTTCATGAGAGAACAAAACATATAGAAGTAGACTGCCACTTCACAAGAGACAAGATTGCAGAAGACATCATCAAGACAATGGAAATACGGACCACGGAGCAACCTGCTGATATTTTTACCAAGGTCATCTGTCAAAGACAACATACATATCTCCTGAACAAGCTAGGTGTGTTTGACGTTTACAAACCGCCTAAACCACTAACTTAAGGGGGAGTGTTGGAGATACTTCCATATATGCTCGATATATTTTCCCCTTCTAGTCGTAGATTCTTCCCATATGTCTTGGGTTTATTTTAGGGTATTTCCTATATATAGAGCAATATTATATTGCATTATATGTCTGTATATTTTCCATGTTTAACTTGGTCCTTAGGTTATAAATGGACCTGTCATGTACATGTTTACGTAAGTAAGAAATACAGATTTCCCAAATACTAGCTTTCTTCTTCCTTTGTGACAATACATTTTGTGAAAATAATGGGTGTATCTTATCCTACTAATTAAGTTTTTGATTTTTATTTTATGTTCAAAGGGCACAATTTCACTCATTGTGTCATAAATAATGGCTTATTATTCAAAAAAATAATACTTGTTATTTATTCTTTGCTTTCTTAAAAGAGATTGATTGCCATATAATACCTCCTTTAATTTGCGTGCAGCAAGAGCTTGTATGATGGGATTTTTCTTCCTCCTTTCAAATTTCTCACATACATTGTCAATAAAGAATGTAATCTCAAGAAATTTATTTTAATAAAAAAATATTAAATTATTTTCATCTAAGAATTTATTTACAAAGTATTCATTTATAAATTCAATTCACATGAAAAGCATAATTTTTATATATATCACAATGTCCAATATTTCAAATAAACTAATTCGACAATAACACAACACTGTCCCATTCGAATCCCCTCCCCCTCTCCCCTCCCGTATTTGTGAATTGTAAAAAATAAAAGAATAAAAAACACAACATTGGCCCAATCCAGATCTCATTCCAATTACACAGGCACAATACCTTCTATGGAAGGATGCGAGACGAACGGCGGCCGGCTCACGACGAGAAAGAACGAGTTCATGACGTCCTTGTAGCAACGAAACATTTTAGACAAAGGCAACCTCGCCTTTGAAAGAATCTTATAGTGATCGAAGCGACAAGGTCTCGGGGAGTTGTGAATGGTCGAGGGGCTTGACAAGTGGTGTTCACATAGAGAAGAGCAAGCGACGGAGATGGCGAAGTCTACTTTGGGCTTTCTCTTCTGAAGACGACCTGTGCAGATTGGACGCGGGACTTTGCACAAGAGTGGATGTGTGGTCCTTATTCTTGAATGCTGGTGGTGTCAATCCAGTTTTTCGTTGTCGTGGTTTATTTGCTTGTCAATATGCCCGTGAGACTTGTGGTTTGTTGTGAGCTTGAAATTGTTGGTTACTTGTTGTTTTTTGGTTCGTTGCTGCAGGTGTCTTCTTACGCACACTAAATAGCATGGGTATTGATGGTCAATTCTCTGGTTGTGCAATTGGTGGCGTCTCTGTGCAAAATTCTCCACGGGTCAAGCTCACCTGCCAGAGGCTCATTCTTGATGACGACGGGTGGGTTATTTAGATAAGTGTTTTATCGTTAATATTGGATTATATGTTTTTAACTGGTTGAGGAGTACAGGGATGTGTAATGCATTTCTGTCATTGGAATTTAGGTGGAGTTCTTCATATCAGAAATGTCTTGCTGGTGAGGAGTCAATGTAAGCTTAATGATATCTTGAGTTTGTGACGGTTGCGTGCTGGTTGCTTTTTATCAATTCCCCAAGTCCACCTTCTTCCATCGTTAAGCATCATTTTTGTTAATGCCTTGCTTGTGTTGCTGTATGAACGTATGTTTTCAATCACTACTGCTTGAAATATTTGCTTGTCACTTATTAAAGCTTGAGGGTTTCATTTTTTTCATTGTTATGTTGTTTACAGCAACCCATTCTCAACAGTGGGGTTCGGGTGGTGACCTAGTGAAAGAACAGGAAAGATCAGGAAGATAATGAAAGTTTTGTCCTCATCTCATGTATTTATGTACTGACAAAAGGGTCTGCAATGCCAAGTATTAAGCTCTACGGCTAGTCATTCTATGCAGAGACATTTATGGATTGAGCCCCGCGGCAATTTCACCTGGGATGATGATACCTGTAAGCACATCCTTTGGAGAATGAGTGCCTCAATCCTTTGAATGGGTTATAGTGAAAAGGCCACTTCTAAGCATTCAAACCGTTACAGTGGTTTGGGAAGGGTAGATGTAATTTCTTTTCTTTTCCTTTTCCTTTTTTTTTATGTTTTTTTATAAAGAAAAGTCTTAAGTTGTAATGGTTAACGAATTTAAAGGTGAAAGCATGCGATTTAGTTTGTGTTTTGTGTGGGCTAAATATTATTTTGAGAAAAATTAAGACTATTTTATTTTAATATTTTATTTTTTGTTTGACGTCTTACTATCCCTTATGAAAGAAAACATGATTTGCTATTCCAAATTTGTTTTCTAAATATAGAAATCTAATTAATACATCTATTTTAAAAGTGCCAAAATCTTATTATCACTTGTCAAAAAAGGTGTCAAAGTAGTTTAAATTATTGTACTAATATAAACTTAACATTCAATAATGAGTTATTGACATAAAATATGAAAAAAGAAAATGAAGAGTTAATATTTTATAAATATTATTTACACAAGAAAAAAGAGCACTGATTGTGTGCTGCTACAATGTACAACTATAATAGCATCACATCTATCTTTCTCCTGTTGGTTTTCCATTATAAAATAGCAGAGGTTAAACCGTGGAGAAAAAGTAAAATTTTACTCAGTCCGAGACACTTTTTCTATAACTTGTACTACCACCGAACTGTCTACCATGTCTATTGTCAGAATGCCAAAAAGGGAGAAGAAGAGTGATCCCCAAAGTTGCCGTTCCAACTCCATCCTCCCTCACCAAATATGAAGTCAGATAAGTCATCACCGATAGTAGAATCCGGGATGCTCCCGGTGCTACAGGAACCTTCGTCAGAGTTGCTGCTGATAAGGGAACAATTGTCACTTGATGAGTCCACTGAAATACACTAATCAAAATCACTAATCAATAAAAAATAGTGAAAAGCGTCCTAGAATCAGCATTTCAACCATTGGTTTAAATAGTATAGACTCTTTTAACCATTGATTTCAGTGGTGGTGACCATTGCTGATATGGTGCTTGGGATGGCCAGTGCTGACACCTTCTAGCAGGGCTTGCGGAGCCTCCGTGAAATACACCGCCAGTCTTTCCATCTCCGTTCCCTCTGTGGGGGGGAGACCATCTCCTTGAGCCAGACCAGTATCACCCAAGCGAGATCGCAACTCTTGTTACCACCCATGAGAACGTCAACTGCCACCAGTAGGAGCCCCTCGCTATCATTGCCAGTGGTTTCCTCCGCCACAGCCATCACCTCATTAGAGCTAGACTCACAGTGGGGAAACCCACCTTTGATGAACTCTGTTGGAGACATATTGTAGAGGAATTCTGCAGCATCCATCATGCATTCAATGAGATTTTTGAAGTCATTTTGGCCTTCAAGAGCTTCTCAGTCCACTACCAGTTGCTGCCATGGTCATATTCCAAACCAGCAGCATTGGTTGTAGTAGGCTTACTACTAAAGCTAGAATAGTGGAGCTCAAGGGTGACCACGGCTATGGTAGAGCCGACTAGGCTCACACAACAGAAAAGGTTTGTGTATCAATTGGGCTTTGGATGTGTGAGAGAGAGGGAGATTTAAGGTTGAGGAAGAGGCAGGCTCGCAAGCTGCTTCTGCTTTCGTTCAAGCTTTTAATCATGCTTAGTTAAGTTAGAATCAATAATAAAAATTAGATTTGAATTAACAGAAACACATTGTCTTTTATACATTTTGTGAACATAATGGGGGTATCTTACTATTTAAGTTTTTGAACTTTTATGTTATGTTTAAAGGGCACAATTTCACTCATTGTTGTCATAAATTATGGCTTATTACTCAAAAAAAAAAAATACTTGTTAGTTATTCCTTGCTTTCTTGAAATAGATTGACTACCATATAATACCTCCTTTAATTTGTGTGTAGCCAAAGCTGTCCAATATTCCAAATGAGCAAACTCATGACAATGACACAACACTCTATTCGTATGGGTAGGATATGACTCATTTTATTGAAGGCATGATGTGCAAACATCCTCACCATTCTAGTCTAGTATTCTCTCTAACACATATATAGGCTTCCAAATCTTGGACTTGAATTGCATAATAGATATTAGATTTTGCTGCTTGGGTTGGTGAGAAGGTAGAGAACAAGAAAAAAGAAGAAGCCCAATATCATTATCAACTTTGGAATATGATGATGATCTGCCTCATTAATATTCCTTCAATCTTGGACTGATGATTTTCCTTTACAGTCTCTAATATGTCCATAAGCTTATGAAATGTACCCTTGAGAAATTTGGAACACGAGATGATGAAAGCGAAGATAATAATATGCACAAAGATGTGGTGGTAACGAGCATTCAACTTTTGCTTGGACTTCAAATCTGAATGCGTCACTAATAAGAGAAATTTTGCTGATATTAGTGCTATTGTTATTTTGGGTTCATAGGATTCGGTGATTTTTATCAATGACAAGCTCATATTCATATTAAATAAGCATTTCTCCAACGACGTACGAAAAACTGTTATGTGATCTCAAAAGAAAAAGACATGGTAATAACACTATAGTACATTGTAATTTCATAAGGTATTTATTAAAGCACCTTCACTGGGTACAAACAAGTAGAGGTTTTCCCCGTGATGTCTAGGATGAACAAGAAACACAAGATTCATATTCCACTAAAACATTTATTGACCAATTTTTCTGGGTTCAATAGGTTAAGGGAAGCCAATTTTTGTTCATAATGCATCTATGTTATGTTAAGAATTGCCAATTTTCCATGTCAAACACCAGTGTACTTAGTATCAACTAAAAAAAAAAAAAAAAAAAGCTCCTCAAAACAAGAAATTGATGATATCTTTACGTCTTTCATAGTTAGGCTGGATTCCCTCTTATGTTACCTAAGGACTTAACAATTTCTTGACTATTGGCTTGCACAACCAAGCTAGGATATGCCAGAAAAGGTCAGCTGAAGCAACGAGCAAACAAAGAGCTTGCTTCACCATGTTCTGATCAAGTAATCTTCTGTAGAATTATGGAAAGCTTGGTCAACGAGATTCAATTAATCACTTTTTTTATGAGAAAAGACACATACCATACCATCCCATTTTGCCTTGGAAGACGCCCCAAACCAAGGAACAATGTGCTTCATATGCAAAGAAACAAAAAAAACCCAAAAACCAAGGACATAGGCCAACGAGGATCAACTCTAATATAGTCAAGATAGCTTTCAAACATAAGACAATTACAAATCATATGAGAAGATAACATAGATAATAGAGATTATCACGAATTTTCTCAAAAAAAAAATAAGATGTCATCTACAAATAGAAGATGAGTGAAACAAAACTCATCCATTTTTCCTGGACCTCATTTAAAAACTTCAAAAAAAGCCCCCTATTCATAGTAGCAAACAACATTCTCTTTAAAACACCTATTACAAAACAAAAGGTAGAACTAAAAACGGATCCCCTATCTTGTGCCATGAGAACTATTGAAAAAGCAAGTGCAAACTCCTTTAAATCAAAACGGACTGGAAATATAAGCTATCTACTAACATCATTCTAGGCAAAATGACATTTCCCATACGTATGCAGTGGAAAGCCATCACAAACATGATGACAAACCTTTCGTAGATCTATTTTGCAAGGACACCTACCTCCCCTAATATAATTTTATTTCCAACGCATGAACCAAGTATAAGACTTGTCTCCCTTTAATGAAAGCAAGCCCTAGGAATAAACTTCTCAAAAAACCATTTTCAGCCCAATGTCTAGAGGTATGACAATAATTTTATAGACATTGCTCACGAGACTAAACGGTTAAAAATCTTTAAACCCACAGCCCTTCCTTTCTTTATATCTACAGCAGCTTCTTCCAAACATACCTCAAGCATGGAACTTGTGGAAAACATTTATTGTATCTTTTTTGGGAACCCCCCCCCCCCCCCCCCCCCCCCGCCCCCCCCCCCCAACAAATCTAAAGGAAATTCAAGGAAAAAAATGGTCCAAGGTTTCACCTCAGATCTCTCTCTCTTAAAGAGCTCGTTCCATCTAAATAGCTTCCTTAAAGCAATAAATCAAATAGAAAAAATTATTTTGCTATGGTATGTGTCAACCAACAATTCATTGTAATATGGACCCCTACATCTATGACAATTCTATCAAAAGACCTATGGTGGGAAACATTTTAGATAGATAGCTTAACACAGAGATATTTAACATGCTTCTGATACCCAATGATCAATCCAATAGAATTACAAACCCTAATGACTTGGTAAGTAATTCTCCTAAAATAAGTTCAAAACATGAAATTAGAAATCCAATTAAATCCAAAGGTATATGTCTGAGGCATTCCATTAAATCAAATACATGGTAGGAAAAAATGAAATACCTTGATTTCCATTATCCTGGGCCAACTTTTTAATAAAAGCATATTTTCCAGCACCAAGAAGACCATGAAAAAGAACATGCCACTTTTGGCTCACTACCAACATAACCATCTCAAAACTTTTTCTCATAGCTGACACTAACAAAAACAAGTTGCCATTTGATTTATCATCCCTGAAGATGCAAAATGAGATTGACCATAAAAATCAAAGATAAAAGAACCATGGTGAAATAGGTAAGGTATTTCAACATATTTTAGGTTGACAATGTTGGTGCACATAAGGCAAAAGTTATATGCGCCAAGAATCAATGGAGCCTAATTAGGCTACGTGATTTATTGTATAATATTTCTTTGATTATGTAATATTTCCCATTTATTGTAATCCATACATAGACTAGGAATCAAGCCTATAAATTAAGCCTTTCTCTTGTATAGTGTAATTCAAGTCAATACAGAATAGTATTCCTTCACTCATTGGCCTTCTCACTTTTACATGGTACCCAAGCCATTCCTTCTCTGAGACCTACTGCTTCTAAACTTTTTTTTTTTTTTGCCATCATTCACGATTTTATAAAGGAATTCCGCTTTCCCAAACCCCTCATCATACTGCGAGCACCATTTTAAGGTTTTTTAATTTCGCCCCTGCATTTTTATTTGTTTTCATTCCATACCCTCCACTTTCTCAATTCTCAATTGCACCCAAATTTCCCTTACTTCCCCAATTACCCCAATCCCTAACCCTAATTTCATCCCCATTCCCAAATTTTTCCCAAAATCAACAATTCCTAAACCTAATTTTGCCCCCAATTTTCAATTCCCAAATCATAAACCCTAACCTTAACCCTCAATTCATCAATTAACTTTGCCACTACCCACCATGTCTGCTGCACCTGAATCCGCCACCACTCTACAATCCATACAGTCTCTTCATTACTGACCTTCAACCAGTCAGCATTGTCTCCATCAAACTTACTGACGAATCCAATTGGGCGATCTGAAGCAACCATGTGAAGACCATCCTCCTTGCCCGCAACAAAATGGGGTTCCTTGATGGCACCCTCCCGGGCCCCGCCAATGACGGTGATGAGGCTAAATGTTGGGATCAATGCCATGCCGCTATCAAAACATGGCTCATCAATTCCATAAAACCCACCCTCACCAGCATGATCACCTACCTCACCATCACTGAGATTTGGTCCGTTCTAGAGGAGAGCTTCGACAAGGTCACTGAAACCTAGAAATTTGGCCTGCAAGAGGCCATCAATGACTTGAAGCTTCTCAGCAAAGCCACCAGAACCGAACTCACTAATTTTTTTGTTTGGCTTCAAAACCTTTGGGGCAAACTTGAATCTCACCAAGCTCTCATCCATTGCACTTACCAAAAATACGATTGTGGCGTCAGTTCACATCTTCAAGCTCACGATCAAAAGACAAAGCCATGAAGTTTCTCCTCGGCCTCCAATCGGAGTTCTAGACACTTTATTCTTCCATTCTCTCCTATAAAGAACTTCCTAACTTGGAGACCTACGCAATGTCCAAGCATGATGTTGCCTAGCACTCTCCCTCCACCGGCAAGTCTCTTTCGCCCGGTGATACACTAGCATTCCAAGCTTCATGGACGCTCAGGTCCTCTCAATGAACAAGGGAGCTCGTTCCCACAGCACCCACTAGACCACAATCTAGGTCAGCCCCTACCGTGGCTCCTCACGTGGGCCTAGTGACACCTTTCATGGCCCAACCCAATCCCGACTCTTTTGCGATCACTACAAGAAGTTGGGCCACATTCAAGAATCTTATTTCCTAATCTTGGGCTACCTGCCCAACTAGTAGCCCAAGTAACATACTAGATCTCGCAGAAAATCCAATGGACACATTCCCTTGACCTATAACTTAGAAGCTCATGACTCACATAGGCCTCATGGTTTCAGGCCTTCTAGCCCACTTGGTTATGGAACCCAAAATGGGCCTTCTCATTTTTCTAACCCACCCATGACTTTTAATTCTAGTGCAGGTCCTTCGAGCCCTTCTTTGTCAAGCTCTCCCAGCTTTTATGGTGGGTCCAATGGGCTTCAATTGACCCTTGATCAACAACAACGCATCCTCCATCTCCTCAATCAAGCTAGCCCTACTGATTTAGGCCCCCTTCACAAGTATCGCTTCATCTCAACTACCCATTTCAACTTCTTGGATTCTAGGGCAAATGACCACATCACTTGCGATTTAAATATTTTACACTTTTATTATCCATGTGTCACACCCATATCCATCACCCTCCCTAATTGTTTTATGAGCCATGCCACCCATATTGGCACATTTATCTCTAATCTTTTGCTACGTCTGACCAATATTCTACATGCTCCTCGTTTTCGGCATAATTTATTATATATTCAAAAAGTAACATGTGACAATAATTGTGTAACCATTTTTTTTTTTATGATTTTTATGTTTTTTAAGACCATATGATTAAAGCTCTGATCGGGTTAGGCAAGGCTGAACAAGGTCTTTATTTTCTATGTACTTCAATTCCATTGCATTTTCATTCAATTTTTGCTCAGGATACTTTTTGTACCCCAAACTCAAATTCCGTTTGTAATGCTTCTTTTATCAATAATAACTATCATCTTTGGCATCAACAACTTGGTCACTCTTCCTTGAAAACTTATTTGGCTCATAGCCAGTCAATTTCATGTCCCTCCAATTTCTCTTGTCACATTTGTCCTTTGGCCAAACAAACACGGTTGGTTTTTCCTTATCGCCATTCTAAAACAACCTCATTTTTTGAATTCATGGATGTCTGGGGTCCTCATCAGACCCCCACCCATGACGATGCCCGTTATTTTCTTACCATTGTGGATTATTTTTCAAGGCCACCTAGACATTTCTTTTTCAATTTAAGAGTCAAGTTTTCTAAAAAATTCAACATTTCAACATTTCATATCCTTCATCTGCACCCAATTTGGCACCCTTGTCAAATAGATTTACTCTAACAATGGTGCTGAATTTTTTTCCAACGAGTGTCAATCATTCCTATCTCCTCACAGGATTACTCATGAAACATCTTGCGTTCACACTCCACACCAAAATGGTGTTGTTGAATGGAAACACCGCCACCTCCTCGATGTGGCTTATGCCTTAATGTTTCAAGCTTCTATCCCATCTTCATTTTGGGGGGAATGCGTCCTCACTGCTACCCATCTTATTAATCACATTCCATCCTCTTCTCTTAATGGGGTCGGCCCTTTCAAACATTTATTTGGCAAACCACCCATCATTGAAAACCTTCACGCGTTTGGTTGTCATTGTTATGCCACCACCATTAGTCCTCGTGACAAATTTAGCATTTGAGCTTTCTTTTGCATTTTTATGGACAGAGTTACCATTTGTATGATCATTCCTCCCATAATTTTTTTTTTAGTCATGATGTTGTTTTTCAAGAGCACATTTTTTTTATTTTCTTTTACTTCAGCCCCAAATAGCTTGCATGCCTCTCAAATCCAGCTCTATAGTTCAATGACTCATATACCTCATCATACCTATTAGTCGATGTTCCTAACCTTTCCTATCATACTACTCTTGCAGAACCTTCTCCCTCCCACACTATTGTCTCATTAGAACCCACCCCAGCTGCTCCTACTTCTGACCCTCTTGATTCCACCTTGGACATTTCCCTTCGTCGTTCTAACCAGCCCACTCGCCCTCCCATTTAGATCGTCAATTACCTTTGTCTCACCTTACCTCATACATCTTCCATATCTCTTTACCTTATTTCTAACTATGTTTTCCTCCATCAATGCCACCCTCATTGTCAGCACTTCATTGCCACTTTTTCTGTCATCCCTAAGCCCACCAACTTCACGAGGTTGTCACCGACCTGAATTGGGTTACTACCATGGATAATGAGATTGTTACTCTTGAGGCTAATCATACATAGGATGTGGTCCCATTGCCCCTTAATCGTCGTCTAATTGATTGTAAGTCAGTTTATAAGGTGAAGTACTGCGTTGACAGTTCTGTTGAGAGGTATAAGGCTCACCTTGTGGCAAAAAGCTTTAGTCAACGTGAAAGAATTGACTTTCAGGATACTTTATCTCTTATAGCGAAACATGTCATTGTTCACCTTATTATTACTACTGCCACTGTCTATCACTGACCTTTTTTTCAAATAAATATTTAGAATGCTTTCCTTCATGGCAATCTATCTGAAGAGGTTTATATGGAACTTCCCCTTAGTTTTCACTCTCAAAGGGAGTGCATGGTATGTCGACTATGAAAATCCTTATATAGGTTAAAACAAGCCTCTCGCCAATAGAATGTGACTTTCACTTTTGCTCTGCTTCAACATGGCTTTTCTCAATCTTGCCATGATTATTCATTATTCACCAAGTCTCAAGACAGTTCTTTTGTAGCATTGTTAATCTATGTTAATGATATTTTGATTACTAGCAACAGTGAAAATGGAATCATAAAACTCAAGCAGTATATTCACTCCACCTTCTCCATGAAAGATATTGGTCCATCAAAGTTCTTGGAATTGAAATTGCTCAGTCTCTAGAAGGTATCACTCTCCACTAGCATAAATATGCTTTAGAATTGATCTTTGAAGCTGGTCTTGCAAGCTTAAAACCTGCAATCACTCCTATGGAATCGAATAAGAAATTCACCAGTGTAGAGTATAATGCAAACTCTCTAGAAGAAATAAATGATCCACCATTGGAAGACCCTTCTGTCTATCAGAGACTAGTTGGAAGATTGATTTACTTGACACTTACTAGGCCTAACATCACTTTTCCGATCCAGCTCCTTAGTCAATTTATACACGCTTTGAAACAATCACACACGGAGGCAGCAATGAGAGTAATAAGATATTTGAAGGGTTGTCCTAAACTTGGCCTCATATTTCCTTCCACATTATAATTCAAGATGAAAGAATTTTGTGATTCTGATTATAGTACATGTCCAATGACACGAAGATCCACCACAAGTTTCTGAATCATAATTGGAAACTCTCATTTCATGGCATTCCAAGAAACAACCAACAGTATCTCTCTCATCAACAAAAGTAGAATACAGAGCCATGTAGGTCACCACATGTAAGATTGCTTGGATCATTTGCTTGTTGAAGGATTTTGGATTCCAAATGTCACATCCAACATTGTTATACTGTGATAATGAAGCTACAAAAAAGATTGTTGCAAACCTCATTTTCCATGAGCACACAAAGCACATCGAGGTAGAATGTCATTATGTAAGAGAAAAACTCCAACAAGGCATTATAGCGACACAACACATATCCATTAAAGAACAACTAGCTAACCTATTGACGAATTTACTTTGCAACAATCAACACTGGCACCTTTTCTCCAAGCTCGAAATATTTGATCTATGCAAATCTCCAGCTTGAGGGGGAGTGTTGGTGCACATAAGGCAAGAGTTATATGTAGCAAGAACCAATGGAGCCTAATTAGGTTAGATGATTTATTGTATAATATTTCTTTGATTATGTAATATTTCCCATTTATTATAATCCATACATAGACTAGGAATTAAGCCTATAAATTAAGGCTCTCTCTTGTATAGTGTAATTCAAGTCAATATAGAATATTATTCCTTCAGTCGTTGGTCTTTTCACTTTTACAGACATTTATCACACAACAAAAAATATAAACAACAAGGTGCAATGCAAATAAGTGCCAGAACTATTGTGTAATAAATTATTTCTTTCTATGATAAATCCTACCACTCGCAAGCCTTTTATTCTGTGTTGGAGGCCCATACTCATAGAGCTATGAAGAGGGTATTTCCAAGGCCAAATGTCTAAAAGGTTGGAGACAATTTTCTTGATTGAAATCAATACTTGCACTAGGACAACTCAATTGCTTCTATTCAGGTGACTCAACATACCAGCTAGACTTCTCCAGTGATGTATCTAGACAAAATTCTTTCAAGCTAAAATTGGAAAAAGAATGTTTGAAAGGCTCTTGTGGTTTTGTTTATGTAAAGGTGAATTTAGATTGTGGGAGTGAAATTTATTTAAATTTATATTTATTTGTTCTTTTTTATTTATATTCTTTATTTTTTATTTTTTATTATTATTTATATTTATACTTTTATTTTTTTATTTTTTATTTTCCAACTATTACCGGAAACAATCGACGAGCTGAGGAAAATAGGAGACGCTACAAACCGTTCGATAAAATGCCTCAAAGAGAATCCCAGAGCAAAAATTGCGTCTGGGCTGTTGGCAGCAAGAGAAAAGGCTCGAAGATGGGTGTCTGATTTAGAGAATAGATGCAAACATGTCAAAGGAAACGGATTCAACCAAAGCAAGTCAAAATGGGTGAAAACAATTCCAGGAAAAAAAAAATAGACTGAAGGGGGCATAAGCCATTGCTAACAAATTAGAAAATAGATTAACTTTCACTTTAGACCGTGATAAGATAAGAGTTGCTCAGCTAATTAGTTCAGTGTTAAGTTAGTAAGAATTATAATTATAACTATGAGAGTTGGATACATGTATTAGAATATTTTTTTAAATATATAGATACCATCATAAGAATAACACATGCATATAGATTGGAAAGAATGCTCAATCTTATGTTAACTTGTGCTTTAAAGTTACAAGAGAGAAGAAAAATGGGTTTAAAACTTAAATATACAAGTATTCTAACCACTACCTTCTATTGTCCAATGGTCTATAGCATATCTTGGGTGATGTTTTTGCACACTATGCAATAAACTTGTCCTATTTTCTCAATAGAGCTTATATTATCTTATCATTTGTAGTAGATGTCTTTAGAGGCTTATGCTGACACAATCAATAATATTTAGCCTACTGATTGTTTTTCTTTTAAATTTATAAGTCAAAGGACTATGGTATCTGAAATATCTTTACAATAAGGGATTCTTTAATGATTTACTAACAGAAATAAGTTAGGATTAAGAATAGTTAGTCCTACTCACTTACATAGCTTTTCAAGTTGATCTATTCTATGCTTCTACCTTTCCATCCTATTTGATACTTGCTAAGTAATTTTTATATTACTCCGTAATATGATACAATTTTTCTGATTGATACTTGAGACTCTTCTGTTCACGTTACCGTGATTATTAAGTTATTGTAATTAACTTGCAAACTTTTATTTATAGATTTAAAGAAATGCAGCCTAATTGAATTTTAACTGTAGCAAATCACAGGCCAAATCAAATCAAAATTTACTACTTAAATCAAAAGGCGTAAGCCTTTTGGGACTCTTGCTTTTGGATAAATCAAATCAAAATTTACCTCATACACATAATTAATAAGAAATATTATAAACTTGATTCACCCTCTCACATTGCTTATCCTGAAAATTCCAATTCCCTGTTGTTTCCCCACCCCAACAATCAAACTACATAAGATATTCCTGTTTCTTTACATGCACTTGTTTCCACATTCTAGGATTGGCATAAACAATATAAGAAGAGAAAGTCGTTGTCCAAACCAAATCCAAGATCCTAAGCAAGATCTTCTTACATAATTTGAAGTAAAAAAGAAGGTTGCAGATTCAAATAGTGACATTATGAATACTCATTTTCATCATTTTCTACATTAATAAACCAAATTGTATGTTTATAATAATGTTTTCCAAAAAGAAGCTCTCTTTTTTTTTCGAGAAAAGGAACAAAACCCGTAAAACCCTATTAGGGCAAAAGATTCCTCGATTTGATATACACTCAAATCCCTAGAAAAATGATGATATGATTTTTAAAAAAATCGGAAGAAGGGATGGATTGAACATGCCAAGTTTCCTGTCGTTGATCTACAATTGTCTTCACAATTTTGGTTAGCCTGCATGTAAACAAAAATAAAAATTTTAAAAAATTGTCTTCATTATTAACGGAATAATTAATAGATTGTACGAGGGAATATCCCATTAGGGTTTGCGCATAACGTTAACACTATAAATATCATTCGTATCGTCAAGTTTAGTCCCCCTCTGACTGCTGCCAGTCGAGTTCCGCCTCTTTCACAGCTTATCAGTCCTTTCCAAACTCTCCTCTCGCTCTTCTGGGATTGGATCGGACCTAACCAAATCGAATGGCTGTCACCTTCTCAGATCTCCACGCCGAATCAGGCCTCAAATCCCTCGATGAGTTCCTTGCCGGAAAAACTTATATTTCTGGGTAGAGCTCCTTTTCTTTTATGCATATGTCTTTGTACATTTCTTCTCTAATTGGGGCTGGTAAGAAATAATTTCAATTATACTGTTCTTTGGTTTTGAAGGGATAAGATCACAAGGGATGACATAAAGGTGTACGCCGCGGTTTTTGAGAAGCCTGGGGCCACCTTTCCCAATGCTTGCAAGTGGTACGAGGCTGTTTCGTCACTTCTCGCTGCGAGGTTTGTTTCCACTCCCGCATTTCTGCCTTTTCTTTCACTCTTGCTGTTCTAATTTCCTCTTTGATTTGCCCTTCCAATAACATTCTGTGTTTTTGTTTTTGGTTACTGGTAGCTTCCCTGGTAAAGCTGTCGGTGTGAGAGTGGGTGGCAAAGGTGCTCCTGCAAAGGAAGTTAAGGAGGTGTGCATTTGATTGCTTTTCTGGGTTGCCTTTTATTCTTTTATTCGGATGTTTTGTGATAGTAACTTCATGTATTTGATTTCAAGACTACATACAAGTTGCCATAGTGAACTGTTCTCTGATTATGTCACTACGAGGGGTCCAAATTGACAGAGCGATGGTTGTCTCTCTCTGTTTGGGTTTATTCTCATACTCTTTTGAGTTTGCCATTCGTTTCCTCCCTGGCTGATTGCGTTTCCCTTAAAGAAGATGGTACACATAAATGAGGATAACGAGTAAGTATTCCAATAGACCGGGATGCCAAATTCTGTCTTTCCATATTAAAAACATAGGGAATCTAAAACGGAGGAATATTAGTGTTACACTGAGTGCTCTCTCTCTCTCTCTTAATGTAAGAGCATTTTATGCTGGTTCTCTCGTTGCTGTTCTATCTTTTTTATTTTATTTTATTTTTTCTGTTGGGAAGGAATTCAAACATCTTGACTTAGAAATTTACTCCCCTTTCCAATAGAAAGAGCAAGTAGGGACATCAATTGGAACCGAATGAGTTGGTGCAAGTAGTTTTTGCTGCTTCTGAATTTTGATATGTCAGCAAAAATGGTACGATTTTTTAGAAATTTACACTTTAATTGACGTGGATTCCAAAGACCATTACTTGTTTGTGTGAATGGAAGCTGTGAAAAAGATTATGGGTTCTTGCCTTAGTAAAATGCCTCCTTCCCTCCCTCACCTTTAATCAACCTTGAAATTCCTATGTTTGTCTATTTTAAATTGACTAATTGGACTAGATCGCACAAGTCTGGAAGTAGGTTTAGAAACGTGTAGGGGACATAATGTTGGGTTCTGATGATCATGCAAACATCATCTTCTTGGTTTGTTTTTGGTGGATTTTAAATGTAGTTGTCTTTTCCATTTGTCACCTCCTGTCATATGATTTAATACTAGCGACCCCCTTGGTTTTTCTGCTCCTGGTGACGCCAAGAGAGTACTGCAGTTGCTGTTGAGTTTATTTATTTCTCATCCTGACACTTTCACCAATTTCAATCAGATTATTCCTTACGGGTGTTTGAAAATTTTAGGAAGCTCCTGCTGGAGATGATGATGATCTTGACCTTTTTGGTGATGAGACAGAGGAGGACAAGAAAGCAGCAGAGGAGAGGGAGGCATCTAAAAAGGCATCGTCCAAAAAGAAAGAGAGTAAGCTTTGATTACTAACTAAGTTGTGCGATTTGCATGAATTGCTGTCAAAGCTTTATCATTAATAGAACGGCATTCACAAGCTTTGACTCAAAACTTATGAATGATATGTAGTCTATTGGCCTTCAAAGCCACGATACAACATTTTTGCTTCCCCTATTGATTTGCTGCCATTGCAAGCTACACTGCCCGTGTTTATTTATGCTCGTACTTCTAACCTTTTAAAATTTAATCATTTAGGTGGGAAATCCTCTGTCCTTCTGGATGTGAAACCTTGGGATGATGAGACCGACATGAAGAAGCTGGAAGAGACTGTACGGAGCATTGAGATGCCTGGTCTCTTCTGGGGAGCGTGTACGTTTTATATCTTCATAAATTCAAATTCTTGTTGCATCTTTATAATGGGGTTTATGTTTAACAATGCTCTAACCTAAATACTGATTTGATGGATTTGTGATAGCCAAATTGGTCCCAGTCGGTTATGGGATAAAGAAGCTGCAGATCATGATGACCATCGTGGATGACCTTGTATCTGTGGATACCTTGATCGAGGAGCGTCTCACGGTTGAGCCTTGCAATGAATATATCCAAAGCTGTGACATCGTTGCCTTCAACAAAATCTGAGAGCTCCCTTACTGGACTGTAGGGTTGCCATCTTGATTCGGCTATTTTGGGATTTTTTTTCTTTTTTCTTTTATATCACTAGTGGTCATTTCTTTGTACCGTTTTTCGCTCGCTTTTGTGCTTTGATGGTGATTCTCGTGCTAGAATTGTGAGAGATGAAGAGTCTAATTGACTGATCTAGTAGAACCCTTTGTCGGCATATATATTATCTTCCATCCCCCACTCAAAACACCCAAACATAAAATAATCCTTTGTCTACATACTTGCCTAACGCTGGTGCTTTCAGGGGGTTTGGAGTGGTTTTGCAACGTCATTCAATGCTCTTGACAATTACCAGCCGACAGCCTACATATTCTCCTCTTTTTGTTTTACCTTTCTTCTCCTACTCCAAACACGCGACTATGAATCTATGGTCTGGTCTGATGCCTGCCTCGTAGGTTCCATGAATCAATGACGAAATCAAATAGGAAAAGATGTGGAACGACGTTGACCTTTATATTTTTCCAGTTCTCTCTCTCTTTGGGTTTCTTTGTTAAATTGGTTGTTGAAGGATGGAAATTGCTCGTTTCTTTCTTGGGGAATATATGGATGTTATTAAAACATATCCGAGAATCGTTCCTCGTTCGCTGCCGGATGGAAATTGCACAGAAATTTTCATCGCCCGAGCGGTTTCGTTGACTCCACCTTTCTTTAAGTCCTCGCTGTTATCTCTAAATAATGATGTAATTTGGTTTAGTTAAATATAGATGACTAATCATACCAATCGTTTCCATTTGTAAGTTTTAGTGGTGATAGTCTAAAGATTTGTTAATTTATTTTCTGAATAGAAGACGTGCACGCAGTCTGATTCGTTGGAATATAAACGACTTTTTGCTCCTTAAATTGCACTACCATAGGGAAACATATTTATTTACTTAACAATCAAGCAATAATCGTAAAAAGAAAAATTAAAACTTGATGTTGGGAATTAATTTATCTGTCGCTTTTTTTGGGTAAGTTCTAGAATCGCATTTTAACGCGGTTGAGATTGGCTTCTTCTATCAATGATTAGCGAGGAAATGCCCAATGTCCAGTGCCCAGACTGGGTCTCCCTTGTTTTTTCTTTCTCAATACTAAAAGTGTAACTTGGGGTTATAAAAGCTCACAGGGATTCCTATCCTCTTATTCGCTCTCGATCTTCTCTGGGTAGATACCCTTTTATTCTCTGCGTTCTATGGAATTGAATTCTCTCCAGCTTTTTGCAGTAAGCTTCATTTCATGGATGAGAATTTATATTTGGCTTTTTCGGATATTTCCTTTTGCCGTTTGTCCGAGCATCTTTCCGAAATTTTGTTTGTGTAGTTGAGGAATTGAACTGTTGTACTGTTGTTGATAATTGTGATATATCCGTGTATTATCCATAGTTAGGGGTTTTATTTTTAGCTTTTTTCTTTTCCGCTTCAAGTAACGGCTTTTAATATCTTGTCTTTTTCTTTTTTTGGGGACGATAGCTGCGCTTTTTTTTTTTTTTTTTTCTTTTCTTTCATGGAAGTGGTTTCTAACCAAGCTATGCGCTTGCTAGAATGCTCATGAGTTGGATACTATAGACGTGTATAGCAGCTCTGCTATATTGTATTCGATGGTTGGCACTTTTTTCCTCTGGCTTGGTTATAAATTTAAGATTACCTATGTGCTCCAAAAGCTTGTCAGTGTTCGTTTTTCCTTACCTTGTATGATTTGCTTCATTGCAGTTCAAATATTAATCTTTGCTTTAAAAGCTCAATTTTGTTGTTACTTTGCAAATAATACTTCAATCTTTACCAATTAATTCTGCCAATGACGTCTAGCTCAAGTGAATTCCTTGCACAAAAAAGGGTTGGCTTTTGGGGTTAAGAAGAAGTCCCATATCAGTAAAAAGAAAGAAAAATGAGGGGCTTACAAGTGTGAGGGTGAGACCCTCCTCTGAGCTAGCTTTTAGGGAGGTGGAGGCTTAAGAACACTATAATTGGTACCTGAGTCTGGGGGAAGACTGGGCCGAGTGAAGAACACTATAGTTGGCATCTGAGTTTGCGAGAGACTGGGCAGGGTGAAGAAAAACAGGTCCACCTTGAATGTGTGTGGAGGTTGGATCGGGCTGAATCTAGCAAAAGACGGGTTAAGACTTTGTGTGTGACAGAGGAGATTGTTGAGAAGTAGTCCCACGTCGGTTAAAAAAAGGAGAAAAATGAGGAGCTTATAAGTGTGAAGGGGAGACATTTGAACTAAGTTCTTGAGGAGGTAGAGACCCAAGAACACTACACTTGGTTCATGATGTATTGGTTGCACGTGTAATCTTTTGAGGCGAAAAAGTTAAATGATCACAATATCAATGGTCTTTATACTATTGGTGGTTTTGTTATTGTTCTTGCTTTAAGCAATTGTTGCTGGAGTTTCTTATAGAGTATTTAAGTATATTTAGATTGCGACTTCTAGTGTGTTCTGAGATTAATCATTTGATTTATATTGTCAAATATAAACGCCAGTGTTTTCTCTGGCGTTCTGTCGTTTTTAAAATTTTATAGCTTTTTTGGTTGTCTGATAGATTGTTACTTATTCTTTATATCAGGGTGAAAAATAAACAGGCATCTGGGCGTGAAATTTTAGATTTGGTGTTACAATTCATTTGAAGGTAAAGATGTCACGTGCTCCACCTACTCACTGGTGCCACCAATGCAGTCGGCAATTCAGGTTGCCAGAGGGAGAAAGTTTTTGCCCTCGCTGTGATCAAGGCTTTATTGAAGAACTTAGTGAGATGCAGGATTTGGTATCACAAGATGTCTTTCCGCCACAAGATTTCTTTCCTAATTCGGCAGATGGTTCTCATCAAATGCCAGAGATAATTGAGCTTATGCATACTATGATAAGGGAGAGGAGTCCTAACCGAAGATTAGAACTTGTGGATATTTTTGATGCTTTTATGAGACAGAGAATGGCTGGAAGAAACCAAAACTTTGATGTTAGAGGAAGATCAGGTTTGATCCCTGATCAGAGTTGGAGGATCTCTGGCCCTGATTCATATTGGTCATTTAATCACGCTCATGGCTCAGCCTTCTCTAATGGCAGTCCTGGAAGTAGACGCAGGCATGTCGATTTTGGTGAGCACTTTGTGGGGCAAGGATTTGAGGAACTGATTGAACAGATTTCTGTGAATGAGCGACGGGGCCCAGCCCCGGCATCTCATTCTTCAATTGAGGCAATGCCTACTATTAAGATCACACAAGCTCATATCCGCTCTGACTCTCACTGTCCAGTTTGTAAGGAAAGATTTGAGTTGGACTCTGATGCAAGGAAGATGCCATGTGACCATATTTATCATTCTGATTGTATTGTTCCTTGGTTGGCTCAGCACAACTCATGCCCTGTTTGCCGCGTTGAGCTGCCTCCTCAAAGGACTGGTGATGTTCATGCTAGTCAAAGTAGGGGTTGGGGTAACAGTGGCAGCAGCGGCAGCAGCAGCAGTAGGAGTGACTACGGTGAGAACTCTGGTAGTTTGGAGAATTTTCCACAGAACCATGGAAGGAGGGGTCCGTGGTCCTTTATATGGCCTTTTCGCTCCTCAAATTTAAATTCTCATCACCATGCTGAGAATAGAGGATGGCCCTTTGATTTTTAAGGCTCCATTTGCTTTCCTCTTCATTTCGCTAGGCAATGCCAATTAAAGGAAGCAAATGAAGTGCGGAAGTAGAAGGTTTTAGAGTTTGGTAAGTGAAGATTTAAGATATAAGTGGAGCTTGGTTACGTTGATTCCTCTGTGAATGATAATGTGCTTGGTGAGTAGAACTGGTTTTAATTATTCCATTTGGTAGTGAAGTGTATTTATGAGCTCCTTAATGACATCCCTGCGTCTGATTTATGCAAAGTAAAGGTGCTTTTTAGCATATATGTTTCATCAAGGGATGGAGTGTTTGTAATTTCCGTGTGTTGGTAAGTCAGCACCATTCATATGTCGATGCTTTTATTTTGTGTAGCTTTGCATATTTTTGGACCATGAACATTTTGTTTGTGCGTGTAATTTAAGTTGGTGATTCATGCTGATCTGAGTTCAGAATTTGATAATGAAGCTAAAAAATGATTTGAACCAAGTCGCCTAGGAAGCAGTCGGCCACAATCTGAGAAGAAGGGGGTTCTACGAGCTTGCGTGATTTTGGTTATTGGCAATCAGCTTACCTTAACAAGTTCAGAAGGCGAGACATTGTCTGTTGAGACAGACAGAGCAAGTGAAAGCTCTGAGCTGTTTTTGAGGGAAACTTTCAGCCTTTGGGGAGGCTCTTTCTGTAGAGACGGATGGAAGAAAGAGATATCCTCGAAGCTAGTGAAAGCGGGAGAAACATGGGATTGGTTTAAACGAGTAGACTAACTTGGTAGCTGGTGAAATCCGATCGAATATAAGTTAAAAATCAATTTCCAAAAGATGTTCATGTTCAGTTTAGACTGCAAAGCCACATTCCCTTGAAACTGAATGAACATACTATTCGCCTGGGAGCCATCAATTTAATTAGCCACTCTATTTTCTACTTCCTTCTACTACCCAAGAACAGCGATAATGTGCCATTCCGTAGAACTGCAACCATTAATATAACTCAGTTATAACCAATATCTGAAGGTTATTCTTATGTTAAAATTTCTTGCACGTCAGTTTATAACTCCTTTTATTGCAAGGGAAAAAAAACCAACAAAGATAAGAATATACAAGACTAATGTAAAGTTTTGTTATGGCCAAGCTCATGAAATGGGCTCCAGGCCCAAGCCCTGGACTTTGCTTTGCCGCCATATCCTTTGCGAATCCTTCGTGCATTGGACTCTGTTTCAAGGAATCCCTCATGAATCAAAGACCGAAGCGGAAAAAAGCCCTACGCTTCTATCGGCTCGGACCCCCCGCCGCTCCCTCCTACCGGAGCACTCTCATTCTCTGCAAAATAACAGAGACAGGGACGGAGCCACAAACTTCTCCGACTTCCAGGTATATATAAATCTCGTGCGAACAAACCTTTACGTTTTTCTTTATGTAAACCAAGGTGTTTTCTTTTTCTTCCACCAAAGTATTGGAACTTGAGAGTGATTTTCGTTGGAAAATTGCAAAGCCCTAGGAAAAAAAATGGGTGATTCGGGTTTCGACAACGACTCTGAGACCCGGAAAATACGGAACATATGCATATTAGCACATGTTGATCACGGGAAGACCACGCTTGCCGACCACTTGATCGCTTCCTCCGGTGGCGGCGTGCTTCACCCGAAGATGGCGGGCCGCCTTCGTTTCATGGACTATTTGGACGAAGAACAAAGGCGTGCAATCACTATGAAGAGCTCCTCCATTGCTCTTCACTACAAGGACCACACCATTAACCTCATAGATTCCCCTGGCCACATGGACTTCTGTAGTGAAGTCTCCACCGCCGCCAGGCTAAGCGATGGTGCGTTGATATTGGTTGACGCCGTCGAGGGTGTCCATATCCAGACTCATGCCGTTTTGAGGCAATGCTGGATAGAGAAGCTTTCGCCGTGTTTGGTGCTCAATAAGATTGATAGGTTGATTTATGAGTTGAGGTTGAGTCCAATGGAGGCTTATACCCGATTGTTGAGGATTGTTCATGAGGTTAACGGGATTGTGAGTGTGTATAAGTCAGAGAAGTATTTGTCAGATGTTGATTCAGTGCTGGCAGGGCCGGTGGGGGAGATGGGTGATGATGACAGTTTCGAGTTTGTGGAAGACGATGAGGAGGATACCTTTCAACCCCAGAAGGGGAATGTGGTTTTTGTGTGTGCATTAGATGGGTGGGGTTTTGGAATTCACGAGTTTGCTGAGTTCTATAAATCAAAGCTTGGTGCGAGTGCCGCTGCATTGCAGAAGGCTTTGTGGGGTCCTCGGTACTTCAATGCAAAGACGAAGATGATAGTGGGGAAGAAGGGAATTGCTGGAGGAAATAAGGCTCGACCTATGTTTGTTCAGTTCGTGCTTGAACCACTTTGGCAGGTCTACCAAGCTGCTATGGATGCTGATGGGGATAGAGGAATGCTTGAGAAAGTGATTAAGTCATTTAATTTGTCTGTGCCAGCTCGTGAGCTTCAGAACAAGGACCAGAAGGTTGTGCTTCAAGCTGTTTTGAGCCGTTGGCTTCCTTTGTCGGATGCTGTATTGTCAATGGTGGTTAAGTGTATGCCAGACCCTATTGCAGCACAATCATTTCGAATATCACGTTTGCTGCCAAAGAGAGAAGTCCTGGATAATTCTGTTCATTCAGATGTGCTTACAGAGGCAGAACTGGTTAGAAAATCTGTTGAGGCTTGTGATTCAAGGCCTGAAGCTCCTTGTGTTGCTTTTGTTTCCAAGATGTTTGCGGTGCCAGTGAAAATGCTTCCACAAAGAGGTTCATATGGAACGGGTATAAATAGTTTGAATGAAGAATGTGGAGAGGCTGAGTCAGATGAGTGTTTTCTTGCATTTGCTCGGATCTTTAGTGGGGTTATCTATCCAGGACAGAGGGTTTTTGTGCTCTCAGCTTTATATGATCCGCTAAAAGAGGACTCAGTGCAGAGGAATTTACAGGAGGCTGAGTTGCAATCCTTGTACCTCATGATGGGTCAAGGCTTAAAACCAGTGGCTTCGGCAAAGGCTGGGAATGTTGTGGCAATACGAGGCCTTGGTCAGCACATACTGAAAAGTGCAACCCTGTCATCCACAAGGAACTGCTGGCCTTTCTCAAGTATGACATTTCAGGTTGCTCCAACACTTAGAGTAGCAATTGAGCCATCTGATCCAGCAGACGTGGGTGCACTTTTGAAAGGTTTAAAGCTTCTGAATCGTGCAGACCCATTTGTGGAGGTCACTGTTTCTGCAAGGGGTGAACATGTCTTGGCTGCTGCAGGAGAAGTTCATCTAGAAAGATGCATAAAGGATTTGAAGGAGAGGTTTGCGAAGGTAAGCTTGGAAGTCTCTCCCCCTCTTGTGTCCTATAAAGAGACCATTGAGGGAGAGGGTTCCTATATGCTGGAGACTTTGAAATCATTAAATGCTAGTTCAGACTACGTGGAGAAGACTACACCAAATGGAAGATGTGTTGTCAAGGTGCAGGTCTTGAAGCTTCCGCCTTCTCTAACAAAGGTTCTTGATGAAAGTGCTGATTTATTTGGAGATATTATTGGATCTAAGTCTGGGCAATCCAGTAAAAGTATGGAGACCCTGAAAACAAGCATTGTGAAGGATGAGAATCCAATGGAAGCTCTAAATAAACGCATAATGGATGCACTGGACAAAGATATCTTGTCAGTGACTGACATTGACAACGAACGGGCTGACAAATGTAGAGCAAAGTGGATGAAGCTTCTTAAGAGGATTTGGGCACTCGGACCTCGGCATATCGGTCCAAATATTCTCCTTGTCCCGGATTCCAAAAGGGATGACACGGAGTCCTCTGTTCTTATACATGGCTCACCCTATGTATCAGAGAGATTGGGCTTTGTTGATGGGTCTACTGATGGTGACACGGCTAACGAGACATCTTCGGAAGAAACTCAAGCATTATCCGGGGAAGCAGAGCATCTTGAAAGTAGTGTTGTATCAGGGTTTCAACTTGCTACAGCATCTGGACCCCTATGTGATGAACCACTGTGGGGTTTGGGGTTCATTATTGAGGCTTACATTTCTCCATCTAAGCAGGTTGATGAGTCTGAAGCTTTCCATCATCAACCTGAACAGTACGGAATCTTTACGGGACAGGTTATCACTGCTGTCAAAGATGCTTGTAGGGCAGCAGTGCTTCAGAAGCAGCCGAGACTTGTTGAAGCCATGTACTTCTGTGAGTTGAACACCCCTCCCGAATGTTTGGGTCCCATGTATGCAGTACTTGGTCGAAGACGGGCCCGAGTGAGCAAAGAAATAATGCAGGAAGGTTCCCCATTGTTCACGGTGCATGCGTATGTACCTGTCTCTGAGAGCTTTGGTTTCGCTGATGAGCTTAGAAGATGGACTTCCGGAGCTGCTAGTGCACTTCTTGTGCTTAGTCACTGGGAAACACTTCCTCTGGATCCTTTCTTTGTACCCAAAACAGAGGATGAAATTGAAGAGTTTGGAGATGGGTCCAGTGTTCCTCCAAATACAGCCCGGAAGCTTATAGATGCAGTAAGGCGAAGGAAAGGCCTTCCTGTGGAGGAAAAAGTAGTGCAACATGCAACAAAGCAGAGGACCTTGGCCCGCAAAGTGTAAACTTTTTTTTTTTTTTTTCCTGTATCATTCTCTCATACTAAAGGGCAATGCATCTAATCATTGATTAGGAAGAAAACAGTAAACCATGTTTTTATCATTAGCTGTGAAGAGATATCCCAAGGCAATAATACAAGGTCATTATTCATTAGTTCAGGTTTTGGTTTGAGTTTTGATCTCTTTTTTTTTTTTTCATCTGTTTTCCATTAAAAGGGAACCCATTTCCTGACATATATATATATATATATATATGTGCATGTGTGTGCATACGGGAATGATCTTCCTGGTTGTAATGCTTTTCTCCTCTTTTCAGCTTTTTCAACAATGAATGGACAGGTTTTTTAAGCTTCTTGGGTAGTATTCTGTTTTGAGTGGGAAACATTGTCCAATGCAAATCGGCGAGCAGGTTTGACGCGAAGCTCCTTTGATTAGCTCTCTTCTATCACAGTCTTTTGGATCTCTGGGTGCACATAAAATTTCACAAAAAGAGTCGAATAAAAATGGAAAGAAATAATTTCAATGATCTTATTCCCTCCGGATCTCAATTCAAGTAGTGAAAGGTGGAATGGTGCCTAGGGAGTTGTTTGCTAATTAATCTTAAAAATAAGGGTTCAGATTATGACTCACCTAAGCAACGTGAAATATGGTTTTTTCTCCCTGAGCAAGCAATGCAAGATGGAATGTAAGTACTAAAAATTTGCCTCGAGGCTACTCGGAGGAAGAATTACTTCCCACCTCCAACCAGACTATGTACAACCCAGTTACAGGGCCCTCGATTTGAATCTCAAGCTCCAAAATAGTGCTCTTAACACGCTTAATTGACAGTGAATTGAAAGCAATCTAAATGCATGGTTTCAGTCCTGCTTCTCTCTCTTTCGGCAGTCAGGTCCCATACTCAGTCCGCACTCTTTCTTCCATGTTCTCAGTCCCATACTCAGTCCGCACTCTTGCAGCATAATTTGCTTTCTATTTGTCGCAGCTCTGCACTTCACCTATTCATTCGTTTTGTCACTTTCAAGTGTAGAATGTCACTGTCCATATTGCAGCTTCCCTATAAGTATCCATATCCACATCCAAGTGTTGATAGATAACCCTCCAAATGGTGAAGAAATGTGGTGAAGTTCATATATAGCCCGATATCTCAACTATCTTTCCGTCAAATGTCATTCCAGAGTTTCAACATTTTCAATTTAAACCATCTCCTCAGGTGAAACATCAAATACAAATCTGTGATATCGAAACAAATTAAGCGCATTCTGCATGCAAAATATCTGAATCTAATCCTACGATTCTCTCTCCAACTACAAAAGCATGCACCGTGTCACGAACTTGCACCCAACTACAACCACGATTCTTTTTCACTCCTCTTGATTTCATCAGGTCCCTAATCCTGTTTGCCTCGTCCCATCTCCCTGCTTCTGCGTACATGTTTGAAAGAAGAATATAGTACCCACTGTGCTGAGGCTTCAACTTGAACAGATGCTCTGCTGCCCAGCATCCCAACTCTACATTCCCATAGATTCGGCATGCCCCAAGCAAAGCTCCCAATACATTGGCATCTGGCACCATAGGCAGGCCTTTAATTAGCTCCACTGCTTCTTCCATTAGGCCAGCCCGGCCAAGGAGATCAACCATACAAGCATAATGCATTTGTGATGGTCTCACATTTTGAGCCTGCATCTCCTCGAAGTACTTCTTTCCCTTCTCAATGAGCCCGCCATGACTACAAGCTGACAAGACCGCAATATATGAAACAGAATCATATTCTACACCATCTTCTCTCATTGCTTCAAAAAGATTGATAGCAGTGTCCAACTCACCACGCATTCCATAACCTAAAATCATGGTATTCCAAGAGGTCACGTCCTTTTCAAGCATCTGGTCAAAGACCTTACTAGCTATTTCAATTCGTCCACATTTGGTGTAGAAGTCCAACAGAGAGTTTGCAACAAAGAGCTGACCGTGAAAAAACTTTCTAATTAGTAATCCATGGATCTCTTTGCCTTGCTTGATTGCGGCCAGATTTGCACTTGCTGATATAACTCCCACAAAGGAAACTACATCATGCATCATACCCACGAGCCTCATTTCTGAAAACAAACGCAGAGATTCTGAGCAATCACTAGCCTGAGAATATCCCACAATTAGTATATTGTAAGTTACTTCATCTCTAAGGGAAATGTTAAAGACATTTTGAGCAAGATTTAGGCAGCCACATTTTGCATACATATCTGTCAGGGCATTAGAGACGAATAAATCATTTGCGGATCCTGTGCGAATTGTCCTTGCGTGGATTTCTTTTCCAGTACAAAGAGAACCCAGTCGTGAACAAGCTGGAAGAACATTTGTGAAAGTGACAGAGTTAGGAGTTTCACCATGAGCTTGCATTTGTCTTACGAGTCCTATAGCAGCCTTCTCAAGCCTATTTTGAGCAAAATTGGCGACCATGGCATTCCAGGACACAACGTTCTTTGCAGCCATCTTATTAAACACATTTGATGCCTTAGTTGCATGGCCTGATTTTGCATACATATCAATTAGTGAGTTGGCAATAAACACATCAGATTCAATACCAATCCTTAGACTGAACCCATGAATCTCCTTTGCTGCTCTAAAAAGTTCTAATTCAACCAACACAGGTAGCATACTGGAAATGGTGATAGAGTTTGGTTTGAATCCCGCATTAATCATTAACCTAAATCTCTCCAATGCACCAATATTGTGCTTCGTAAAAGAAAGACCAGTGATAGTCGCATTCCAAGAAACTTCATTCCTCTCAACCATTTCATTGAAAACCTGCAGTGAAGCCTTTGCAGCTCCACATTTTCCATACGCATCAACCATGGTGTTCCCAATATTCAAGTGACGATCCAGACCAACCTTCACAACATAACAATGAATACGAGTCACCATGACTGCATCTTCAAGCGCAGCACAAACGGGCAACGTACTAACAACGGTGACCAAGTTTGGCCTAGATACTGGCCATAAATTCATTTCTTTAAAAAGATCGAGTGCTTCCACATAATGCAAATTAATCGAAAGCACCCCAATTATCGAATTCCATGACACGACATCCCTTTCAGGCATTTCATCGAATACCCTCATTGCATCTCCCAGATGCCCACAATTACCATAAAACTGCAAGAGCGTATTCCCAACAAATATATCCATGTCAAATCCTAGCTTAAAAACAACCCCGTGAATCTCCAGTCCCTTCCGGATCTCCAAAAAGTCGGAACACGCCTTGAGAACAAAAGGGAAGGTATGATCATCGGGCCGAATGCCGGTCCTAACCATCCTATTATAAGTCTCAAACCCATCATACACTTTAGCAATCGAGTTAGCCCGAATATGAGTGTTCCACAAGAAAGCGGTGCGGCAATGCTCAACGGTCTGTTGGAAAAGACTGCGAGAGGTACCGGAGTCTCCGAAAGTGGAGTAATTGAGCATGAGAGAGGCACAGAGAGGGATAGTGTGGGGAAGCAAGCCATTGAGAAGCGCCAAGGCGTGGGCTTGCTTGGTTTCGCGAAGAGATTGGGCATTCGAGCAGATTGCAAGAAAATCGAAGCCGGCGTGAGTGCAGAGTGTGGGGGCAGTAGAGAGAGGGAAATTCTGCGTTTGGATTTGTTTCGATTTGCTTAACCGCGTGAAGACTAAGAGTGGGAGAGTTTTGCGTGCATGGATCATGAGGAGGGTGCTACTCAAAGTCACATCCAGAAATGCACCCGAAACGAAACGTGAAACGAAAATTGAAGAACTCGGATTCCATGATTGTATATGTATATTCATATATATAAAGTCCTCTTATTGGTTGAATCCAAGACACGTTTCCTTTGACTGGATCCAACGTTGGAAAAAAAAAAAAAAAAAAAAACCGATGCATTGGGTTGGGTTTCAAGGGCAACACTCTAAGGATCTCAGAAAAACCATTAGTTGTTGAACAAAATCAATAAGAGTCACATGGTCAGTTCCATCCGGAAGGCTTTTCCCATGATCCATGGATCCATATCATGTGAATCAGCAGCCTTAATGACAACCGTTTCGTTGGACCCAAAAAAAGGTTGTTTATTTGAATCTATTGTGTGGAATTCGGGACCACTGATTTTGACTGTTGTTGGAAGGAAGAAGAATGAGGAAGATAGGGATTACACGAGTAATCAATCCAAAAATCCAAGCTAATAGTGGGTAGACAGACTGATTGATTAATTGATATTATTAGGTAGAGGGGCAGTGTGAATTGAGATGAGATGGAGTTATAAAGAGTGGGCGGCAGGTCACATGGCCCAATCAACAACGTCTCATGTGATCCTTCTCACCTTCTCCTGTCCTTTTTCTTCGTACCAAACAACAAATATCTCTCCCTTCTCTCTTCCCCTCTCTCCATATTCTTCTTGAATCTTTTTGAATCACTAATAATACACCCTCGTATCTTCCACCAATTTGACCAGATTGCCCCGTAGTAGTCTCCCAGAGGAGGGAAGGAAGGAAGGAAATTCGAGTTTTTTATTACGAGGATTTATTACAAGTATAATTTTTTATTATTAGAAAATAGAAATGTACCTTAACAAATTTTATTAATACCAATAAGATTAGGCGTAATAATCATACTTCGGATAAATACAATGAACAAAGTATAATCCTAATTCATAAAAAAAAATTAATTGTTTACACATTACTCTGTCACACATAAGTAAAAATAAACACAAAAATACATACATTCGCTTTATCCTACGATGATTTATAATTATCTAAACTTAATTTATCTTTGACATAAACATTTAAGTAATTATTTAAATTGGTCAAAAATTATCACATTCCAACAGCATGATAATATTTTCTGCATAATAAATTGCAAGTACAATTTGATCGACGGCATCCACAAAAATATATATCTCTGTCGGTTGTGATCATTAAAGGTCGTCCTAGTCTCATTCAACCCAGCAGGCACTACGAGCTGAATATATTTTGTACAACTGGGGTGGATGATTGAGACTTACCTGCCACTAAATTTCAATGGCCAATCCATCTTTTCATCTTTTCATCTTTCCATCTTTCCATCTTTCGCATTATAAAAGTGAATTATACGGAGAGGAGACAACCAAAAAAGGTAGTACAAGTGGAAAGAGACGCTCTGCTCATTTTGTGATTTGAATTCATTTTCAACGAAACAAAACAAAACATAACAATTTGAACCAACTTTACATTATTTTCAAATTATTTACGGCCAAAGTGGATTAACTCATGTTTAAGAATGGTGTTAAAAAACGTAATACATTGTCTACATTCCACTAATTAACGATCATTTTTAATGAAATATATGCTTCTTTCCTAGAAATTGATGTTAAAAATAATGCCAACAACATCTCATATTATTTAAATTATGATTAACAATAAAAAAAATATGTTCATAAAAGAATAAACATATTTTAAGGAAAAAAAAAAAAAAAAAAGAGTCCCTTCGCTACTTTCAATTTGAGGGACCTTAAAAAAAAAAAAGACAACAGTCGGGTGCCAAACACCAAAGCGACAGTAAGGTGAATAGACAGAAGGTCAATTCCGTCTACAGGAAAAACCCCAAACATTTCAAAAGAAAAGACCCCTCCATTTCACCCGGCAACCAACTCATCGACACCCTACGTTTATCTCCATCCGACGGCATCCATCGCTACAACACAAAAAGGGAGGGAAATAACGCTGGCCCTACGATCTCACACTCATGCCCTCTCTCTTCATTATATAAACCCACATTTCTAAAGCTGCTCTTCCCAACCCACTCTCACTCCTCTCACTCAATCTCCTCTTACGATCGAGTCACGCTTGTGCTCGATCGCCTCAACTTCACCGCAGAGTCGTGGAATTCTTGCATTATCACTTCCGATCTTCTCAAAACTCTCGGTGAGTTTGGCTTCTCAGATCTCGCTTGTTTTGTTCTGTGTGGTTGCTTCAAATACTGAAGAAGGGGAAGCCAAAACAAATCTAGTCTTTGAATCCATAGCTGGTAACCTCTTAATTGAATTTATTTTCCTTTTCTTCATTTTCTTGGCAATCAAACTGGCCAGATACTATTGTTTGTTGCTTAATGCTGGAATTTTGTATTTCTTTGTCTTTCTCCCGTGTTATTAGAAGAGTACTCTTAATATAAACTTTGCAGATTTCCACCATTTCTGATACATGATACAGTCCCGTTGTTTCTTTTTTCGTATTTTCCTGCATTTCTTACAGACCAACAAGGTCATTAGCTGTTGAATTTCACTGCTTCTAATGTTTTATTACTGTTCTTGTGTTTGTGCTTGGTCCAGAGAGAGAAAATGAGGGAAATCCTTCACATTCAGGGTGGCCAATGCGGCAATCAGATCGGATCCAAGTTTTGGGAAGTAGTCTGCGACGAGCACGGCATCGACCCTACCGGTCGGTACACCGGCAGCTCCGATCTGCAGCTAGAGCGCGTTAACGTGTACTATAACGAGGCTTCCTGTGGACGGTTCGTCCCCCGTGCTGTTCTCATGGATCTTGAGCCCGGTACCATGGACAGCGTGAGGACGGGTCCCTATGGCCAGATCTTCAGGCCTGATAACTTCGTCTTTGGGCAGTCCGGTGCCGGCAACAACTGGGCCAAGGGTCACTACACCGAGGGAGCGGAGCTCATAGACACGGTTCTTGATGTTGTGAGGAAGGAGGCTGAGAATTGTGATTGTCTTCAAGGTATTATTTCTTGTTTCTGATCGATTTTCCTGTGATAAGAGGACGTTGAGAACTTTGGTCAATGTGATTTGGAAATCATTATGGAATCAGAAAAAGCGGCAAATTAAACTTCAGAAATCACATTTTTTATGGCATATTGTATACAGTTAAATCCGAATTCAGTTCTTCAATCTGATTGTGAACAGAAAAATGCCCTCGTACTGTGTTTCTTTTCATCTTTTTTCAACTTTTTTTTTTTTTTTTTTTGGGGGGGGTGGGGGGGTGAATGGTTCACCTTCGATTCTGATGGAAATAAACTTTGATCTTAATCGTGCTGTAGGCTTTCAAGTGTGTCACTCACTTGGTGGGGGAACCGGCTCTGGAATGGGGACTCTGCTTATTTCGAAGATCAGGGAAGAGTACCCTGACCGGATGATGCTTACTTTCTCTGTGTTCCCATCGCCAAAGGTCTCAGATACTGTTGTTGAGCCATACAATGCCACTCTCTCTGTTCACCAGCTTGTGGAGAATGCAGATGAGTGCATGGTGTTGGACAACGAGGCATTGTACGACATTTGTTTCAGGACTCTCAAACTAACCACTCCAAGCTGTAAGTTATATTATGTTCCACTGCAACAGAGTAGAAGCTAGAATCTTAATTCAGTTAAGCGTCGAGGCTTATTGATTGGTTGTGTTTTCTGATAAATTAATGTTGCGGTTTTCCGTGCCCAATTTAGTAACCAGGACTTTGTCATATGCGATCTTGTTAAATTGTGACAAATATCAAAACTTAGTCGGGATCGTGCTGAGAATGTGGAAATATCTTGCATATCTGCGCCTTTTTTAGTGGTTATTGTGATCAAGTCTAATTTGCATGCTAAAATTATGAACCCATGGATTTCCATTGGAAGGGGAAAAGTTTTAATACTTGTAAAGAACCTCGGAGAGTCGATTTTGCTTTTATTTTATATTTTTTAGCGCAAAAGTTTTTAACGTGATTTTCATTCGCAAATGACTACTACTTTTTGCTGTTTCATTTTGTTTGTACTTAAGCCCATGTGCGTTGGAGTGCACACTGTCGGCTAGGTTCTTGTCCTGAGCATTGTCTATTACGGTGGACAATGATGGACAGCTGTTCTCCTGATGGAATGTATTATCATTCATTGCCGACAACTGCTTGTTTGGTTGCAATCTGAATGTTGTGGGGTCATTCTTCTTTTTGTTTGTTGGCATGTATTTGGTTCGTCTGATGCTTGAACTGTACTTATTTACGATTAGCTTGAAATAGTGTCATCCGTTGAGATGGACTTCTTAGCCTGTTTTGAGTGATTTTGGATGTGGGATCCACTTTGGATCTTGCACGATGCGTAGGGGTGTAGGTTTCGGGAAAATGTCATTGTCGAATGCCCATGGCATTCTCTGACTATATTTTTGGGTGTATGGTATGGCGTAATTATTGTACGGATCCTTCCTTCTTCTGTTTGTGTACTGCTTGTGGACTTACTCTTATGCGTAATATGATTCTTGACTGTTGTGTCAGTAATTTTAAGTCGTTATATTCCATATGTTTCACTGATACTGGGTCCACTCTATTGTGGGCCTTTGTTGATGAAAATTTTCTTGTAAAATACTATTTCTGACAATTGCGTTATAAAAATTTGTTTTGTGATTTACTTGCATGAAAGTTCTTATTACTTTGGGGCTTAAAGAGGGCCCTAAGAGATTATAATGCTTCAAACTTTTCTGATGTTCTTGGTATAAGATGTTTAAATTGAAAGATTTCAGTGAGATTGATCAACTGTGGGGTTCATATTTTTTGAAGTGCCTTCCCTTTATCTGCCAAGTTGCATAGCTGATCAACTTTGATTTACTTGCCTCTGGCAGTTGGTGATCTGAACCATCTGATCTCTGCAACCATGAGTGGTGTTACGTGCTGCCTGAGGTTCCCTGGGCAGCTTAACTCTGACCTACGGAAGCTTGCAGTGAACCTAATTCCATTCCCCCGTCTGCACTTCTTTATGGTTGGGTTTGCCCCTCTTACCTCGCGTGGGTCTCAACAGTACCGTGCTCTAACCGTCCCAGAGCTCACCCAGCAAATGTGGGATGCGAAGAACATGATGTGTGCTGCGGACCCACGCCATGGTCGCTACCTCACTGCTTCAGCCATGTTCAGGGGCAAGATGAGTACTAAAGAGGTGGATGAACAGATGATCAATGTTCAGAATAAGAATTCTTCCTACTTTGTTGAGTGGATTCCAAACAATGTGAAATCAAGTGTCTGTGACATTCCTCCTAGAGGCCTATCGATGGCTTCAACCTTTATCGGAAACTCAACCTCTATCCAGGAGATGTTCAGGAGGGTTAGCGAGCAGTTTACAGCCATGTTCAGGAGAAAGGCTTTCTTGCACTGGTACACTGGGGAAGGCATGGATGAAATGGAGTTTACTGAGGCTGAAAGCAACATGAATGACCTTGTTTCTGAGTACCAGCAATACCAAGATGCGACCGCTGATGAGGAGGTTGAGTATGAGGAGGAGGAGGAAGGTGTGCAGGAGATGTAAGGAGATATATGGAGATTTAAAAGCTTTTTACTGCATTATGATGATATATGATGCTTTGTCAGGGTCTTTTCTGTGGATGAAGTGTTACTGCTATATAGTAGGGGGCGGAGTTGGGGGAAGTAGTTAATTTTTCCTCCCTAGTTGTGTTAGTGGTCTGATATTAGTAGTGGCTGGGGAGATAGAAGTTGTGTATGCTTTTGTTTTCAAACTTTATTTCTCTATCCATTTGTACAAGGAATTGTTATGGTGAAGTCCAGTGGTGAATCTTAATGCTTTTTTGTTTTTTTTTTGTTTTTAACACGGAATGGTTGTTGTAAGAAGAGTTGAGCTCAACAAAGAATAACATGACTTGTACACAACCATGTCAACCAATTATATCATCCCTATTCATCAGATTTTTTTTTTATAGTTTTTTTGAACGAATGAAAATGAAATAAAAAATCAAAATAGAAATAGAAATAGAATTCGGTCGTCAATCAACTGAAGTTGTCGAGACGCCCCACAAACTTGATAGATAGAGAATTGAGACAAACTTGTGATAGAATTGACGGGCTGGCATCCGACTGATTGTTGCGTAATGATAAACCTGTAGAATAAAAAAGGTTAAAATGATTATGAGACACCAAGCAAGTACTTGGTGTCTAAACTACTTGCATCTTTGGCTTCATTAACTGGGCTAATCATTGCGAGAGGGATAAATAATTTCTTAGATTTTATTATCTAAATATCTCAAAACCACTAGACTTTTAATGTTCAAAATTTTTAAAAGTACTACATGTTTTGGACCCCCTTAAAACATGTTTTGGTCCTTGAATTTGCAACTTCTCAATGAATTAGCTTAGTTAGAGTTCAAGCCATAAAGAAAAGACAATAAGATTGATTGAAACTAAGTGACAAAAAATTGAGCTAATGAGAATTGCAATAATATACACTTAAAGTTCTTCTGACAACTCAACCGATCACACTATCATAACTTATTTTTAGTATGTACATAATAATTGTAATAAACAATAATAATAATAATAATAATAATTTTAATAATAATTGTAATAATAATAATAATAATATAAGAAAAGAGAGACAGGAGGAGGGGGATTCAAACCACAAATGACAAACATAATAGATCTTCTGTTAGGCACTAAAAAATCCACAACAAATTTTCAGTAAACGACTGTAATATAGATCTCCTGTTCCACTAGGGAAGACAGATAAAGAATTGCCGGCCCTATACCCCATACCCGATCATTACAAGCAAAATGATCTCGCTACTGTGTCAACAAACACCAGTTAAACTCTATCTAAAAAAAAAGCCTGAGAGACTGAGTTTCAATGATTTTCTCCTAAAACTTTGCTTGGCGTCCTAAGAGCAACAGCGGCCCTTTCACAACTTGAGAATTTCCGATATACGGCTTTGAGTTTGCCTTCGGCAGCTGCAGAATGTAAGCCCACCAAGAGCGCCGCACAGTCCCTGTTACACACACCCACCAATTCTGTAAGTCTACTACTACTTTACTTACTTCTTGATGGCTTTGAGATTAAGAAAGAGAGAAGAAAAGCTTACTTTAGTTGATCTTCTGAGTAGCCTGTGTGGTGCTCTAGAGTTTCAGTCCAGCAAGGGTTCTTCTCAAGGGTACATCGTGCAGCATAAACGGCTGAGGCAGCAATCATTGAAGGGCAGTACGATATTATTGTTCGATAGTGCATTACACCAAGTTCCGCCAGGAAAAACACCATGTTCTCCATCTGCCATTAACATTAAGCAAGCACAAAAATGAAACCCAGTTCTTCCTCACCATTACACACTACAGAAATTTATCCAAGTTTGATACATACCTCCTTATCCGATGGAACAGACGCTTTGATATATCGAACAAGAAACACATACGGAGTGGGGACTGTCAATAACCATTCCAGCTTTTCCAAAATCATTTTCTCGGTTACCAAAATCTGTTCTTTGACATACGCATTGTCTGAGATGCAAACAAAGTCATTGACCTGCCATTTTCCCAAACAGATAATTTGTGTTACTTTTACACATTTTACACATTTTAATCACAGAGCAACATTACACATTTTACCTCTGGTGCCCATATCTCCTCATACTTGCTTGCAATGAGCATTGAGCTGATCCCAACTAACTGAAGCTCCTTCCTTGATACAGCTTTCGCAGAGAGGAACCGGTCCACAATATTAACTGTGAGATAAAGGGTTTCCGGCATGAGTTCAAATTTGCGATGAACCTCAACAAGCCAGTCCACCAGGATAGCTCTCATCTTATCATTTATGTCTGGCTGCGTAACCAGATAGTCATGCACTACGCTCGTTGCCTCCGTATGCTTGTAGAACATGTACATGTCATCCAAGTATTCAACAACTGCCAACTCGTTGTCAACATCCGCAGCATCGATGTTTTCTATTGGTTTGTTTGGCTTGTTGGTGAGTCCACAAGCAGCCTGAGAGCAATAAGTTTAGTACCCAAAAACAAAAAAAAAAAAGACCGAACAAACAAGATCAACAATCACAAACCAGAAGAGTTTTCCGCAAAACAAAATCACCTTGCTTCGAGCAGTGAGGGTTGAAGTGAAGGTCTTGGCATTTTTCCTTGATGAACCTCCTTCTTTTCTTGATTTTCTCCCACCAGAACTTTTGACCTCATCTTCCTCTTCATCAGAGCTAATCACTATCACCTCCTCGGGTATGGGGTTCTTGACCACTGCCTTTTTAGGTACGACCACCTTTGTTGCTGCAAGGCCTTTCCTTAGGTTACCAGCTTCTGCATCTACAGCTACTGTGATTGGTTTCTGCATATTGAAAAGCATCCATAATATATTAATCAGTGACTCCAAGGAAGACAAAATAGTTCAAAGAAATTTTGTCTATGGAGCTAACCTCGTTCTTCTCTACCAGCGCTTGTGCATTAGCCAGTGTCCTGCAAGACAAGAATTACAGTAAGGACAGGCAAGAGGGAGAGGGGAAGAGAGAGATAGAGACAGAGAAAAGGCAGAGAGAGATAGACCGACTTTGGATTGTTCTGAGAAAACCGAGAAGGATGCTTCCCTTCCACAGCTCTCTTAGCAACCAGATTACCAATATCTTGAAGAACCCGCCTATTCCTTCCTTCTGCTGGCATAACTTTTAGCTTCCCCTCACCTGAATAATTTTACATAATAATTTTCAGAAAAAGTCTACATAATAATTCAGATATATAATTTTCTCAAAAAATTTAGCATCATAATTTTCTTCTCTTACAAATCAAAATATAAATGATTAACAAAAGCCACACAGCGTCGAGTAACCCAAGAACAGCTACAACAAGGACTACCACCAAACCACAAAAAGATACTGAAAGAAGAAGACCAAAAGGAGTAACTCCAAGAAATTGAAAGAAAACTAGAAATAATTTGAGGCTTCGTTCTTATTAGCTGACAATGACAAAGTTGAATAAAAATTGCTTTGAGATCCACCAGAGCTGAAAGTTCTCACGATGGGGCAAACGATCTCTTGTTCAGATCTTTCTTGATTTCAATGAAAATGGAGCATACAAATAAAGAAACTTTATTAACTCAAAGAATCAAAAGAAGCTCTTTCGAGGTTTTCACCAGAAATTTGGCAGAAAAAGTCAACTACTCAACGATCAGAAGCTGACCCCTTTCATGACATTATGGAAAAGCAAGATGGTAAAATAGAAACGTGGCTGGCGATTTAATCAAATATATACCAATGGAAATCAAAACACTGTTGTAGTTCGAAGTTCGATCCGGAAGTCAAACACGAAAAGAAACAGAACAAGAAATCCGACAAACAGCCTGGGGGGCAGATTCAGTAAAATATTACAAAGGAAATCAAAACAACCAAAAAGAAACGTATTAAAAATCAAACAAAAAGGAAGTTTCGTTTAAATCCTATAGTGCCAAAGAAACCGAAACAAGGTACAGCAAGAACTAATGGATGTTTATAGTGCAAACAAACAGAGATGGGTCGAAACTAGAAAAAGAATTGGAATTACCTCTGGGCTGTTGGAGAGGAACGATGGGTCTTGTGGCCATTTCTTGTTCTTGTTCTTGTTCTTGAGAGTTATAGCCGAAAACGCCCCCAAAGCTGGAGAACAAAGAAGACAGAAACACTTGGAGACGACCGCTGTGCGTCTCTCCTCCTTCTTCAGCGTCTGTGGTCGCCACCTCGTCGACCTCAATCACAGGCACACACTCTCTCTCTCTCTCTCTCTCTGAACTTTTCTCTAACTCGGATTCTATTGATATCTCTTCTCTTCTGTCAATCCCTCTTTTGCTTTCGTCTTCGCTGTCTGTGTCGCTTTCTATCTTCAAGGTTTTGAATCCGGAGACTACCTCATGAGAAATATATGAAACGTCGCAAGCCCAACGGTCGGATACTTTATGAAATGTAGCCGTTGGATTCACATGTATCCAACGGCCGTATACCCTTCTCTTATATGGCAAGGCACGCTCTCAAGATTTGGAATTTTCTAGCCGTTAGTTGTACGGCCTATCCGCTGGGTCAGCACTGCGATTTGATTACTATGGGCCGTAATGAAAGTGGCGGAGTCCCGTTGATTTGATCGGATCGGATTTTTGATTTTTGGTTCGGCCCGTTCGGTTTATAAGATTTTCTTCCCAGCCAAACATGGATGAACAAAATAAAGTCCGATAGAGATCGATTACCTCTAAACCGTTCCTTGTATGAAAATGTAATGTAAGTTCAAATAGTATTGGCATGCCCCATAATTTTGACAAAAAATAAACTAAGCAATAAACAAAGGCCTGCGGTATAAAATGATTCCAAGCAACTTACTCCTCCAATGTTTTTCAAAAAGAGAACTTCTAATTCACAGAAACATGCTTTTTTTTTTTTTTTTTTTTTTTAAGGCACTTGCATTGTAATTTACTGCAAATCAATCTACTACAACTCACTGTAATTGGTATAATGAAATCATATCAATATATAGCTCAAGTTTATATGCTACAACTTTGCCATCGCTACAAGTTTAAAGTGAAAAGCTCTTGAAACTACTTCTAATTTGCAAGTAGAAAAAATTGAAACTATAACATGACCATTTGGTTTGGATTGGTCATACGTGCCTAACATCTGTACATACACATTCATATGCGGCACAGAAAAAATTGAGACTGTAAGAAAAGAATAAAATAACTTCTCTTTGAGATACACTTTGCACTTTTGGTTGCATCAATCTTTCTCTTCTTTGATATTTTTCGTGTATGTTTTGCATCTCTTCTTCAAGATATTACATGGTATCGACAGTTTTTGTTTTGAAGATTTCCTGCTATGGATCTTGACGAACATAATGGAAGAGTAAGTAAAAAACAAACAGTTAGTAAATTTCATATTAACAAAAATAGAGAGTAAGTAAATTTTGGAGAAATTGTACATCTTAGATCATAAGTTCAACAATTTTTTCCAAAATTTAAACAGCAAAAAGGTCAGGTTATCATTCTTTTTTTCTTCAACAAAATTCTGAAACTAATGAACTGGTTACAGCAAGAAAAAGTAATCAAACAAAAAACAGGACTCAACAAACTCAAGTTCAATTTTTTTTTTCCTTAATTCACCCCTGGATTTTTACAAAGCAATTTTCTCTCTCCATAATACAAGAAGCTAAATAACTTTACTAAATCTTACTAACTGAAACAATCATATCAAAGATTCTGAATATGCACAGACAGATGAAGCTGAAGTTCAGAGTCATGAAGATATTTTCGGAATGAACATATAGATGATTCTCTTAAATTAATTAAACACTTGAAATTGTATGGGTTGGAAAGCTTTAACCCACAATTGTAACGAAATTGTGAGATTTCTTTAGGGAAAATAACACAAGAACCCTGTGGTTCCTGAACTCACTACCTCTTGGTCCATCTTGTTTCTACTATTGGAGGTGGTTTCATTTGAACAAGGGTCATCTGTAGGTCCAGAGTTCGTTTGCACTTATGTTTGTGGTGTTTTATATGGAGCTTAACTTTGGTGATTAACGGAATAGTTGGTTTCTGACAATGACGAGGGTCAGCCATGATTTTGGTGATACCATGCAGTATCTGCTGATGTGATATTTAAATCTAGTCGTTTTCCAAATTACAGAATTGGGGCCAACAATAAGATTCTGGAGGTGAAGGATGATGTAGAGGAAGCTATTTGTATGGTTTGTCTTCTATCTTGTGCACTTTTCATTGGATTTTTAGATTTGTGCATTCTTATGCCACGTCAAACATCTTTACTACATTACTTGAATAGGAAGCTCTATTTTTTTTGTTGAAATGGATTTTCTTTGTCCATGGGGTGAGTTTTGATAGATTAGTTATATATCTATAATTATTTAAGCTTTTTTTTTTTCTTTTTTTGTTTTGGCTTATCCCAATTGTTAGTTCAATCTATCACGAAAGGAGCATAGGAATGGTCTTGGCTCTTGAACATTAAAATGATAAAAATAAAGATATTTGATAATATCATTGTATACTTAACTTGTTTTATTTAATTATATTAATTTTAAGAAAAGTTTTCAAGTCAAATTAATGGGCAGTTTTCCTCCAAATTTTTTTATGCTAAAGATTTTCATTTTTCATTCTTGATAGCATTTCTTCCCCATGATACTTTTTTGAGTTGTTTAGATTTTTCATTGTTATACTAAAGCTTGAAAACTTTTCAAAAGTGAAGCAAATAATTGGTGCCAAACTATTGTTACTTACTGCAGGTGGAAGCTTTAGAAGTTCAGCTGACTAAAAGGAAAGGGGTGTTAATACAAGAAAAGGCGGAAGTGAAGAAGCTAGCTGATTTTCTTCAGCAGGTGAGATGAGATTTTGCAATAGAAGTCGGTGGATTTGATGAGGGATAGACAAGTAAAATTACAAAATGGGAAATAGTGGGTTTGTTCTAACGGACAACAAAGGGTGCTAATTGATGGCAGAATAAGGTCCATGAAACAAATGGACCAGATCTGTCACTTTGGTGCTGACACCTTAACTATCATCCTTTGGAGATCTAATTTTGTGTTCATTATTTCCTTAAACATCATAGAATTACGTTTTTGTATTTCTGATCTCCCCAAAATCGGTCCATCCAATCCTCTCTTGAATTAAATATAGAACATATACCAGATGAAAAATATGGTCCAATAATTTTATTACAAGCCAACAAGCAATCAAAGTAAGAGGTGCTAATTTATATGTGCAGATGGGGATATCAGCAATCTTGTGATCTGTCCTTTATGTTTTTGTCTTGCTAATCACTGCTCATCCTATTGGAGGGATGTAGTCATGCCCATCCTTTTCTTCATTCTTTATTTTGGTACCTATTTATATTGGAATCCAGAGTGGATAAAGAATAATAGTTGTCTCTTGCTGTGACTAGCTTGTAAATCCTATTGAAGGGATTTCAACGTGTTGTCCTCGGGGGCCATGACTTTGACTTCATAGGGTAGGACAACAAGCTTTTTATGCGTAAGAGATGAACAGCATGACAAAATTAAGCTTCTTGTCGATTAAAGGCAATGGAATTAATTGGCGTTGCACCAACATGTGATGCATGGAATCAAACCTGGCTCTTGCTCCTCAACACAGGATTTTGTGTGCATTTCTTTCAACTTCTCCAATTTTTCCTTCATCTCAACTTCCCATATATATATATATATATGGCTTTAATGCACAATACCAAGGCGGATTTGCAAAAGCCTCTCTTATTTAGCATAGTATATGTGAAAGGATCTAGTACAATTCATTGCATGAGTATCAACCGAAGCTAATTTTGTACTTGGGCTGCTTATCAGGGTAGAATAGCCCAAAATGTCGCTCAATTTCTGGGTCCTTGAGGTTCTCGTCAAACAAACTAAACAAATAAGTTTCTATTGCATTTCCTGGCCTTTTTGGAGTCCCTCCTTTCACATGGTTTATTAAATTCCTATAATAAGTGCCGGCATTCTCGAGAGTTTCCAGGGCACCACCAGCGGATGGCCAGCCACTCTCTGACATAACGATTGCCAAACTTCCTCCATTTGTTTTCTCAAGAGCAGAATACAAAGCATCCATCAAGGCATCAAATAGATTTTGGTAATCCAATTGACCATCCTGTACTACAGTCCCTTGTGCAGTAAATAATGCATAGGGGACTGATTGGTTGTTGAATTTAACTCTGAAGTAGGGGTAAATGTTGGCAAGAAGTGGTGCTCCATTGCTAACCAAGAAAGCAATGATTGGTTCTATGAACGGCTTTGCATCGTCACTGAAAGCACCTGCAGATGGAGGATCAAAAACACCCAACAAATTCGTGTCCACCGCAGTGGAGACCTGGATTTGGTTCTGCAGACCTGCATCTGCAATTGCTTTGTAAACGTTTTGCATGGCAGGAAGAACAAACGGGGCTGTTGAACCTGTAGGATTTACTTCGTTTCCAACAGCAATGTACCTGAATTTTACATTAGAAGAATAGTCTTTGATATTGCTCTGAACCCAATCGGCCGCAGCTGAAGCGTCGGCAAGCGCTTCAAGGCTGTCATTAGGGACGCCAACTATGAGATCTATTTCGGTACCACTAAGGGCCCGGAGAATTTCTGTGTATGGAGAGTAAATGCGCATCCTTTCGATTCCGTTCGTTTTGCAGAGACTTACAGCTTCCGACTCCGAGGGTAAATTGTTTCCGTTGCCGCTTCCTCCATAGCACACACCCAGTGATTGTCCACCTGTTAAAGTGTATTGAACAAAATTGAATGACTGATTCAGTCGAAAGAAACAATAAAAACTATTACTTCCAGTGAGCATGCAGTAGAGAAGAAGGAGAGAGAGAGAGAGACCAGTATGTTCTGGGCCACACAACAGGCCAAGAAATAGCCAAAAAAAGGCACCCATATATGGTTTCTTCCTTACTGCATATATGATGCCTTCAACACATCTGGCTATTAGCTTACATAGAGGCACTTGAAGGCCTCCTTCCGCTGTTGACATTTTATGGTTTGAAAAGTCTACAGAGCTAACAATGTAGCAGAAAGGGATAAGAGTTTGAAAATGGGCACCTTCCTTCTAGAAAGAGTAGGACTTCTAAAGCCGGTGGTGGAACAGTCGTCGCACTTTGAGCCGACCATTTAAGCTTGAGTAAGCGATGATGCCAACTCCCCAACCTGCTTCTTTACTGTACGAGGGAAATGTCATGTCGACGGCAAAGCCCATCTTTCTGGTTTTCCGTTCCACCGAGGCCTATCTGGGTCTATGTTTCGGCTAACAGAAGAAGACCAATTTGCTATTCTAGATGGGCTGACAAAACCTTCCCTTCCCGACGACTCTCGCTTGTCGTATACCAATAGCGGACTCAATAATGTGCATTTATTAGCGTCCCAGTATTGGGTATACTGGAGAAAATATCAAATATCAAATATCAAATATTAAATAATATTTAAATATAAATTTACTTTGAATTCAATGATTAATTTTAAAATTATTTATATTAGAATTAATTTTTTTTTGCATGAGACTTTTGTTAGCACAACAACAACCCATGTTCATTTCTAAAGATGGGCTTAAAATTATATAAATAAATAAAATCAAAGATCCCAAGAACCCAATATTAAAATAAAAAAATCGATCGTTCTTTGCACGTACTTCGTAGGATCCTAAAATTTAGGCATCCATTCTATAATATATTTTTGACGAGTTCTGGAGAGAAGGCTTGTGGACAAAATAAACCATCAACAACCTCGAGTTGCAAGTCAACTTCAAATAATTGAAACGCAATAAATGTGGTCCAAATCATCAAATATTAAACTAAATGGTAGTTTACCAAGCAAAGAATAAAATAATCTTGGAATAACATTTCAAGGGTTACTTATCGACTTGAACTACTTGAAATAGCTGAGTCTTCACAACTCAGTGCCATCTTGAGAATTTAAGCCTCTTATTTTCAAATAAGTTCCTTAGATGTCCCACTCCATTCTTAATTTAAGAAAAAAAAATGATATTTGGTAATGTTATAATCTAAAAGTAATTAAACTTACTATGCCAACAAACTTAAATTTTTTGACTTAATATTTTAGTTTGTTATAATTATTAGTATAGAAGACAAATCTTTTGTTTCATGTTCAAATCATAAAATGGACTAGTTGTGAAAAAGACCATCTAGTAGCTAAATGTCAAGAGTTGAAAAGGCATTTAAATATATGGGGCTAAGGTGTAGCCTAGAATGGACCGCCGAGTTTAAATAAATTAAAAATGTTATAACTTGTCAATTGTACATTTGAATAAGAAATTTTATAACTTAATAGTATTCCTACAAAAATGTAATTTTCTCAACGTTAAACGCTGAGCAACATTTTTCACAAATATTAGGACTAATTTTTTTTATGGAACTACCGCGCTTTTGACGCTAACCAATTTGTTTGCGGGGAAGGTTGTAGAAGAAGGAAACAACATGAGAGAATACTAGAATTCTGCAGGTTTTCCATGTGTCTAAATCACTGTTTTCTCACATAGTTAAAACCACAGCTTTTTTTTAATAAATTAAAAGAATGCATTTACTTATCGACACGAATTGAGAACGAAGAAAGTGTTCATTGTTTTCTTACAAAAATTGTATACTGTCCTATTTATAATACAAAGTAGTAATCATGAAAACATATAAAAGAATAAAAGAAAACATTTTCCTATTGTGTACAAGCTAACTTTCTAAATAATCTAATTTTTATAATGAGTAAATCACGCCATATGGTAAATATTTTATAGCAAATCATGAAATTAAAATATATATATATGCATATCTCCAACACTTATCTGATTACATGAAAATGATAATATAAATTCATCTTTACTTCAAAATTTTAAGGGATCTTGATATGGTAATTTTTTAAAATTTAGTATATTTTTGAGAGATTTTTTAAAACGTGTGACAACAACTTTACACATTTTATTTAATATATTATTTTACCAATTGTGGTATTAATACAAGCACGGGCTTCATAATTGAACATAGCTCATGTGGGTGCTAAAGAATTATTTAGAGTCTATCATCAAGTCACGGGCCTATATTAATCTCAAAATTTTAAAGTAATAAGATGTGATATTGTTACACATTTATTTTGTAATAAGCTTTTTAGTAATATAGAATAACAAATCCATAACTTATCCAACATTATCGTCTACTTTTTAAAAGAATGGTAGGCTTCTTTCTTTTTCTAGAATTGTTTTACTATTTTCTGATTCTCTAAATGGGATAAAAAAAAAAAGTGTTTCTCAGAACAATCATGATGGATAAACCTTCCTGATTAAGCACGTGCCATTCACAAAGAACAAAGTAAAAGTTGCATCCTAATCTCTAAATGTACAACACCAAGAACAAGAACAAGAACAAGAACAACATAATTTATTATTCTTTGTGAACCTTTCTATTCACTCTCGTCTATGTTCAATAGCATACAAGTTTATTCCTTGATACCAAATTTTTTAAAATCCTACAAACTTTATGAACATCCTCATTTATTGCTTTAGTTAATAACGTCGATAATATCATTAGATAACTACGAGGATAATAAAATAAGAACAATAATGCAAGAGAAATATCTTGTAATTGACAAAATCATGGTCCTCATTTTGCTTGCCGTGGAGAGTTAGTAAACACGGTTATAGAATTAAGCCAACTATTAAATTTAGAAGATTTTGGCATTGTTGACGACTTAATGGAGCCCCAACATTAGAATCATTGGTGTTGTCAAAATTGACAGAAGCTATTGGGTTATGGTCAAAGATTATTTGCAAATAATTAGGAATTAAATAGATTTGTTACAGTTTACTCCAGAAGTTTGCCAGCTCATATTCATATTCAAGTTGATATTAGTTTAGCGTTGGCCTAGGTTTCACTCAAGATCTCATTAGTTAAAACATAATCTTAACATGTTATTAGCATGAACAAAGGAAAAAAATTAAAATAAAAGTGGGGTAGTAAATTCAGATGTATTTTGAAAAAAAAAATTATTATGTTCATTTTCTTTGATTTTTGCTATTGTGTATAAGAAAAAAAAAAAGAAAGAAAACTCATATAATTCTTAAGGTAGGTCTTTGATTAGACATTTATAATAATAAGAATAATAATAATAATTAGTCATTTCATCATAAATCATAGGATTCTTTATATAGAAAGACGAAGTATTGAAGCGAAAACAAGAGGAAGAGGAAGAGAGGAAGAGGAAGAGGAAGAGGATAACAAAAAGCAAAAGCAAGAACAGAAAAAGAGCTTTGTGAAAACAGCACGAGAGGATCAAAAACCTGACCCCATGAAAAACAGAGGAATGACAGAAACGTCGTCTTTCTCCTCGTGATGGCCAAAAAGGTGCAGTCTCTGTCCCTCTCATTATCAGTTCCTTCAAACCAAAGGAAGATAGCTACGGAGCTTGGACACACATACACTCTCCCCCAAGCAAATCCTTTCTAAACACTCTCTCAAACCTTTTCCAATCTAAAATCCAACCGTTTTCCAAACATAAACATTGGCATTCAATGGCAAGTTGGGGACTGGATCAGACAGCGCCATAACACGCGCATCCTCAGCCGTCCGATTTGATGATGCCCACTTTGACCTGTTGTCGCCGTTGCTAGACTCCGGAGCTCCGGCGCATACAACCACGCTTAACGGTCAGCTTTCGCATCTTCTCTCATTTGTTTTCTCCCATCACAATCTCAGATGAACCCATCACGTATTGGTAATCAAACTTCGGGGTTCCCAAATTATTCGAATTCCAATCAGAGGAACTCGGATATCGGTTTCAATACCTCGTCCGGGCGATCAACGGCTGCTTCTTCGAGGCCCAGGTTTGTCAAGGCAAGGAGGCAATTAAATTCTCAGAATTTGAGGCCAAAGACGGCCTCGGATACCCCTTTAGACCCCGGTTTCAATCCGTTTCGGACTGCTTCGGAGTTTTTGAATCCGGCCTCAACTGCGTCCCAAGCTGGGACTTCAACTTCCGGGGGATTTGGGCTTGGTAAGAGTGAAAGTGAGGCATTTGCGTTTGGAGCAAATAGGGTCGACTTGGGTGCAAGTACAAGTATGGGGAGGTGGAATTCTAGGGGAGGTGTGGGAAAAGGAGTGATCGAGGAATTCAAGAATTTGAACATTCAGAATGAGAAAGAATTTCCCAGTGACAAAGATGGTGTGTCTAATCTAAAGGTCAGTAACAGGCCGAGTTCAAGTCCATCTATGGGGTCAGGGAGTGGCAGCTTTGTATTCGGAAGCGGCTTCAAGAAGGGTTCTAGTGTTGATGAGATCATTGAATTGAAGCTTCCAGAGGAAATGAGGAAGTTGAACGTTGAAGGTCCAGGGAATAGTGAACATATCGAGAAAATTAATGATGGAATGTCTAATTTACGAGTGAATGATACAACAAAGTTTGGGTTTGCAAGTGGCAACAATGTGGCCGGTTTCTATGATAATCCGAACATCAAAGATTCACTAAGTAATAACAGCTCTGAGAAGAACGAAGTTAATATTGAGAACGATGAAGGCAATACTAACACTTCATATGATGGAAGAAAAGAAGCCCCACTACTGAGCACGATGGAGAAGTTGAAATTAGGAAGTGAAGCTGAAGACTTTAATCGGTCAGATGCAAGGCCCTCTTCCTCTAGAGTGTTTGTGAAGGAGATGCAAATGGGACATTTTGGTGATATGTTATACCACGATCTTGATAAACCAATGCCCTCAGAATTTACTTTTCAAGTGGAAATGCAGGTTAAGGGTGCAAGTGGTAATCAAATTCCTCTTGACCAACAGAAAGATGATGCAAAAGTGGTTGAAAATGTTCCATCTTCATCTTCATCTTCATTCTCATATAGTGATGCCAAGTTTAGCTTTACCAGCAAACAAGATGGTACAAGAATGCCCTTTGTCCAATTTAAAACGCCTAAAGCAAAGGTTAACCTATTTTCAGGCCTGAACCAGAAAATAGAGTTCAATTCAAAAAGAGAATCAATTAGAGGCACAAGAGCAAGAAAAAAGAGTGGAAAATTGAAACATGCTACCCCGGTCCAATTGAGGCATGGTCAAGATTTTGTTTCATGGGAAAGTAGTTCTCAAGAGAACTCAGAGGCATCTGAATCATATTCACCTATGGATATTTCCCCATATCAGGAAGCATTGGCTGATAACCAACACTCGAGAGAAAATTCTGTGACATCTGATGAGTCATTTAGGTTTGATAACAACTACGAAACAACTAATTCAGCAGTAGCAGTTTCATCTGATCCATTAGATGAAGATTTGATTGGGACAACTGATTCATCACCAGCGGTTTCAAGTGATGCTATAGTTGAAGATTTGATCATTGCAGCGGAATGCATGGATATAAATAGAGGCAATTCAATATTCCAAGAAGCAAAAGTTGTAAGCTCTGAAAGCTATTTAGATAAAAGTGTTGGTGCTGGAGGCCCTGAGGAAGAGTCCCTTTCTGGGGCAGAAACTGAGAGCTTCAAGTCCGCAGTTGAAGAGGTGGATGATAATGGCGATGGTGCTATTACATCAAAAGAAACTGAACTCACTCCAATCTCAAATTTGGAGACAGTAGATAGTGATGGCAGGACGCAAGTTGATGTTGCTTCAAGTTCAGAAGATACAGGTGGGTTTAAATTTACCTTTGCTGCCTCTTCTGCTGCCCAACATCAGTTATCTTCTTCAAAACGCCACCAGAAAAAGAAATATTTGTTGAAAGTTGGTCATGATATCTATGATTCCAGTCCCAAGGCCAAAGTTTCATATGCTTCTTCCTCCGCAAATCTCTTTCCATTCTCTGGAACTTCATTGCCTTCATCTCCTAGGAAGATTTGGAGAGGAGATCTATCTACTTCTCAATCCAAGCTTACAACAGATTCTGAGGTAGAAAAACAACAAGAGGCCAAGGGAGAGTCTGCTGCAACTGTTGCGGCTCAAGAAGCATGTGAAAAGTGGCGACAAAGGTTGGTATTGATTCAAATGACCTTCTTCTAATGTTTGTTCAATTCATAAAGTTATTATCTTTCATTTTCTCTTTCACTTTGCTTGGAGGATTTAGTAAGTTGGAAATGTGCATGCTCTATATCCTCGTTATATTCTAGCTTTGAGTGACCATTTTGTTTGTTGAATGTGATATAAATCAGGGGAAACCAGGCCTATCTAAGTGGGGATCTGTCTAAAGCTGAGGATTATTACACACAAGGGGTGAATTGTATTTCAGCAAGTGAGACATCAAAAAGCTGTCTGAAGGTATTAGTATTGTGCTATAGCAACCGGGCAGCAGCACGTATGTCTCTTGGAAGAATGAGAGATGCACTAGGAGATTGTATGATTGCTACTGTGATAGATCCTAACTTCCTTAAGGTGCAACTTAGAGCTGCAAAGTAAGGGTTCTGATTTATTTTGAGTTTGTAGTGACTCAATGTTATATGCATATATGCTAGTTTATCTATAACTGAATATGTTTGCTGGTGAAGAATATGTAATGCTTTCATAACTGCATGCTGTATGAACTGCTATTACGTTGATTAGTTTCAGCTGAAATGACTTGCGTATGCCATTTAAGTAAAGTCAATAAGATTCTCTTTTGGCAGATAAAAGGTAAATAGGATGTGGAAGTTACCACCCTTGGTTCTAGGTACATTTTGTGCAGCTAGTTTCTTCAGATTTATGTTTTATTCAAAAAGATAGCATATCCATGCTGTGCGCATTTGAGTATCTGCAACCTGGATTTTGTTAAATCAATCTGGCTGAACATAAACCAACAACCGCAATATGCTTAAATAGACATTTTACAATTGATAAACAAAGAAAATGCATAATAATGGGAGATTATATCTCCTTATCCCTTTATTTATTTTTTAATTTGGTTTTATTTTATGTTATTGAAGTTGTTACCTTGCTCTTGGGGAAGTGGAAGATGCATCACAGCACTTCAAAAAGTGCCTACAATCTGGAAACGACATTTGCATGGATAGGAAAATTGTAGTAGAAGCTTCTGATGGCTTACAAAAGGCACAGGTAGTGTAACTTACTATTTTAAACAAATCATATCTCTTTGAATATTGTGAAAACTTCATATGATGTCCAATGTGAATTTTAACTTAAGATTGTGTAATGATGATATAATCTTTTATGGAATAATATTCCTTTATGCAATAATAATATTCTTTTTGAGGAGGCCATTTTCTCCAGGCAAAAGTTTGACATGGAGGGGGTTGTAAACCATAGGCAAATAGGAGACATACAACCATGTTTGATATAATGGAGTTCGAGAGTTAACAAAGACAGTTGATAGAAAAACTAAAACAGTAAAGGATCTTTGGAACATCGATTAGACGGGATGCAACTGTATGTTTCATCTATAGAGACCATTGCAGATTTCGAAGATGCCAAGAAACAGCCATTGCATGTTCTAATCAATATAAAACCCAAATGGCCTAAAAGGAGAAGCAAGGTTGATGTAGCCTATTGGTTTCATGCGAGATTTCAGACTTGCTTGGTTCTTGTTTGCCTACAAGGTGAAACTCTTTTTTGACATTTTTTAGCACTTGAACTAGAATTGTTAAGTCCTGTTGCTTACCACTGGTAGCAGCAGCAATTGGCATTGTTACGTTTGGAGAAAAATGGGATAGAGATGGAGATGTCTCATTAGTTTCCTTGTTTTAATTATTCTCAAGTTGAGAATTATAAATGCTTCATTTTGAGGATGTTGATCAATTTTTGCACAACTATAAGGGATGGCATATCATCTATTGCAAGACAGAGGGAGTAAAATTTTTCCAGTACTGCCATATTAATTGAGGCTTACTCATCTTAATCTCTCCAAAATTGTATAAAATTTGGATGTTTCAGTAGTTAAAATAGAGCAATTTAAGATTGTTGACTAAACTAAGCCATCATTCTCTTCAAGATGGCATTTGTTGCATAATGCCATGTCCTGATTTATGATTGTCTATATTATTTAGCTTGATTTCCAAAAAAGCTTGATGTTCTTCCTGCCTCTTCTTTCTATTTTCTCCTCCATGATAGATTGGATAGCTGGTACCTAACTTAATTTTCTCTTACTGGCTGGCAGAAAGTGTTAGAGTGCATGAACCACTCCACTGAACTTTTGAAAAGGGGTTCATCCAATGATGCAGACACGGCATTGGAAGTAATTGCTGAGGCTTTGATGATCAGCTTGTACTCAGAAAAGTTACTTGAAATGAAAGCAGAGGCTCTTTTCATGGTTTGTAGCTTTTGGACGCAAAAATGTTATTTTGCCAAGTTGAATGTAATTAGAAGTCTGTTTTTGGTTTGGTGTTGACTTTTGCATGATCTGGCAGCTTCGGAGGTATGATGAGGTGATTCAGCTATGTAATCAAACCCTTGGTTCTGCTGAAAAGAACTATCCTCTGGTGGATGCTAACGGGCAGGAAATGATGAATGATTCTGAAATCACAAAGAACTTTTATTTCAAACTTTGGCGATGCCGCCTGATTTTCAAAGCCTACTTCCATTTAGGAAGGTTTGATGAGGGTCTTACTTTACTTGAGGAGCAAGAGGTCAAATTAGCTATTACAAAAAGGTAAATAACATCCCAAGTACATGTTCTGAGTGAGCCTTCGCGTGATGTGAATGGTACCTCTAAAGTGGAATCCGTTTGTATGAAAGCTCCTCTCATTTTAGATATTTTATGCCTGTAGAGGTATATTTTTGCCACACACAGTCCCTGATGTGAATTAGAACTTTCAGGAGCGGTAGCAAGGCTCTAGAATCATCGATACCCTTAGCTGGCACAGTTCGTGAGCTCTTGCGTCATAAGGTGTGCTTGAAGAGATTATTTGCGAATAAGCCAAGTTTTTGTGCCTAAAATGGCAGGTTTTATATTTGTATTCTTTTTGTTGTTCCCATCACAGACTGCAGGGAATGAAGCTTTTCAGGCTGGCCGGATTGCAGAAGCAGTTGACCATTACACTGCTGCTTTATCATACAATGCGGAGTCACGTCCATTTGCAGCTGTCTGCTTCTGCAATCGTGCAGCTGCATACAAAGCATTGGGGCAGATTACAGATGCTATTGCAGATTGCTGCCTGGCTATAGCTCTTGATGGAAATTATCTCAAGGTTTTCCTTTTTATGTCTTAGATATAATTATGTTGAGGAAGAAGTTTTGGCTTATTTTTGACTCTGGTCGAGATTAAACTGTGTTATAGTGGTATCCACCATGGTTTTAATACATTTCTGCAAATCTAATTGGAAGCACCAAAAATAGTTACTGAAGGAAAATATAGCTTGGTCTTCTATGGAATTCCCAAAGTTTTGCAAACGCCAGATGGTCCTTCGATGCTACTGTAAATAATTAGATTAGTTTAATCTTTTGGTGCATTTGTAGTGGGAAGAGCTAGAAAGACCTAAACTGTGGCTCTTTTATTTAGTTCATGAACACCCAACAGAAGATAGATCCGAGAAGCAAATGAGGTCATCTTAATGCCATGGGAACACTTTCACTTGCATAATGGGCCAATTAAACAAGGTGGAGTGACAAGAGGTGCAATGAATTTTGGTTTCCTCTGGTCCTAGTCTTAGAACCTGCCACTCTCAGAAGTGTAAACTTTTAAGGGGGTCAATCATTTCATGCGTAAACTATCACTTTCAGTCCCATTACATATAGACCCACAACTGTACATGGATCCTGAAATGGAAATACAGATATACCATAACAGAAATTGTAAGACGTTCCTAGGATTCAAATACAAGACCTTCTAAACAAATCAAACTCGGATGCAATGTTAGACTCTTTATAGTCCTTAAAAGTTGGAATTGGTGTTTTGGTTGAACTTGGAAGCTATGGGGGACAAGGAATGGAATCCTTGGTCACTCCCTGCTCCACTTTCATGCCTAATGATTGATTGTTGTCACTTTGGAATCCAGGTAATTGGGATTTTCTTCCGTTTTGTGCACCATTAAACAGATGACATAATCTGTCATTCTCTTGTGAAAATGTTATCGCTTGCTAGTTTTTGTGTTTTGCTTCTAAACTGCGGCTCATATAACTGAACCTTCTACAGAAGTGTTGCTTGCTGCTGAGCTTAGGTTTTAATAGTTGGTACATCAATTTTTTTGTGGTGGAAGTTGACTCCACTGATGTTACACCTTGAGTTACCGACCGAGTCCTCTGCTAGTTTGGAATTCAGAAACACTTGTGAAGTTCAAGTTTTCACCTAATTTGCTTTTTTCCTTATCTTTTTATTTGATTTATCCCACTATTCTCTTTTTCTCTTTTTGTGTGTGAGTACATGAGTATTTACACTTTCTGAAATTGCTTATTTGTAATTTGCTTATACATTTCACCATGGACACTTTATCTATTTGGTTTCATATGTTAATAAAAGAGTCACCCAAGTAGAGAAAACCATAATTATTTTGTCTTCATTTTGGCAAATATGTTGGTAAATTCGTGCTTGGTTGCGCTAATATTTGGCAGGCAATCTCAAGGCGAGCAGCTCTCTACGAGAGGATCAGGGATTATGGACAAGCAGCTAAAGATCTACAGAGACTTGTATCTCTTCTCACCAAACAAGTAGAGGGGAGGGCCAATCAGTCTGGAGCTTCAGATCGATCAACAAGTGGTGCAAATGATTTGAGACAAACTCGTCTGCGGCTCTCTGAAATAGAAGAAGAAGCCAGAAAAGAAATCCCCTTGGATATGTACCTTATTCTGTGAGTTTCTTGTTCTACATATGATACTAACAGGTTTTGTTTAAGTTAAATCTCTTTATGGGTCTGTTGTTCACCAGATGTTATGAGACTATTAATTGTAAAATTTGATAAGATAGTGTATATGATGTTTCCTTTGAAGACTAACTAGCTTCTCAATTTTATTAAAAAATCAATTTTGCTCTCCATGATATCCATCCTATAAATCATTTGTTCATTTTGACATAGGGATTGATTAATCCTTTTTTTTCAGCTAGCTGATCACTGATTTTTTTTTATCTGCATTTATTTTGTCCATGGCATATGCCATACTTCCCAAAAGAAATATTGGTCTTATTGAACACTTGAGGATGCTAAATTCATGTAACCCGATATCTGAGACTTATTTAGACACCCGTAAAGATTTTAGCCTTAAGTTACTTGAACAAGTACAGTTTTTTCTTCCATTTTCTTCTCTTCTATAGAACAAGTGCAGAATTCTAAGCATATGATCTGTCTTTTCTTGAAGATACCAACACATAGTTTTAAATTATCGTTATTATTTATTCTTGTATTCTTGTGCTTCTATTGCATGCCATCAGATTGTCAACGTAGTTAAAAAAAATAGATGTGTTACAATACTCTTTGACAAAGATAGACATCAACAGTCATGTCCTTTCTAACCTTTGGTGGAATGATAAAAGAATGAACTGGTTTTACTGGGTCTAATATTTATCTGATCATCTATTGTTCCTTTACTTTCTTTGACATGCACATGGGAATTTCCAATAGAGGAAACTTCCTATTTCAGATCTTATCACACACGTGTATTGGATTACATATTATTTCCATTTTCCTTATTGAGTATCTCTTTTGTCACTTTTGGTTGCCTCCTACAGTTTGTCCCCTTTCATCAGTTAAAAGTTTAATTCCTAGTTTTTTAGTGTCACATTGAAACTTGTATCTTGTATAAAATTTTAAATCAGCATTGGTGTTAGGGTAAATGTTGAGACATACCTGTTTTCAAGATACAAAACTTTCCAAAAGTGGCAAACAGATAGCCCTATAATGTGTGATTGTCATGAGTAATTCCTAAGAAACGGAGGCTTCTGTTTGTAGTATTCCGCATATATGTATCTGGTGGTATATGATTTATCCAGTCATTTGTCCCAACTGATGTAAAGTGAAAGTAAATAACTTGTTCAATGATCTTCTCCCTTCTTCCATCTCAATTCTTCTTTATCGTTTTGCCTCAACATAGGGCCATTTTTTTGTTGAGCTATTCTTTCTTGAGCTTTATTTGCTTCCATTTGCTGTCAGTTCTTTTATCTTGCCATTCTGGACCCAACAACCGGGAGGAAACCACTTTCTGTTCTGTTCTGCTTACTATTTTAATATATAAGGTTTCTCTGACATATTGATGTGAAATGATTAACGAGTGTTCCTTGATGTATTCCTACTAATGTCTACGTTAATTATTTATAGTTCATGAAGTTCCACTTCACATTCTTAACTGCCATGCATTACTTTTCTGCACATTCTTAACTGCCATGCCTTAACCTGTCCCTGTTAGTGCCCCAGTTCTTCTAACCTGATGTGTATATAAGAGTATATAGCTTACAATTTTTATATTTACTTTACAAGTACCAGATTTTTTCCTCAGGAAAATGTCTTGCAGTTAAAGCAACACAATCATTAATTAAGATAATTTGCTAATTCAAATTATGACTGCAGGGGAATTGAGCCATCCGTTTCAGCATCTGAAATTAAGAAGGCCTATAGGAAAGCTGCCCTAAGACATCATCCTGATAAGGTTTCTAATTACGCTGGTCCCTTTACCTTTTTCGTTAAAAAAGAAAAAAGAAAAAGATAAAAAAAAGAGACTGTTTTGTTGCGTGCTTACTGTTAGGAAATAGCAGACTAAACAAGTTCTTCCTTCATGTAGGCTGGTCAGTACCTGGCAAGAAGTGATAATGGGGATGATAGGCTGTGGAAGGAAATAGCAGAAGAAGTTCACAAGGATGCTGAAAAGCTCTTTAAAATGATTGGAGAGGCATATGCAGTACTTTCAGACCCTGTAAAGGTAAAACATGCATTCAGTATTGCACTCTGTTTATTTTTCCTTTGACAAAGTCTTGAAGGGTTGATGCCTCTTACTAATTTCTTTTATCCTTCATTTGTTCTTGCACAAAGTCTTCTGCAAAGAAATTTTGAACTACTAAGAAATATTATTCAGTCCTAATTGTGTCTTTGCAACTCGGCTGAGATGTTGTGTTAGTTGGCTTAATAAAGCTCACAACAGAAGATGCTTTTCTTGGCAGTAAATACCATGTCATTCTCGGTGAAGGAGAAATTAATATCAATCTCTGGCCATTTGGAGGAAGAATACTAGAAAAGAAAAAAAGAAAGTTGGAATGAAAAAGTGAGATAAATATCTAAAGGGGAAAAAACACAAAGGAACTAGAGGAGAAGAAAATCACCTATAAGAATTTGATCTTCCAAATTCGTATCTCTTGATAGAAATATGAATTTGAATCTTAAAAAAGTGAGCATATAAGAGAAGGACATTGTCTGAAGACATTGAGGAACCTTTGAGACCTAATTTCCAGATTGTTTTGTCCGTATATCTCTCATCCTTCTAGTTGCATTTATCTTATAAAAAGTGATATCATTACCGAGTTTGCTTTCTTGAAGTGTTTGCTATTTCTTCGTTCCCTTTGTGAACTATAGCGGAAGTTAGTTCCTTATTATCTGCTTGTGTTCTATTTGTTTCATTGTACGTGCTGCAGGAGTCGTATATGTATGTGCCAAACCTTAAGTTTCTTCTGCATTGCTGTTAGAAGAGCAGTGCGTATTTCTCAGAATACAATAGATGTTTACATTGGACTACTAGTTAGGGGCTAGCCAACGGCAGGCAATAGTGACCTGAGCCACGTATTCTTTTTGACCAACAACAACATCAACCCATTTACATTTTCCCTTGTTGATCAATAATCGTATCCTTGGGTACTGCTGGTTTGTGTCTGTCCATCCACAAGAATTAATTTTAATTGGCTACATTCTGTGCAAACCATCAACCAATCATAAGTTCTGTTTGAAGAGACTTATATACAGAATGTCCCTGAATAATCCCAGGAGCTGGAGACTCTGAAGCTGAAATTTCCATTTGACTATCAGTAGGATTTGCTAGGATAATTTTTAAGCCTGAATAAGCCTCACTCACTGGTAACTGATACGTTTGGAAACATAAACTCTGCTGTAATGCTAAACAGGTTTGGAGCAGTTGACCTCTATATTCTCTTTAGAATGATGTGAGGCCTGTTTGATTAGGCCTCCTGATGCTTTTTTATCCTCGAGGAACCTGAAAACTGAAAGTTTAACTCCTTAAATGAACAGATCACTTCATCTCAGGATTGAGACTTGCTAATGTTGTCTTTTTTCTTTCTCTGTTATTGTCTGCCCATCCTCAACTTGGTGTAGAATCTGTAGAATAAAGCCTTCTAATTTGTTATGAATTCTTCAAACTTGCTGCAATAAAATTTGGTTTTTATTTGGTCTCACTTTTTTTGTTTTTTTTCCCCTCCAGCGTTCACGGTATGATGCCGAAGAAGAGATGCGGAATGCCCAAAAGACACGCAACGGAAGCAGCACAGCGAGAATGCATACAGATACCCAGTTTTATCCCTATGCAAGAAACAGCACTAGGCGACAATGGAGAGAGGTCTGGAGATCTTATGGTAATTCGCCGTCTGGAGGCTCAGATGGCCATCAATGGGGTAGGCATTTCTGAAAACTCTGAACATTCGCGGTTAGATTCCTGATTTCAGATCAACAACTCAGAGAGGGGGCTGGTCAGAAGTTTGGGTGCCCCATATTTAGCTTCAGCTCAGAGGGACAGCAGATGGGCCATTAATTCAACCACTTTTTCAGATATAGCGCCATTAGCCTTTTTTTTTTTTTTTCCAAAACATATAGCAAAATGGGCATAAGCATGGGTGAGGTTTTTATAGCTTGAAGGACCCATGAGCTTTTTATTTACAGAAAATATGAAAGCAAAAATAGAAGGAAGAAAATATCTGAGAGAAACAATATCAGATCAGAGAGAGAGAGAGAGAGAGAGAGAGAGAGATTTGATATGGCGTTTGAGCTGTATCAATGTGGGAGCTGTAAAGATGCAGAGAAGATATGAAATGTGGGAGTTCCTGGGAGAAGAAACGTACTAGCCTTACAGTTTGCTAGTCCTGGCGACACTAAACTAGAAAGTTTGAAGAAAGGGGTTTTTGTTCTTATTGGTCCGGAAATTTTCTCGATGCTCCTATGTTGCTTGTGTGTTTTTAAAATTCATTTGAGTAGGCAGGGGAGATAGCCCCACCAATATGATGTTTTATGCAGCGTTTGTACATGAGTGAGAGATTTTTAATTGTATAGTCTTTGGTTACCATGTTATTCCACTACATGGAAAAAGACGCAAAGAAAAGAAAAAAAAAACAGAGGAAGTTGAAATGATATTCTTTTTCTTCACTGTATTTTGTTTAACAGGGAGTCCGAGGAGGGTTCCTTTTTTTTTTTTTTTTGACTACAGATTATTTGCTCTTGTTCTTTTGGTGTATTCTTTTAAATATGGAGAAGGGCTAAAGGGGTTTGAAGAATGGGAAATGATAAGTGGATAAGAGATGGAATTTGAAATGTTGCCTGGAGAGTCATCCGCGGGCGAGGGCAGATATGGCCGGAATACAGGCAGAAACTAAAACAACAGAGCAACGTAAAATAGTTCATCTAATGTCCTACTTTCTGGTATTTCAAAGTAAATAATCGGCGATTGCATAGAGCTCAACTATTTGGTGATGTCAAACGATGTATAATGCAAAAGCAAACCAACAAGCATTGTGATAAAAAGTAAAACCCAAGTTCCCAGATTCCTCTCGTTAGCTAGCAACTGTTCCAGTATTGTCTAATTAATACAGGATGCTGTGGTTTCTTTCTCTACATCTTTCTTTCTTTCTTTCTTTCTTTCTTTTTGGTAAAAAAAGAAACAGCAAGAAATAGTCAGATACCTAACGAGTTCCCCTAATGAACAACAACAATTTTCTTGAAAGTGTTATTACGTCAATGGTACCAAGAATTGCCCAAGGGGAATTTGTCAAAATTACTGAATAAAAAGATCAGAAATTGTCTGAAAGAGCTTTCATTAGCAATGGCTACGACAATTTTTGCACTGCAACATCAGCTGGCAAGTTCCAGCGCCTGAAATTTAGAAAAAAGAAACTTACTGGTTAGCAATTTAAAATTCACTGGATCCCATGTCGGTGACACGTGAAAGCAAGAGCAAGATCAAGTCCTCTACCACTCCAATATGCCGGTGGAAGCTGATAAAGGAATTCAAACTAATAATTTGAGTCTGATTCTACACTCTCATACGTATATTCCTAATCCAACCTCTTTTGGGTCTGTTTCAATCATCCATGGTGGCCTGATGAAAAATACCAAGAAAGAAACTTAAAAATCAGGACAGAAAAAGAAGAGAAGAGAAAAAAAAAAGATTCACAGGAGGAAAATATTTAGCATTAGGATTTCTTTTTACTTGTTCATCACAAAATTGATCGTTCCTCTTGTAGCACGTTCAAGAAGAACTTCCCTTGCCTCAATTGCAATTCCTTCTGGCTGTAAGAGAATTTGATCGAAGTTTTAAACAATGAAAAGTAAATTCAGGTCTCTGAATAATTTATTGGTCGTACCTCTTCTGGAAACCAAACCCCAGGCTGTGTGCTCCCCTCAAGAACTGCTAAAACAAACGCAGCTGTTGCAGTTCCCACACATCTGAAAGGCAAGAATAGTCAAGATACCAAAATAAAGACCTTCAAGGATATATTTGTTTGGATTTTCATAGACAAGGTTAATATCTTGTATAAAACAAGGGTATCTAAAGATTGAAGATTGATGACGGAGAAAGATTATACAAGAGTTTTGTTGACTACAATAAATCTCCGGAAAACAAACTCTTACACAGAAAGTCTCCTATGAGTGAAGAGACCAACTACATTGCGTCCATCTGAACACTCTAAATCAACCTGATCTTCGAACCCAGAAAAAGAAAACAAATAAATAGTGAAAAAAATTAAAAATGAACAACTTGCATAAATGTCTGTTCTATTAGTACGGTACAATGAAGAGATTTCCACTAGCTTCTTTTGGATTATATATGAATTGTACGTGCAAAATATTAACAACTTATACACCATAATTTTCTCTTTCATTTGAGTATCTTACCCTCATTGATACACGCTCTCCAGCAATTTTATCAACAGCTCGGACCAGAGGATCGAACTGTTGAACTAATTCCTGGACTTTGCTCCTGTCTCTCAAAAACTCCTGCAATACTCAAAAGTATCTGGCTTAACAAGTGGAGCCAAAAGCAAGTAAGTTCGGTGATTAATTAAGTTAGTGAGCCATTTGAGATAAATTACTTAGTAGTTGTTCAGATCCTTTGCATGCTGCATGGGGAACAATTTAAAGCACTGTAGCTTTTTGCAACAGCTGCCCATTGACCTTGAGAGATTAATAGTTAATGGCAGAAACTAACAATAATTCTCAGGATCAAGCTATTGACAGTGCTTGCTGAAAGATGACAATTTTGCACGATTTAAATCTTTGATAGAAATATTTAATGAAAATTAGGTACCAAGACTGGCATAAGCAAATCAAATGTGTAACCTCAAACCAAAAAAAATAGAAAAGATTAAGCAAGTTTGAGTAATGTGAGAACATACTGCAGGAAGAAGATTTGTCATGGCTTCCATTCCCCAATTCCAGAAGAATGGTGCAGTTCCAAATCGAGCACTGACGGATGGTATTCCTAGGACCTCATGGGCACTTCTTACTTCCGGCAAATTCCTTGAGAATTCGAAGTGACTTTAGTCTAGAAATGTCATTAGATAATAAATTCTCACTTGTCTTAAAACCTTATTTAGTAAAAATTACGTGTTTAATCATTCATAATTTGTAAACCTCACATATGAGTTCAAACTCTTCGTTAAGAAATAGAATAACTTATGAATTATTAAATAGAAATGGAAACATAACTTATAAAATGATTGTTCAAACTCATAACTGTTACTCTAGTATCATGACAAATCATTTCTTGTCCTAAAAACTTAAACTGAGGAAAATATATATATTTAGTTAACATTCTAATCCAAGAGAAAAAGTTTCAGGGCATTTCATGAAGTAACCATACAAAAAAATAATTGATTAAATCCCAAAAGTATCTTACTGCAGATCTCAAGTATTAAAAACAACTTTGTATTACCAAAGGATTATTTGAGTTAGTAAAGGAAGGTCAATTACAAACGAATAATATGATACTTAACTATCTCTAGTCTCCAACCTTGTTTGAGATCATATATAGCTAGCCTATGGCGGATTAGAAGTTAACACGGATAGATTAGGTTATTCATAACTCAGCTTCTTGTATGGACTGTGCAAAGAGCCCTTGATTAAGGTACTTGTCTCTATCTCTCTTTCCTTAATATATACAGGCCAGTTTTCAGGACTAGGACTTTGCAGATGAACTCATTCTATGCATGAAAACCAATGCCTTTCATTTCTCACGGAACTTACAACAGATAAACGTCTCTCTTTCCAATTCCTTTCCCAAAGTCAATGTTGAGCATTCCACTATAAGGCTTCAATTTGATTGCTTCTCCTGCTTGGATAGTTGACTACCATATTAGAAGCAAACACAAAATCGCAAGCCATCAAAAGATAAAATGAAGAGTTTATCTGTAGAATGCTGTTGAGAGTGACCTTTACTATATGCAACCACTTCTTCTCCAAGAAGTAAAAAGCTAGTAGCTAATATAGTTGGACCAGCACCACCACTACCCGCTGTGTAGTAGTAGAATCTGAGACACAGCATATTTCCATGAGTTGCCACAGAAAGAGAAAATCTGGGATTGAGGCTTTATGATCCGTTCCAACAGTTTGTTGAGCATAAAAGCTGTACATATTTCATGTCATAATTGAATTTCCAATTAAATTGCACTGGGGAGTGGTTACCGTAGTCTCTCTGGCTCTCCCTTGCTTCATTCCTGGAAGCACGGACTAGCTCTGCTGCCATCACTGTTGTATAACAGAGGGAAGAGTTAGTTGTTGGCATTTTGGACCTTTGCAGCATAAAAAGGTAGGTTTTGATCCTTTACACTAAATTTTTCACAAAATAATTTTGCACTCTTGGAATTGTGCACTCGCATAGGTTGCCCTAAATCCAAATGAAGGAGAAGGGAAGGTAAGGCAACAAGGTACTGCAATAAGGACCTCTTAGACATTCAAAAACTCACAAAAAAATCCCACTCAACTGGACAGGAAACTTTTAAGCTAAGATTATTTATGCCTTTTAACATATAATGCAAAAGAATTACATGAATCTTCCAAGTAAACTCATGATGCAAAACATTTACGGCAGTTGGAGACCCCTTAAACTTGGATTCATCGGAGGGGAATATCTGACTACTACACATGCTGCTAAATGCTGATCCAACTCCCAGGGTACACAAAACTTAGATGATTATATAAAAAAATACCAAAGAACGATGTCTGATACCCCACCCAGAGCCTTGTGTAAGAGACCATGTCTTGTTTTCATGTATGAGAGGAATACTCTTAGTTCTTATCTTCATCAGTTATTTTGCCTCAGTTCATTTATTTTCAAGAATATATCTGCAGCACATGTTAAAACTGTCGACTACATCACAGAATGAATATGACCGAACCATTGCTCACTCCTGGGTAAATCCACCCGTTGTGATGGCTGGGATTTTTGCAGCTACTGCTCTACTGTTGAAGGATTTGGCACGCCATGCATAGGTAGTGTCATCACAAACATCAACATAGGCTGTCTGGGAAAAGTTAAAGACATTATCTGAGATACTGCTATACCCATTGTCTAAAAAGGTTACATAGATAAGTTTTATGTATATGTGTCGGTGACTGTGCGCGTCGAGTATTTGCCCAGATAACATAGACAAGTTTAATGTATATGTGTCAGTGACTGTGGATATTGTGTATTTGCCCAGTTGTTATCAAAACAAGTTTGGTTTTCAAGTGTAGTTACCTTGTCCTCACCTTAGTATCTATGGCAGCCTCCAGCACGGTGCACTTCTCTGCCTGTTGGAAAGGTCCAGCAGCATGGACTACAAGATCCACGTCTGTTGTGGGGAGTAAGGGAGATAAAACAGCAAAACAAATCCCAATCCAATAATATTTATACTTCATTGTTATTTATAAGGCCAAGGAACCAAAAATCTTTACAGAGGTAAGTAGGACTGAGGAACTAATCTTAGCATTGCATCTCGCTGAAAAGAAAATCTGTAACCTGAGTGCGATAACAAACTGTTTAAGCTACAAGATGAATTCATCTAATCCAACGTACATGAGACCACAGGACAGTAGTTCAATGATTTGCCAGTACAAAAATGTCCGAATCATCTAAATCCCATCTATAAGGAACAATAGGACAGTGTTTCAATGATCTTCGGATGTGGGCAAAATCTGCATAAGATCAATTGTCCAGCTCGACGAGGACTCGGACCAATTACCATATTATCACATGGTAAATCGTTAGTGGAATAGTTCTCTCTGTCCCAAACAACTGGTGGTGTTTCAGCAAGCCCACACAAAAGAAATTCCTCCTTTTCTTTAATTCTATTTTCAATTTTATACTCCTTTTATTTTCCTCTGAGCCTGGAAGATTTGCTATCTTTAATGTATCTAGTAAACTAAACGAGACATTTTGCAAGTACGTTAACCAGGACAAAACTCAGTCCCAGTACTTTGAAACCACGTGAACTCAGCAATCATAAAAAGGCACTCGACCTGATAAGAAATGGTGAATTTAAAGGTTTAGATACCCTGTAAAGCCGCTTCTAGTGATTTTATATTGTCAATGTCGACTTCAGCAAACTCTGAGCTCCCCCCAAGTTTAGCCACCATAGCAGTACCTTTTTCCCTGCCACGATACCAAATTGACACTACTCAGCTTCTCACTTTTCAGAAGCACGGGGATCAAGAGGATGTTTGGCTGACCTATTGCGACCGGCAACGATGATGTGGAGGTCAGGGCGGAGGTTGGAGAGCACGAGGGCGGTGGAGCCGCCGACCCGACCCGTTCCCCCCAGCACCAAAACGCGTTCGTTCCGAGACTTGTCTTTGGATTCGCTCTGGTCTCCTTTTGTCGCACAACACCGTAATGGCAGAGAATGCAACGTAGCTCGCAGCGCCATGATCAAACCTGAACCGTTTCTCTCCTTATGGCCATCTCCATGGCCTTCCCTTATCTACCTTTATCGTTGATGACGACGTGGAAGCACACGAACCTAAATAAGCAAAAATTGCCAAGTTACCAATATATCCCAGAAAATTAGCCGTTAAGTACGACGGGGGGACAAGAAAACGTAATTTCGAACCTCACCTGGGTGATCAATAAGGTTTAAGATGTCCTCTTCCACGCTTTTTATATTCAACACGTTATTCTTTATTCTCTTTGCTTTTGCGTCGTTATATATATATATATATAATATATATAACTAAGGGTTAATTAAAATAACATAACACTAAGATTCTCAAGTAAATCTATAATTGTGAGATTTGTCTCACATGCATAAATACGTACTAATGACCAGATTCGTGAGATTGTTTATAATATAGAGGTTAATATATATATATTGTAAAAGGATTTGCATCCTTAATCATAGATTAAAAATCCACTGTTGTTTTCGGGAGAGGGCACAGCCAATTAATACTTAAAACCAAGAGATTCAGACAACACATGTTTCCAACTAAAGTAAGAATTTGTAGACAAGGTTTATGTCCTAACACGGGCCATGGCAGTCAGCATGCAGGGGAACGGTTGAGCAGTAGAGAAGGCCTTCCATGAAGCGAAGTGGGCCTCCTTGGCCATGATAAACCCATCGAGCCCAGTCTGGATATTCAAATCCATTGGCTTTTGAAGGGACGTTGACAGAGCTGTTGGAGAAAGTAGTGATCGATGATGATTCCGCCAATTCCATGGACTGTTGTTCAGTCAAAAAGGAAGGACTTTGAACGGCATCACATTATTGAAGGGTATGGTGGTGTGAGACTGAGGAGATTCTGAGAACAAGAGTGTCTGTCAATTCATGGGATAAGAAAGGAGAACTCCAAGTCCAAAACGGAAGCTGCTGATGGCAAAGGAAGAGCGTTTACCCCTGTCAACTACTACAAACAGCAGGAAGATTGATGACGAGAACCATGGACTCAACAGTCTATGGTTGCTTTTTTGTGTCATATTTGATGGATCTTACGATGTTGCGGTGCTTTTGGAATAGAAGACATCAATCTCAGTACCTTTTTTCGTCAAAAGGCTTGCATCCCGAATGGCCCCGCCCGAGTGGTATGAAGCGCCACTAGATCAACCCAACTTTGACAATTTGTGTTAATAGATTAAATGCACACACCTAAACTAGACACTAAAATATTAAACTCGGAATGAAAAAGTCTCAAATAGTACCAACTCTTAATTGAGTCAGGTTCTTACAAAGGCAAAGCATGAAATTAGTAAAAAAATTTACAAAGAGACTAAAAGTTGATAAGAATGAAGTACAAACATATAACAAGAGAAGAAAAGAAATAGCCCTGGTGGGGGAGTACTTAAGCATACTGCCACCAATGCAATTTGTGAGGGATTTTAGTAGTCTTGTCTAATTCGTGGCTTAATTACAGTGATTGACTAATTATGAATCATGGAAACTCTGGTGGGTGCAATGTGAACGTACAGTGAGATAGATGGGTTTGGGGGTCAACCCCAAAAAGAAAGGCTGAGAGAAAGAGAGAGAGAGAAGGAAGAGATATGTCGTTTTGGTCAGAATCGAATGAGGTTAGAGGCTATTGGCGCCTGCTTACGGGATGAAATGGCAACCAAACGCAATGAGGCCCACAACCCCCAACACATATTAGGCAGCTTGACACCCATTTGAACTTGCAGGCGAAACTGCTGGATCTTTTTGGACATCGGCTTCACGCGTGTCCTTTCCTTCATGTGAGCCCAAATAATTCATTTCACATCATGCTGATCCTAGGGCCATATAGGATCCAACACGTGAACATCTCTAACAGAGATTAATGGCTGAGGTTGGAGCCAAATCTTGTGGTGCCGCCCCACGATTCCGTGCCCACGACTTTAACCTTTTAACCCTTCAACACATTTATTACATTTGAAACTGAATGTTTTTAGTACTGTAGATTCCGGGGATAAAACGTGTTCATACTGGTCAAAAGCCGGTGGGAGACATTGGAGTTCTGATTGGACACGAGGTTGATAAGGCGTGGGCCCAACTGGCCTCCCTAGTATTCCGGCTTTTAGTGGCCCGACTCACAGGCCCATAAAAATCATTTTCATAATCGATTGAGAAAAGCTCTGCTTGGTGATGATTGCCCCCCCCCCTTTCCATGGGCCCATTTTTGGATCCTCTGGGCGGTGAAAACTCGATGGCGGATAGTGGCTCTGATTATGGTGTCAAAGACGGAATTATGAGCACAATCTTAGGAGATTAGGATTTTTCTGTCCTTTACTTCGCACGCGTATGGAATTTCCCTATAACGCAGAAAGGTGTGAACAAAGTCACCCTCCGAATGAGATAAGCGGGGAGGGATCCCCACAGAGACAGTGACGGTGTGCTGAGGTGGGCTCTCACGTGACCGCACAACCCTACTCCGACGTGGCACGCGGAAAACCGTGCGCGAACCTCAGAATCCAGGAGTCTGAAGGCTAAAACCGGAAATTCAGAATAAAAAGAGCATTGGTCCCTCAATCATATAAATTGTGAGCTGTCAAAACGGGGCAATGGGACACGTGTTTGGCTTCCAACTAGGGTGGTCCCATACAGCAACGCACCTTTATACCGACACGAGACGTGGTTCTCGCAACGTGCGCGTCCAGGTTGGACAACGACACCGAGGTCTTTCCAGACCCTCTCTATGCCCGTGAACACGCGCACAATTGCAGGCGCGTGCTTTGTGACTTTTCAAGATTTAAGGCGGATGCTGTGGGCTCACTTGAGTCTTGTCGTAGGCGGCGGCCTTGTCCCTCCCCACTTTGCCCAGTCAATAAATGTCTTACTCTCATACTTTTTCACTTTAATTCTATTTAATTTCTTGTACTTTTGGATTTTATTTTTTACTCATAATTCTTACTTTAACTTGACTTATTTTCTTGAACATAATCATCGTTTATTTAGCATGTTGGAACAGATTTAATTCTGTCGTACAAGTTCACGTCAATTGATTCAAAAGTCTCGTCAAAAAGAATTTTGATCAGCAAACGTTGAAATGTCCAAAATGGTTGCTGTGGGGGGGGAAGAGGAAGAAAGTAATGAATCTTTTGGAACAACCAAAGCAAATTTTAAGTGGTCCAGATTAGAAAAGAGTAAGAAATAACAACAGAAGTGATGTTGTTGGAAGAGATGATACGTACGGCAGAAGAGCTTGAAGAGGAAATCATATAACACAACAACCACCATAACTAATGGGAACCAAAAAGATGCGTGCAAAAAAGGACAGGACAGAGAGATATGTGAATCCCTGCGAGAGGAGAAGAGAAAATGGAGGGGAGCCGAACCCGGGCGTGAAAGATTGGGTTTGTGTGAAATGCACAAGTGGAGGGGGGAGTCACGATCGAAGACAAATAAAGCAAGCAGGCAGTGTGGCTGGGTCATCCCCCTGGTTATATCTGTCTTCTGGGAAGCACTGGAGAGGGTGCTGAAAGGGACTGGCATGTTCTTGCCAAAACAGTGGAGCATCCTAAGGCCAAGTGTGCTGTACAAATGGGGCGAAACTAGACCCAGACCCAGGTGTAAGCAGAATGATAGAAACAAGTGGAATTATGGAAAGCGTTGGGACACAATTATCTCCCGGAGATACTGCGCACTTTTGGTCGTCCAACTTGTGAATGAGTTACCAATTTCTCTCTGTTTTCTCCTTCCCCCCCTCTTTTCTCTTTTCGTCCACATTCAATTCCACCTCATCATACATGCGTAATATGTATGAACGAAATAATTTTATTATAAAAAAATACTTTTAAGATTTCTAAATAAAGGTAAAAATTGATATTATCAACTTTACTCACCTTCTCTATAGAGACATGCACAGACATATAGTTACCTGACGTATGAAATCCACCAATTTGACTTGCTTGGAGAGCTAGACTTACGAAGGTTTGTGTTCCATATTCCTTTTCTAATTGACAGAATATTACAAGACAACGTAAGAGAGGGGAGGGGGACTGGATATAGATTGATATTCGTGAGGGGTTAAACCTCCTACTTTTTTGCGTCTAATCACAAGACATGTCACGCAGGTTCGTCATCACCCCATGTCACTGCTTACCTCGTTATACAGACAAAGACAGCAGCCCTCCGCAACATCAAACCCTGCTCCACCTGGTTGGCCATCGACCACTCACAGCGCCCCACTGCAAACCCTGGTTGAAACTTCCTCCTATAATTATTTACACGTCGGCGTCACTCTTCGTCCCTCAATCATGGCTTTCGCACTGTTTACTCCTCTTTTATTACCCTCCCACGCTCCAAAGCCAAATCCTCGCTTAAATCCTTTCTTTTATATATATACATACATACATATATATGTTTATTGTACGAGTTTTTATACTTTTGAATATAATAAAGACAGATTAGGAATTGTGAATAAAGTAAGTCGCGCTCAAAAGGCGGGGTTAGCACGCTGCAAAAGTGCGGACAAACAAGGGACACGTCGTCCGGTGATTTTGAATGGTTGGGATTTCGGAATTCAAAACTGGGTGGGGAGCCATGTGAGGCTTTCATTGGTCAAATCAGGTCAAACCCTGATAAAGAAATTCAAGAATGAGCAAAGGGGCGGAGGACCAGCACATGGATGATTCGAACCCATGGCTAATTACGCGAATATTCCATTTGCTTAACTGTATTCCCATTTCATTATTCTAAAACCCCCACTCAACGTGTTCCCCCCCCCAACTTGTCGTTTCTCTATTTCCTTAATTTCCTTTTTTATTTATTTTTGGAGAAGACCATTTTTTTAAATAAAAAAGTGTAGAAGCGAGTGCATCCGGTAAACGGCAACAGAAAGAGTAGGCGACATATCCGCCCACTAAGCAAATATCCACAATCTACGTTAAAAAAAAGAGAAAAAAAAAGTAAACAAAAATAATAATGAATTAAAGCCGACACGGCCATCACCTACAGAAGGCCTACGAGATTAGGTGGTCGGTGGCGTACTCTTGCTGTCAGCTTCTTCTCTCTGAGCATGCCCATTGGTCGCTTAAACTTTCGGTTCTCATTCGCACGGGGTATGATATTTAAACCCTCACGAGCGTGGTTGATGACCAAGGAGGTGGCTTAATCGGACGGTAGGGTTTAATTAATCGGTCAATCTCGTTTTTGTGGGTCTTATAACTCCGCATCGGTCACCTACTCCTTATGAAAAACTGTCCAATAAAGAAGCACGTGTTAGCAAAGAAAAAAGAAGATAGACAAATAAATAAATGAATAAATAATTTGCCAAAGGCATGCAGAATAGTAGCCTTCAGTCAACCAGTTAGCTTCAGATTCGCGTGGACGGTTCATAAATGAAAGGCCCGGATCATTTACTATAGTCGCTGACTTGAGCGCTGCACGGCCTGGATCAAGACTAAATCTACGAAGGCAGTTCTAAAAATGCGACGCATCGTGACCTTGCGTCGCATTTTCTCGCTTCAATGCCCTTTTTCTTCTTTCTTTTTTTTTTTTCTTTTTTCAAGTATTTATAATTAGTTTTGAAAATAATATTATTAATTAACCGGAGACATCGGGAGATTCCAAAAACTGAAGTTGGTGTGTCGTTTTGCATGTGAGCTGGGGACTAAATAAATAAATAAACAAACAAACAAACGGCAGAGAAAGGAAATGTCTGGGGAGTGAAAACAGGCAAAGCTTTACTGGAGAGCACAGCTGGAACATTGCGAGAGACAGCTGGCTGTACGGTGGCGGATACGCCGCTACCGACGCCGTTTCATCTTTAGCAGTCTCCAAATCTAGAAACCCCACCTTCTTCTTCTTCTTCTCCCACCCCCTCAAAACAAAAAAAAAAAAAAATTCATCTTCATTTTTATATCAGGCCCTTCGCTTTTCAGTGCCTTTTGTGCCCTTTGCTTTTTGCCAAAATGGCAACTGTTGGGGGTCCTTCTGATCCCTCTTTTTTCTATTTTTTCCTTCTTCGGAATCACAGGGAGTAATTTGGTGTTTCAGATCGGTGGCGGGGCATTCGGAAGTTTGCCGTCGTTACTGTTATGCCCTTCCTCTTCAAGCCAACCAAAATTGTTAATTTTTAAATAACCTAAAAATAAATAGTAATTAGGACTCTAAAGAATAAAATTAGGATAGCAGCAGCCACTTGAAGGCTGATTGGAGCTAAATTAATTTTGGTAGGGCCAAATTACACGTAGGATTACCTTTTAAGCATAGCCATGGACTCCGATGACTTATCATCGTGTATTATAGATGATTTGCAGCACTTTTTTTAAATCCATTAATTACAACAAATGCAAGCTTTAAGGAATGTGGCCAATTAAGTGAACCTGGAGTTGTTGCCAATCACATGCAAAAAGGGGTTTAGTTTCTTATAGTGCTGACAAGTAATATTCGTGGGTTGGAGAATAAAAAGAGAAGGAGGGAGCTTATTTTTTCCATCACAATCTCAAAAGACAAAAGGAGAACATTGGGTAGTCCAATTAAAAAGGAGCAATACAAGTTGTCACTTTCTTCTTCTTCTTCTTCTTCTTTTTTGTTCTTGATACTCAAAAGCTATGACGACAAGCATATGAAAATGAAAGAAAGAAAGAGCATTATTTGGTTGAATCAGTCGGATAACCAGGGGAGTAGTAGGAGCAAAGTGAGGGCATGCGAAGAAGAAGGAGAAAGAACAATAATAATAATAATAATGCAAGGCAAGGCAAGGCAGGGCAGGGCAAGGAGATAGGAAGGAGATTTGTCACATCATCACGTTTTGGTTAGAGTATCGAATTAAAAAAGTCTTAATCGAGCAGACAAAACGACCAACTAGACCTTTCAAAATAATAATAATAATAATAATAATAATAAAAATAATAAAAAGGCAGGAGGGTAATTTCGGGGAAAAGCAGTGGCAAATTCATAAACCAACCCCACAAAAGGCACAAGCCCAGAACAATACAAAGGCTCCAGGGCAGGGAAGAGCACAAGTCAAAGTTGCCATTAACCTCGAAATCTTTTATAAACGGTAAGAAAATCCTCCAAGATACTCTCACAAATCCGGCAATTCTTAATTTTTACGGGGCAAATCCGTACTTTGGGACTTTTCTATAAGTACTTTCACTTCGCTTTCCAACATTACCACCTCATTAGTGCAAAGCCCATCTCTCTCTCCCTCTCTCTCTCTCTCTCTCTCTCTCTCTCCCTCTCGAGCCTTTGTTCGAGCAAATCATCTACACCGCTTGACCGGCGACTCTGCCAGCCGAGCCCGCCGCCGAAGCGTCCCAGTGTGCTGCCAACGAACTTTGGTGATTTTCGGAGGGAGAATAGGTGGAGCTACGCTGTTGTTTTTACTGTTTCTAGACTCTCGGTGGGCCTGCCTGCTGTGAGCTTGTGCTGCGTGCGTGTGCATGTCGAAGCGGCACGGTTTCGGTAATAGTCGTAGGAGGGGGGCCAAGCGGCGTCGTATCCGGATGGTGTGAGTGATCGGAGGGGATTGGAAATATGGGAAGGGTGGTGGTGGCTGGGGTGGCCGCGACGGTGGCTGTGGCCGCGTGCGCGGTGGCTGCGGTGGTGGTGGGGAGGAGAGTGAGGAGTCGGAGGAAGTGGCGGAGAGTGGTCGGTGTGCTGGCGGAGCTGGAGAGAGGCTGCGACGCCTCCGTGGCCAGGCTCAAGCAGGTCGTGGACGCCATGGCCGTCGAGATGCACGCTGGGCTCGCCTCCGAAGGAGGCTCTAAGCTCAAAATGTTGCTCACCTTCGTCGACAGGCTGCCCAATGGGTAATCACATGATCGTGTTTGTTCTTGTTTTGGGCTTCTCTTTGATGGGTATTTAGTTTTCTGTCTTGGGTTTGGCCTCTTTTTCTTGTTCTTGGTCTTGGTTTTTAGGTTGAATTCTTGTGGGTTCCTTTGCTGTGCGATTGTATGTTCTTTTTTTTTTTTTTTAACTTTCCACAAGTGTTTAGCGTTTCTTCTTCGTAAAGAAGATGAATTTAATGTAGTGTGCTTTCATGGATTTTGTTTAGTGGCTGTTTTTGATCACTTTTCAATTCTTGATAACAAATTTATGCTTCTTTTTGGCCTTCTCCTATCAGTATATATAACCTTCTACGTTTTTATTTTGCCGACTTCCGTCTTTGTTTGATTCCGGTAACCGTTTCACCATATCTACTTGTTACGATTTTGTTGGTTCTCAAATAAGTTTCCCCATTTACTGACATATTATATTCCCCCCTTCGTTTTTTTTCATTCCTATACTAATCTCATTGGTGCTACTGTCATTTGCAGTATTGATTGAACTTTTGTGTAGATCTTGTTGAGAATTTGTTACTCGTTTCGTTGTTTTTATTCTCTGCTTCTGTTTCATTTGAAACTCTCAAACCCACCAGACAGTATAGTCTTTTTGCTTCCTTTTTCTTGATTTGAGAGTTCGTTCGCTAATGCATTTGGTGGGTTCTTCTTCTAGATGAAACAGATACGCGGCTTTTAGGATTGGGCTGCATAAAGTTATCCACTTTTCAATTATAAATGAATATAAATTCCAAATAACTATGTCTTGTTTGACATTTGATACCCTCATTCATCTACCTGCTTTACTTTGGAATATGTTTCTTTTATTTTTTAAATTTACAAATATGGTGTTCAGAATCTTGGAGGTTCTTCTTCTCATTCCCTTCTATATGTATATGTGTGTGCACAAATGCAGTAAGATTGTGACTAGAAATACTATTTCGCATTCCAAAAGCTCGAATCTTTTTGTTCTTTCCTAGCCCCGTTTTGTGTGGGTGGCTTTATTATGCCCTTTAAGATATCATTAGGTTACTCACAGATAATCTTCCATTCAGTAAACTTTTCAAATTGGGGCTTGGATGGTTTCAAAGGGTTCAGGGGTTTGTTTGCTCATTTGGCTTCATCTAAGATATGACTTTGGTTGAGGATTCATGTTTTAATTGTTAACAGATGCTATTTTTGCTTGTGCATCTGCATTGTCTGTGTTTGTAATAATGGATCCTAGTATCACATTGTTTCCACTGCTGTATGGACGGGCTGTGTCTCCGAAAAAGTTTGTGTTTATATTACCATGGTAAAATTGATATTGGTTTTTTCATCAGGAGTGAGAAAGGAACTTATTATGCTCTAGATCTTGGGGGTACTAATTTTAGGGTCTTGCGGGTTCAGCTAGGAGGTCAAAGGTCTTCTATCCTGAGGCCAGATGTGGAAAGGCAACCCATTCCCCAAGGGTTGATGACAAGCACAAGCGAGGTCTCTGACATTCTAGCTCAAATGTTGTATAAACTTTTTCTCAAATTTTTTTGACATTGGTTAGGTAGAAACTTATGTATTTTTATTACCTGCAGAGTCTCTTTGATTTTATTGCTTCGTCATTAAAGGAGTTTGTGCAAAGAGAAGGAGACGGTTCTGAAAATTCATTGAACAGAAGAAGGGAAATTGGATTTACATTCTCTTTTCCGGTTAGGCAAACCTCTGTTTCATCAGGCGTATTGATTAAATGGACAAAAGGATTTTGCATTGAAGACATGGTTAGTTGAATTATGTCTTGGTAGCCTATTCATTGAAAGCTCTGTTATAAGGAATTAGTGGGACAAAACTGCCTTGTTGCTAAGGAAATATTTTGCTCATGTGAAATTTGGGAGGAATCAGTTCTAGTAATATCAAATCAAACTGTGCTTTTATGGAGGAGATGGTGCTTGCCAAATTAAAGTTATGATTTTTTTTTTTCTTTGGGGCTTAATGAACACGATTTAATAAAAAAGTAACAAGAATCCTCATAATAATTGTGTTGGTGACAAATGGAGGGACTTACTAATTCTTTTTGATCTGGTTGTCAGGTTGGACAAGAGGTTGTTGCTTGTTTAGAACAAGCAATGGTCAGAAACGGCCTAAATATGGGGGTAGCAGCATTGGTGAGCACTCCAGGGTCATCCTTGACTAATCTATGCCTTGATGGTGTTTGATTATGCCATGTTGATTTCGATGGGTACATTGAGTCGGATGCTATAAGTTAGGACATACATTACGTTATAGGCTTGTAGCAAATTTTAAAAATGCTTTAGTTTTCTTGATTTTTGGCCTTTTAGTTTCATGCAATGCAGTAGGATTTCTGTCATATACAGGTTTGTAACACATTTTGATTATACTTTTGTTTGCTTGGTTGGGAGCTTGCTTGCTGTCTGTCTCTCTCTCTCTCTCTCTCTCTCTCTCTCTCTGTCATGCTTACTTGCAGTTTGCTGAGTTCATTTGTTTTGGATCGTTGGTTAAAGCTGAAAGTTTTTGGATCATGTGTCAAAGTAATAAGATGCATGAAAATAACAGCTAAAAAGAACGGAAAAGTATTTTCATTTCACTTCAATGAGACGTTAGTTTCCTCTAATTGAGTCAACTGGAAGCGTATTTATTTTTCTTTAATCCTTAATAAGGTCTACAATTCTTGGGCCTAAAAGATATTATTTGCTTATGATTGATGTTTAAACGTACAATAGCCTGGTTCAATCTGTGGGATGTTGATATGTGAATGACAGATTTTAGATTTTGGCTGTGCAGGCTATGCAAATAATTGAATGATTGGTGGTATAATCTCTAAAGTTTCAGGTGTCAGAAGTTTTGGTCCTTTGATTTCAGTCAAAAGAAAGATATTTAATGGGTTAGCTTATGTTGGATAAAGCTTAGGTATTTCACTGTTAAAATATCAGAATTCGTTCTGATGAAACAGTGAAATCTAATGCCGATTGTTCCCTTATTATCAACCATAATTAAGATTCCTATTAATTGGAAATATATTTGTGTAATAAATTATCTCATAAAATTAAATTGAACATCGATGGATGTCCTGATTACCTTGTGTTTTTTCTCCTTTTTAAATCTTTATTATTACTTCTAGGCCACATTCTAAAATTTGACTGCTACATTTTTTACAGCAAGTTGAAGTAGTTTATACTGCCAGATGTTGATCAATGCCACAGTTGTTGATGATCTATTGTTCTTGTAACCATTTTCGATGTTGAAGTTGAAATCAGTATCTTAGTAAGGTGAAAAATCTTTTAAAGGAGTGATGTTGGTGTGTGCTTGCGATGATTGAGTGTTGTTTTATGCTACTTGATGTGTTTCCTATAATGCAGGTGATGATTATGGAGTTATTGGTTTAATTTAGGATAAGGAGCTTCATCCTTTTATTTATTTATTTATTTATTTTTCTTTAATTCAGAATTTATTTGTCGGCAAGTTCCATTTTAACACACTCTCAAGGCGTGTGCTTGACCTTATCTCAGATTTTTTATTTGACATTTCTTTGGGCTTTAAACCATCCTGCTTTATGACAAGTAATTGATTTATATTGGCTCACTTCTGGGATTACTTTTGGGTTACATTGCTTAATTCCTGGAATTGTAATTATATCTATTTCTTAAGCAGGTTAATGACACTGTGGGAACACTAGCTCTTGGACATTTTCATGATCAAGACACTGTTGCTGCCGTTATAATTGGTACGGGTACAAATGCCTGTTACTGGGAGCGGACAGATGCTATCATCAAGTGTCAAGGGCTCCCTACGACTTCTGGAGGCATGGTATCTTTTCTTTTTTCTCTAGATGGACATCATCAGATTATTAATCTGATGAATGATATACTTTGCTATGTACTTGTTGATGTTGAATCATCTTTGTTCAGGTCATCAACATGGAATGGGGAAACTTCTGGTCAGCTCATTTACCAAGAACCTCTTATGACATTGAGTTAGACGCAGAGAGCCCTAATCCAAATGATCAGGTGAGGATCAATTGATTGTCTTTTCATTTCCTTACCTTTTGGGGATCACTCTAATTTTAAGGTTTTCTGGTTCAGGGTTTTGAAAAAATGATATCAGGAATGTATCTTGGTGACATTGTGAGGAGAGTAGTTCTGAGGATGTCACAAGAATCAGATATATTTGGAGCTGTTCCTCCCAGGTTATGGATGCCCTTTATTTTGAGGTATACCTCTCTCTAAAAGACACGCATGCATAAATGCATGCACACACACCATAAAAGGACGTGCAGACACGAAGGGACATGCATTTCTGTTTTTCAGATGTGAGCCTTGCTGTGTTTGCTATGTTTGTTTCTGTTGCCTCTTTGACTGCTAATGCCTTATAACGTGGAGTTTAGCTTTCACGTATATTTGTCTGTTCACACTTTTATCTTCATACATGTCTAGGAATGGCTTTTGCTTCCCTTTATTTGCAAAATCATCAGTCATTCTGATAAAATACACGCAGCTATAAAGAGAATAACAACATATTTATCTGATGCCACCTGTGTGTAACCCCTTCCCCTTGTCAAAACTTTCAGTGAATAAAATTTGAACAGATAAAAGAGCCAAAGGCGAATGATCCTTGTAATCATTCTTGGCTTTTAGACGTTATTATGGTGATGTCCTTCTGATCGATTAAATGTTAAACAGGTTTCCATTTAAAATATCGATGATCCTTATGTCACTGACATTTTGTTGTGGTTCGCCAACATTTTAAGATGGTAGTAATAGAATTTCATTATCTGCCATTTTCTCTCCCTCTAACCGACGGATACTGTGGTAGTGGAACACAAGCAATTATAGGCACCATGAATTTTATTTTTTTAATAAGTTTTTCTAGTATTGCAGCGCATTCTGACTTGATCTGAGTTACTGCTTCACCCAAATCGCCCAACACCATGTGCTAAGATTGCCACAAAAAGCCTTCTCATAAAGAGCAAAGCAATGTCTTTAACATAACAGATTACAACTATTACAACGTCAACCACTGCACTAACAATTACAGCAACTAACACTACTCTTATCAGCTCTAACTCATGCCACACACGGCTCTACCTGATAACTAGGGTTTTCTGCAAAATATTCCCGGCCCCTACCTGTGGCAAGCTTCCTCTTTCCATGTTGTGGGCCTTCCCAGAGGGGGCTTACTTACTAGTGAATTGGGCCCATGGGTCATGACATATTCCTTCTAGTTAGTGAAAGTCTAAAAATCGCAGTTGATGTCGAAAGGATGGCTTGCGGTTTATACTTGCATTGAAATCAAAAGGGACCCATCATCTATTTAGCCTGTTATCTGTTCAGGGTAGTTTCCTGTTTCTCTGTCTGACCATTTGCGGTTGAAGGGTTCTTTCCTCTGGCAGGTCCATTTATGATGGATACTAATTCTGTCTCAATTGCTTTTACCGGAAAAAGGAACCTGTCTGAACAAAAAATGTGTGTGTGTGTGTTCGCACTGTGCATGTAATACTGTTTAATTCCTTTGAATTCTACATCACAGTATCCCCCTCTTTAATTTCAGGACGCCATTGATTGCCGCCATGCATGAAGATGATTCCCCTGAATTGAAAAAAGTAGAGAGAATCTTGAAAGACGTTCTGGAGGTAGACCCAACAATTCATTCAGTGTTGAATGAAGCCAAAATAAATTAGTTTGTTTATTTATTTATCTTTATGAAGTTTTGTACTTGGTGTGCTTTATGATTTCAGATCCCTGATGTCTCTCTGAAGGTAAGAAAGCTTGTGGTAAAGGTATGTGATGTAGTCACCCGTAGGGCTGCTAGACTGGCAGCTGCTGGTATTGTGGGTATCTTGAAAAAAATTGGGCGGGATGGAAGTGCAGGGGGAAGGAGTAGAAGTGATTTTAAAATGAGAAGAACAGTTGTTGCCATCGAAGGGGGTTTATATACAAGCTATAAGATGTTTAGCGAATACCTGCATGAAGCCTTGACGGAAATATTGGGGAAGAAATTGCTCGACATGTCATTCTTAAGGTCACAGAAGATGGATCAGGCATTGGAGCAGCCCTCCTTGCCGCTTCGCATTCATCCAACACTGGATAGCGTACAGTTGCTATAAAGATATATATTCATAATATATATACGTATAGCCCCTGTATAGGTAGAGTTCATTTTCCATATCGTTTTTTTTTTTCTTGTATAAAAAAGGAAGGTTTGTTCATATTTTTTTTTTCCCCTGAAAATTTCATCCATTTTATATTTGATGTTGGCAATGTGAAAATGGTGTTCTTTATAAGGTTCTCCCTAAATCGTGATTGATTATGGTTTCTTTTTGAGGAAGATCCACGCTTGGGCATCATTGAATTTGTTAACCAAGATCACCAAGTCCTTTTAATGGCAGGCTTTTAATCTGCTAAAGCCCATAACCCACCATCAACAGCTGGTCAAAGGGTAAGTGGGCCGGCTGGGTATGAAAGATATCAGTAGGCTTAGTTATGGACTTCCTTTCAACTTTCTAATGAAAAGAGTAACTGAATTTTCTTATGTAGTTAGGATCCTTTACTCACCTTCTTGACATGGGAGGAAATTGATACGAACGTGGATCTCAATTTAAAAGATTAACTTAATAAAGAAAATAATTAATGTAATGAATTTCATTCTCTTGTAAGTGGGATGATATATGATCATATAAGGAAATTTACTTATTCTTTTTATTAGGATGATTTTTTGATGTAGAATTTACACTTAGTGACTGTTATTCTCTATTGTGGGAAGTTTAGGTAGGTGGGTAGTGGACGAATTTCATTATTTGACATTAAAAAAATAAGTGCATGTCTAGTTATTTATTTCATTGAGTTGACCTTATAAAATGAAAATCAATATAACAATACTAAGCCTTCCTGTATGGTTACTTTCCCAATTTTCATACTAAGCTTTCTGAAAATTGGGAAAGTAAAGAAAGAACAAGAATTATGTTGAATTTTGTAGCTTTGTGAAACTCACGCTACAGTTCACAAACTTATAAAAGGAGAGTTTCCCGTCCAAAATCAACCTAGATATATATATATATATATTTCATTCTACGTGTCAAAACCATAATTTAAAAAATATGTATATAGTACTTTAGTCTATGGTTATTATAACAATTGAAATTTTATAAGACTTGAGATGTTAACATCTATAACCTAGATAAAAAATGGCTAGTTTGAAATAATGAAGACTTTTTCAAATATCAAAATTTTGAAGGTTAAATTCATGAAAATTTATTCAATGGTTCGAGAATCAAATTGTATGATTTCAAAACTATAGATTTGTGTTATCAAAACTTTAACATTTGCTTATAACAAAAGAGTTCTTAGGATTTCACACAACAATTTTACTATTTTTGTTTATAAAATTGTCTAATTATTTTTAAATCAAATTCTTGATAATTAAAAAAAAAAAAATTAAAGGATTGTCATATTGTTATGTGAACAAGTAATGATGAAGACTACATAAAAGAAAATCTAGCAAGCATAATTCCATTGTACTCGAACTCCATGACCTCATATGGAGATCTTCAACAATTTGAAGGGCATTATGGTAAAGATACTTGTCTTCCATTGATATAATAGGCGGCATTGGATGAACATGAAATGATCAAATATAGACGTGACACTAATTTCTAAAAAAATTGGAATTGTTTCCATACAACAACATTTTTTTTTTTGTGGAAATTGAGAAAAATAATAGTTAGATAAATGTAATAAAACTAAGCAGAAATGTCTATCACTTAAAAAATATAAATAATTCCAATGAACACGTAAAATGCAAACTCGACTTGTAAAAGAATATCAACTATTTTTATCTTAAAAGCATGCAAATCACAAGTTTAACCCTTAAGAAAACATAGATTATATTTTTCACCATAAAACTATTACTCGCGTGATATGAAACCTCTGCATTTTAGTTTTCATATTAGTTTTTCTAATCTTTTGATTTTTTGAATTAATATTAAAGTCAAAAGACTCTAAGGTTTAATTCAAAAGGTAGCTCAATAATTGAAGGATCTTTCTTTTATTTAAATTTCACTTTAAGATTTTTTCTTTTGATGTGGTCTTCTTGTCTTCCACACACTCCTGAGAGCATGATTGGACAAATGGTTACAAATGCCAAAATAGATTTAGCCTAACTTCAATAAGATATTAGAAAACTCAAAGGCTAAATTCAAAAACCAGTTCAAAGGTTACAAAGTTTTCATTGGATTTAAATTTTACCTTATAATCTTGTCTTTTAATGTGGAGCAACTCTCATCTTGCATACACTTTTCTATATACTAAGGTTGCATAGAGTGAAACTAGTTTAACCTAAATTCGATACCAAGTTAGAAAGTTTAAAGGCTCAATGCAAAAATAAGTTCAAAATTTAGAGAATCCTCATTAATTTAAACTTCATTTTAAGATCTTATTTTCTGGTGTTAGATGACTCTCGTTTTACATATATTTTCTTACATATCAAGTATCATTAAACTCAAGGTTACATGAAATTGAATAAATTCAACCTAAGTTTTGATATTATATTAGAAGATTCAAAGATACTCAAAAGTTAACTTAAAAATCGAATGATCTTTATTTAATTTAATTTTTATTTTACAGATTTTTCTTCCCATATATAACTATGGTCTTGCACTCATTTAGGAGCAGCCGAGAGCGGTTTTGAGTCCATGCTTTTTTTTTTTGTTTTTTTTGGGAACTACTTTTACACAAGAATAATTGAATATTATCCTTTAAGTAAGATAAGAGACATGATTTGTTAAGGTTTGGGAAAGATGTAACATAAAGAAGATAGTTTATGTGAAAAGGGAATAAAACAAAAAAATAAGAAAACAAAAACTTTTAAGAAAGAAGGAGAAGCTTGACGGTTTGAATTTGAAGCTACGGCTAAGCCAAGTCTCTTGCTGATTTCGAATTTGAAATCGAAGCACTCTCGGTCTGCCACTCGCTCTCAAGCTTACCGTCTTCTCTTTCTGTCGAGCGCTTTGCCGCTTCACGGTCATACCCGCGGGAATCCAGTTAGTATTATGTTCTCAGTATCTAGGGTTTTTCTTTTTCCTTATCCTGGTTCGTATAGCCTTCCGTCTGGCTGCCGAGAAATTTTCTTATTTTCTGTCGTTTGCGTTCGGGGAAGTAACCGAGATCAGAAAAGAAAATTTTCTTATTTTCTTCTTGCTTCCCCATTTTTCTTCAATTTTCTCTGCAGCCAACCGGGCTTTACGGTTGCTGATGTAGGAGAGGCTTCGGGGCTCTGAGAATTTGTTGGTTGCAACAAATTCAGAAAATTTTGCCCCCTTCTGTAATCGTTTCATACGCAATCCAGTTATTGTCGTCTTGATTTGTAGATGAAGTATGCTCTTGTTTTCTTGGCAGATGGAAGCTCTCTATTTGAAGCTTTACGATAAGTATACTACACTCAAGGTGTCTCAGCTCTCAACTTTTCTTTCCATTCCTTTGGTACTCTAGAAATTAACTAAGGTGTGATACTGTTTATTTGCTTAGTGTCTTGTGATGTTATCTAGTCGCTGAGAATTCTTTGACTTTAGATTGTTTGCAGTCTTCTTATATTTTTAACTTTGGTCCTGAAGAATATGGGAATTCAACTTTGTTGGTAATTGATCTTTTTCTGTTTCGATTTTGCAGATAAAAAAGTGGTCTGAATTGGATAAGCTGGGTAAAGATCAAGAAGTAAAATTTGTCAATTATGTCAATGGTATGTAATTCCCCATTTATACTCTTCATGTATACCTCTAATTTTCATGGTTTCTTTCGTGGCCAGCTCAACTCTATTGGTACAACTCTGCTGCAATATTTAAAAGATGAGCGTTAATAATTTTTCTGTCTTCTTCGTTCTATAATCAACTGAAAATCAGGATGGTTATGCTTCTTGTAACAATATCTGTCTTACATTCCGAACTTAGAAAGGTCCACTTGTACAATGTCTTCTCAGGAACACTTGCATAAGGTCTGTGTTTGTTCAGCCCTGATGGCTTTGTGAAATTGTAAAACAAAATATCTTAATGGTGAAAATTATGTAGCTTTTCTTAAATCGCAATTACTTGGAGTAGCGTACAAACTTTGTGTTGGTATCCCGGTCCAAATTGCAACTTCGAACCAATTGTCCTTCACAACTGACACGAATGTTTGGACTGTCTCTGGTAGAGTCGTTCTTCTGTATGTCAATCAATTTGGTGTAGTATGCGTTTTTTCTCAGTTTTCTACCTACTGCTTTTTAAGCGTGCAGGTTACCTTGCTATTGACGTGGGCATAAAGAACCCACATTTTCCTTTTTCACTTAAGCTTAGAGAACCCTGTTAAGTTTGATTGAAGCTAAGAATAGCCATTCTGAATGAGAATCTACTCCACTGTCATTACAGTCACAATAGTTGAAGCTCTTGCTTTTAAGTTTCTGAAGAAAACTGTTCCATCACATTTTCTCAATTTTTGCAGCTGCAGAGGAGCTGATACAACACTTAAAAACTGAAAATGACCAATTGCGTGCACAGATTGATGACTTGAGAAATGAAATGGCTTCAATTAGGCATGTGTCCCTCTTCATGTTAAATTTTTGCTTCGCTTAGTATAGTTTTTTCCCCCTTCTTTTAAGTACCCCTTGCTAGGGTGAAGCCTAAATATTATTTAAAGTTGAGAAAACATTCATATTTCTTACATTGACATCCTACCCTTGATTGTTGGGCTACCATCAAAAGAAATATTACAGCAACTACGTTTTTAGCATTTACACAATTCAGATCCACATAACATGACACCCAAATCATAATACTTACATTTGAACTTATATTTTCAACTCTGGTTTCCCCTTATTTAATTTCGTGCACATTTTGCTTCTATAATGAAAGCAGAATCATAAATATATGTTTCTTTCATTTTCAGGTCCATGAAAGATGAACAATATGCAGACCACCAAAGAACTTTAATGGAAGAGAGCCAGAAGAGTAAGTCATATGGATTTGATAACTAATTTGGCGTTTTGCATTTGCATAATGGTGTTTTTTACTGTTGCTTTAGCATAGACACCCTTAGATATGAACAATGCGAATTTCTTTGTTGCTTCAGCATAGATTCCCTTAGATGTGAAGAATGGGAATTTCTTTGTTGCTTCTGTGAAAAACTAGCATTTGTACCCTGTAGTGATGGCTGGATTGTCATGTATTAAGGATATACTAGTTTTCAGATTACAGTAACCCCTGCAGTGAGAAACAACCAATTGTCTTGGAAGGGCTGGAAACATGATGTAAGAGTGGCTTTGCTTGTTGTATTTATGGATACTGTTTATTTACAGCATTTGCGCTTTGCATGTTGCATGTTATATTGTCTAAAACAAATAGTAAATATGTATAAAGACAAGCTGTGGCCTGTTACATGTAAAATTGAGGTTAGCCTAGATAATCAACATCTTTGGCTAAGAAGGGGAAAAAAATTAAATTATTTTGGAACAACTGATGTGTACACGTTTGTTTAAGAAAAGGAAAGGTTGTTTTTATTGTGTACATGTAAAATGTTTTTATTGCATGTTATATTCAAATTCATAGTGATGCGATACCATGTTCTGGACATATAGCTTACCATCAGCTTTAGATGAACCAACTAGGCTGGTTCTTATAGTCTGAACCTGGATCTAGATTGCTCGTCGCAGAGGCTTGAACTGTATTACCTTGATAAATAACGGTTTTTGGGGTCTGTTTCAGAAGACTAGGTACATAGAAGGATCAGAAGATTCAATTACTCAAGATGGACACTGCTCATGAGCAGGACCCATATTTCATGGAAAGTCAGACCCACACCATCCTGTGCTACCCTCACTTGCCCCCCTTAGGAACTTTTTCATTGGATATTATGGTATATGGTCAGTTCGTACCCTAGACCAACTTTTGGGTTTTTAATCTCATAGTTTGGCCAATGAAGTTTTGAGAATTATACCAATTAACTCATGGGGTAGGGTTGGCTCGTGCTTCAAATCTAGTTGGAGTAGGCAGACAGAAAGATCACACTGCTAAACAAAAGTGGTGCTACTTAGTTGCAAGAGCGGTAATGGTGTCATCCAAATTGATGAAATTTTCATATATGCTCTGTCATTACGGAAGTACAAAATACAACTTTTTTTGGAGGGGTTATTGATTCAGTTCAATTTTCTTCTTTTCTGGAGCTGATACATGGGCGCTTCAGTCAATTTGTTAATAGTGCTCACACAAGTACTGCTTTGATGACCAGTCCATATGGCCCTGTTGGATGAGGCTCTATCTGATCAAGGATAGAAGTTTCTGGGAGGCGAAGCATTATGGTTGTTCTTCTCAAGGGGAGATAAGACATTTTGCGGGTAACAGCTACTAGATTTCCGTGTTTTGAGAATTTCTATCCATTTGGCTTGTTGTCAATAGGTTTAGCGCGAATTTATTGCTAAATCTGGTTTGGTTGAGGCAGCTAAGCTTGAAGCCATTATTGGTGGCATGAATTGGAAATGGCCTGTTCTTTCAACTGAATGGCAGTATTTTATCAAGCTACATTCTCAACCCCAGTAGAGTACTTTAGGATTAGGTAGAGTATGGAAAGCCCAAGCGGCATCTTTTCCATTAATATGCCTAAGAGAGTTATCACTCACACGGTCCATTGATGAGTAGGTGTAAGGTTTTTTGACATAGTAGGGTAATCCTTTGCAATGCGATGATTCGTTACGTAGCTCTACTGCAGATAGGGAAAACTAAGAATAAGTTGCTTCTTCGGGGCACTATCTGGGACTTTTGATGTACCTTTGCAATCAGGAGTATGATAATGTTTGTGATTTATTTTTTGCTTACCCACTCTTTGATAGGATTTTGTATTTGCTTGTATTAAGTGCAACTTGCTATGAAACCAAAAATGTGATGAAAATGGTTACTAGCTTCAGTAAACAAGTCCTTGGATTTGATTGCCGAAGTGATGTTTACAGCTGAACTATAATCTAGATGGTGACAAAAGAATACAAGATTATATCAGAGGATTTTCCTGAAGTTAGAGTACGTTCAGTGGGAGGCCTCGAAGTATTAGTATTCTCCTTTTGGATATTAGATCCTGGGTCAATAAGAGTGCCCCACGGTTGGCGTCCATCCTTTTAATAGATAGTTGATAGGATCTTGGGACTCGTAAGAGGATTGTACCGAAGTTAGATGAACTCCTATTGTCTGTTTCTCTATTGATTAGTGGGGCCTTTTTTTTCCTTTTTTTTTTTTGTGGGGGGGGGGGGGGGTGTTGAAAAGTTGAGTAGGGCTCACCTTCCTGAATATCATGTTATTTTTTGAAGAAATTCTTAACTGGAAAAAGAAAAATTATGATATGAGTATGATCTAAATTGTATATTTTCTTTTCTGTTCAAAGGAAATTAATGAATTTCAACCCATATAGATATTCAATTGACTTAGCAAATAAATGAAACTTTGTTTAAAACCTTAACTTTTGGTAATTATAGTAATATTCTTCGTTACATAGCAAATCATTCATCTTATTCCGTGATTGTGAATCAACAAATTCATCATTGAGAGGTAAAATTTATGGCAGATAAAGCTCTTGCTGAAGAATTAGAGAATATTCGAAATCTACAACAGGAGGGAATTATAGGCAGTGTCAAGGATGGTGGAAAGGCTGATGCACATTCAGATACTACTGGAGGTGCACAATCAAATAGCTTATCCGGGAAAATGGCAAGAAAACGTCACAGGCTTTCCTGTTCAGAGAGTCAAGATGATGACATGCATTGTGTCTCCAGTAATGCCGGTACAAATGTTCAGCAGGTATATCAGTTGATCCCACATACTGTTGGGAAGAAATTATTGATTTTATCTTTCTGACCACTTTTGTGAAACCATCCAGCGAGAATGCTGTAGAAGAATTGACGCATCAGGTAAGTGCTGGAAATGAATTCTCTGATATTTCACTTGGCATTTTATTTTTGATCGGCATCATGAAAAACATTAATCTTGTAGGTGACGCGCAGAAAGAAAGTGTGTGTGCTAACTGCTTCTTTCACGCTTTTGTTGAGTACTTAGTGGGCATGAAAGTATCAACTGTTAATCAAAGTGAAGGAATGTGCATGTCAGCCATGCATCAATCAAGTGGTAATTCATTGATCTGGAATTATTAGTTTAACTCAACATCTGAAAGTGGAGTATTGAGCTCGTCTGTGATCATTGTCCTACCAGGGTACTCATTCAGTCTAACATGGGTAAATAAGGCTTCGGGAGAGGAAGCAGAACTGGTGTACCGTGTCATATCTTTGGGGACATTCGAGAGAGTAGCACCAGAATGGATGAGGGAAGTAATCATCTTCAGCACAACCATGTGCCCGATCTTCTTTGAAAGGGTATCCCGTGTCATCAAGCTGCACAGCTAGTGGCCGCTCTTCCCTAGCTCAGTTCCGATTCCTATTTCTGATCATCAACGGCTGCGATGATGGACTTCATAGGCTAATCTAACCAACTTTGTAGATTAGACCAGGGAAGCACTTTAGTATTATAATCTGAAAGAGTTCACATGTAAATTCTATGATCATGAATATTATTGATCAGAAGTATGACTTTCTCCATTTTTTTTTTTTTTTTAAGAAAAAAAAAAAGAAACTCAAAATGCATTCTATGTAGAACTTGCTTTTCTTTATAATATAGAGAAATTGTATTCAAAAATGCTTTCTTTTTAAAATTATTTTTGGTAGTCTTACATTTTTTTCTCTTATAATATTACAATGCATATGTATGTAACTTATACATGTTAAATGTCAAATCTTAAATCTCACAAAATCTCACAGTTAATGTTTTTATAAACTCTTTGTTTAACTGATTAAACAACAAAGTTAGTCTTCTATTTTCATGTTTTATGTGAACAAACTAGTGTAACAGTAGTAGTAATAGTAATAACAACAACAACAATAATAGTAGGCAGAACAAGAACATTAATAATAATGAGAGTTATCACTATTTATAATAAGGTTGCGGTGTTCGTGTCAACAAAAAAGAATTCTTAGGAACAAATTATTTATTCGATGGGTAAAAGAGGAGCGGAGACACGCACAGTGCATATGTTAGAAAAGGTCAAAAGGTGTCAAAACTAGCCGTTGTACGCGGAGAACTAAATTCCGAACCTACCCACACCCCCCAACGTTCGAATTTTTTTTTGAATCCCACGAGACCCCTGATCGACGTCGCCGCCGCCCCTCAATACACCTTTTTAAAGCTAAAGATCTTCATAGCCCCACACTTGAATGCAAACTATTCCTTCTCTCTCTCTCTCTCTCTCTCTCTCTCGCGTTCTCTCTCTCTAATCAAACTTCTTTGATTAGAGAAATAAGAGAAACCTTCTAATCTCCGTTGTTCTCAATCTCACTCTCACTCTGCCTCTGCTTTCTTTTCGGTTGTGGGGTTTCTTGTAGCCGTTGTATTTGTTGCTTCCCAGAAAGCGATCGATGGCGACCATTAATGGGTACACTGAGACTGCTCAAGCCTACCAAGGCAACGGCAATAACACTCAGGCGACCGCTGCGGCAGCATCGCAGAAGCAGTCGCACCCTCCGGCAAAGAATGGTGATTCTCAGTCTGTTCTCAGAAGGTAGGTTTGGATTTTTCAAGATTTGGGTTTCCTTTGAGTGCTTTATTTTTTTCTTCTTTATTCTCCTTCTATGATGATGGCTGTTGATCGCTAAGATAAGTTTTAGGGATATCAGGATTTGAGTTTTTATTGCTTCTTTTTTATTTTTTTATTTATTTTTTGGATCTTTGAGTTCTTATAAACTGTGACACTTGTTTCTGCTTGGATCAATGTTCGTGTGCACTATCTACTTATTTACGGTATCCGACCGAGAGAAAGATGGTTTTTTTTTTATTTTTATTTTTTATGGTTTGTGGATCCTTATGTTTTAGTCTCTTTTAGGGTCTTTGAATTCTTGAATTGGGTTTCGATTTCCGTGTTTTTCTAATTGTAGATCTTGGGTTCGTGTAAGAAAATCTTGTGGAAGGGTCTCCCAGAAAGCTTAGCTTAGATGGGTTTTCTGTTGAGCCGTTTTTGTTTTTTGGTTCTCTTTGTACGTGTTGCTTTTCAATATTTGTATTCCTCATTGCGGCTTCTGATCCTGTTTCCTGTATGTTATTGTTTAAATAAACAGGTTGCAATCTGAGTTGATGGCCTTAATGGTAAGAAACCATGTCACTCTCACTTTTTCCTCTCCAAATTCTAGATTCTCTTTCTCCGGGTAGACAAACTAAACTAGTTATTCTTCTCTTGTTTCGAAACATCAATTACAGATGGGTGGGGAATCGGGAATATCTGCCTTCCCTGAGGAAGACAATATATTCTGCTGGAAAGGAACAATTACTGGAAGCAAAGATACAGTATTTGAAGGAACAGAATACAAGCTTTCCTTTTCTTTTCCGAATGACTACCCATTTAAGCCTCCAAAGGTCAAGTTCGAGACAGGCTGCTTCCATCCTAATGTGGACATCTATGGAAACATTTGCTTGGACATTCTTCAGGTACGTCTTTTAGCTACATAGTGTTGCAGATGTTCACCAATGGTTTATCTTTGTCATATCATCTGAACATATGTGAATCGATATCTGCAGGATAAATGGTCATCTGCTTATGATGTAAGAACCATCTTGTTGTCTATCCAAAGTCTACTTGGGGGTAATTCTTTTCTTCATCTCTTTCTGTGGTTTTTATTAGGTAAGAATCATTTGGTTTTTCAACTAATCTGGCCTCCTTGTGAAATGCAGAACCAAACATTAGCTCACCCCTAAACCCCCAAGCAGCACAGCTCTGGATCAATCAAGAAGGTATTGTTTACACTACCAGTGAATGGAAAATTCTTCGACTCCTTTTTCTCTGTTTGCTGCTCCGGTTTCTGAAAAGTACTTCTTCCGTTCTTTTGCAGAATATAGGAAGATGGTCGTGAAGTTGTACAAGCCTTCAACTGCTTAGTTCCTCCTCAGTCCCGGCTGAATTGAGTTCTCTTTTGTCTTTTGGTATCTTTTTTTTCATTTACCAGTTACAATTCTTTCCACCTTTAATACTGTTGCCACCCTCATTGATGAATGAATGTCACCACTATTGTTCCAAAGTCCTCTCTCTCTCTCTCTCTTCCGTGTATTGTTTTAAGAGAAATGTCCGGTTTAATAGAAATGCTCAGCTGTGTTTACCATTTCTAAGATTCTTCGAAACTGGATGTGCTAAGCTGTAGCATTCATTTAAGCATGCGGAGGCTTTCACAAGGATTTCCCAAAAGCCCGTACCACCTCTTGTTTGTTAAGGCACCCAAAATTTGGTCCAGCCCTAATTTGTCCTCTTGTCAAAAATAGCTCACGCATTACAATGACAACCTAAGATTTGCCATGGATGGTTAAAAGGGAGCAATATCTCAAAGCCAAAATCCTGTGTGGAAAACTCGCTGTCATTCCAATATAGCAAACACTTAAACAGTGATTACACACAAAAAGAGAAAAAAAAAAAAAAAAGTTGAATCGCTATTGCTTGGGTGATGTGAGCTGCCTCAGGTTGTACTTAGCCAGTTCCTTGTACTTCTCGACCACCCCAATCAAGCACACGGTCTGACAGTATCAAAACCAAAAAATATTGTCAATCACAAAACAGAACAGCGAAGATTTTAATAATGTGATAATAAGTTAAAAAGAAAAGATAGACAAGCTAATAACAGGAGCATCACAATCTCTAAAGAAGGTTGAATCAGATGCTATAGCAGCTCAAAACTTCAAAGCTAACAGAAACTCTTACTGCCAGAAATTTTTATAATTTAGCATGTAAAAAAAAAAGGTTAAAAAAGATCCATACTCGCGCCCAAAAGGGCACAATTTGCAAATAATGGGGTAAAAGAAGAGCAACAGGCCAGTATTCAATTATTTTGCAAGAGAAACAAATATTCTTACCTTGACAATTTCCACTACAATGGTTTTATCAGGATTGTTAAGATCAACTTTATGTGGTCCAGGAACAGATTTTGCAACTGCGTTTATAATCTTCATCCTATCGATACCGCTATTTGCACGGGCTTCAAACAGTACAGCAAACTGCATAAAAGATTACAAAAGTTATACTCCCTAATATACAGTAGGATTTCAGCCAGTGATGTGTGTGTAGCCAATGAATTAATTTGCGCTAATTATCACAGGGTTCCAAAAGGCACAACAAAACCTGGTGTTTTATATCATCCCTCATCCAGACGACAATTGCTCAATTCCCCAACTTATAGAATAAGGACTTCGGAAACCGCATATATAAATACAACCACCAACCCCAACCCAAAAACATAAAATCATATCATCCTAAATTTTCATGTCCACACAAAGTATATAACATGGATGTATGAATATATGTTTTAGGTATGAATGTATGAAAAAAGTGAAGACATACATAACAAAATGGAAGGAGAACTTACAGCATGTCAGTGATACATCCGATATGCTGCTGGTATAAGATATATCCAATAAATTTAACCATAAAAGGTGAAGCATTAATTAGTACATTTAAGGAAGATAAACCATGGTTTTGACATGTGGATTTCTCCTTCCAAGTCAGCAGCACTAAAGAGTAAACTTTTTAATTTTGTGAATTTGGCCACATACTTAAGTATTCAGATTCCTTCCCATCAGATTTTATGCTAAAATATCTTTTCCCCAATTTCTGGGCCATTCATTCCCTGGTTGGATTCTCTAGTCCACGGTTAACCTGAATCCTTTAGGTGTCCTGCATCTAATACCAGTCACAGTTTTTTTAACATAACATGGACTTGAGCTCAATTACATTTAGTAAAACCCCTCCCATGATAACCTTCAATTAAGACCCGTGAGTTAGGTTAGCTTGCCTTCTAGTTGTATTTATTGGTTCTGAACTCGTCCTGAGCAAACTTAAACTTCACTCTGAAGATTGCTCTTAGTTAGGATCTCTTTTTTATTTTTATTTATCTATTTTATCTATAATAGCACTCTTAAAGTTCAAAGTCAGACAAATGGAAATCATAATGCATGGTTAACAATCAATATAAAATAAATGAAAAATCATTGGATTTTATACGAGTTTAGTCTGTTAATTAAATATCTTGCATATAATTCTGACAGCGTATTTCATGACAAAATTATCACCTAGGCAGCACTACAAATATTTAGACAGCTTATCAGCAAAGGTAAGATAAGGAATGGCAACATCAACTGCCAGTACTACCTTTTGGGGATTTTGAGTATCCACTGGAAAATATTGTTCCACAAGAGGTTTGATTGCTCTAGAAATTTCCTCCTCTGAAGTATAGCATGCCACTTCAATAGGTAAGATCCTTAGGATAAACCTATGTAAGCAAAGAAAAATGTAATTTTTCCAGCACGAATATGACATTCTTTTCTCTATGTACTTTGTATAATTTGACTGAAAGCAATAAATGAACCTTGACATGTGTTTCCTTGTTGATGCAGCAGAAGTCATCATGTGCTGGACAATACTTTGGGGGCCAGGGTCTCCATCTCTCTTCTGCATTTGAATGATGACGACACCATTACAACCCGAATCAAGCTTGATAAAGTGCCTCTGCATAACAACAGTCGCCAGTGCAAGAGAGAACACAAGCCCTTAAGGTAGGAACAAAATGAGGAAAACAAATATGCCACCAAAAGCAAGTCCACTGAAAGATTTAAACATATAGGCTCTGCAAGAAGTAATGAATATAGAACTAACATCCACCACAGTTGCAATGACTATTCATTGCAGCCCAATTTAAACAAGGAGACATGAACAACCAAATGTATGAAAAAAGGTGACATTTGGTTTCAACTAGAAAGTTGGTAGACTCAACACTACAAGTCAGTCAGTATATCATTATCATATTTTTCAAAGATTTTACAGACATCATCTCAAGGTAGGTCATCTTAAACAACATATGCAACCCTTCATTCAGAGTCAAAATATTACTGCATAAGACTTCAGTTGACGTACCATAATGGTTGGTGGACCTAGGAATTGCAAATTAAGTAGAGGAAGCACAGTGGTAAATATGGTTGTGACACTTTTTTACTCTGCCATCTGACCCAATCTCCTCCCAATGAGTTTGTATTCCACAAGCAGCTCCAACATTGGCTTGGTGGCAAGAAGTAGTACACATTTTGAATCACCATTTAGTAGTGTACTAGGACTTGAATTTCTCTCTTGAGTGAGCATCAAGAACAGAAATTGTTTCCTGATAAACAATTTGTAAATGCTAGGAAGGGATCCAACTCCTCATGAATTTAGCTTGAATTTGGATATTTTGGTCCAACTTTATCCCATTTCACCAAGGGCGCAATCCCATTTTTCACCTTGAATTGGTAAAAATATGTCAAATTTCTAAATTTTCGTGGAGGATTAGAACCACTATTTGGGGGCCTCTGGCTAACTGGTATTGCAAACCATCATTTAGGTATTGCAAATCTTTTCTTCATAGGAGATCACATGTCAGGATCAACTAGGGCATTGGTCACAGTATAAAAGACATTTTAGAGGTTCACAAGGGTCCATTTACAGGCCAGGGAGATAAAGGCCTATCCAAGCTCCTAACAAGATAACAGCATGCTCAATCATCTATTATTCTAGCCATATTAGATTCTTCAAGCACTGTTGTAAGTCACCATAAGGATAGAATGCCCTCCTTATCCTTATCTGCCAACTAGCTATGGTATCTATCCATCAATGTTCAGACATCTCATGTAGATTGGAGGATTTTTCATAGTTGATGCTGCTGCACATAGAGCAATAGGCTTTTACTAAGACATCCCAATGCAAATACGCCTAAACAGTGTATTCATACTTTTAGGTACTCAGTTTTGGTTCCTACATGCAAAATGATACCATGAGCATTTTAGGGCATCCCCAACATATGTTTAAAATACTGCCATACAATTACAATCTCTCTTTGTTCAATGGATACAAAACATTCACAAGCACCTGGTGGAACAGCCCCAGGCACAACAACAGGAACCTGTCTGACTTCGGAGGGTGCTGATTTAGTGGCAATAGGTGGAAAAGTTGCTTCTTACCTATTCCACAAGCAACAACAGATTTTTCACATTCATGCATTTCCAATTCATGTGGCCGTATTGATAATCCTGAAAGGTGTTCTACTAGTAGCTCCTGTCTGATGGACTTAGGAAAGGGGTACATCAAGTATCTAATCGAAATCATGTATTTTTTAGGGCTATCCTGGATGAACAATTCAATTTTGGTAGTGGTCTTCCATTTCAATCGGCAATGCAGTAAGTGTAGGGCTTAAGTGGTCAGGGGCTAGTCAGTCATATCACGGGAAGAAACTTTGCATAGAGTTTCATTACCATGGGTGACACCATAATTCCTAATGGGTATAAGCATCCCAGGTACATCTGCGTTATGGTTCTTCATTATCAACATTTTTTTTCCCAAGGTGTTTATTTTGTATAGGCTTTTAGTTTAATGTTTCTGTTCAGCAAACATGGTAATTGGCAAGAACTTATTGGATCCATAATTTTGGTTCATAATAAACTAAAAGCTGCTCCTGCTACTCAGCCCAAAGCCTCGGGCGTTGTCCAAGGACATTTAGTAGGAGCAACTCAATTACCTTCTGGTTTAATTGCCACAATCTCAGCATTCCTCTTTGCTAGAAATATTGCAGTAGGACAATGGCTAGGAGGAATTGAAAGACTTATATAGCATTCATGTTTCCAAGGTTTTGGCAAGGCTTAGCTCAGGAACCCACTGGTTTGGATTGCTACCAACAATGATTATATTACTGAGGAACATCTTTATCAGAATACTTTTGATTCTCATGTCAGGCAATTAGCATTATTTTTCCGTGGACTTCCTAGAATCTATTTCGTGTAGCTTTGCAAGGTGATTTTAAGACATGGATACAGGACTCTTTACAAGTAAGACCCGTTGGTTAATGCAATTTCGATACTTATTTTGGTCAACCAACAGTGGAGGCTTTTACTTAAATGAATGCTCTTGGACCAGTAAAGATCGCTTAATCTAGTTGGTATACAACTATAACCAAAATCAAACATTAAACTAGTGGACAAACAAAGATTGAGTATACAACCCAAGCACACTAGCTCCAATAAATACATTTAAAAAAGCCTCTTTATATAGAATAGTAAGGTTCCCTCAGTGGTAATGGAAATGAACAGAAAAAATGAAGAGAGATTATTGTTCATGCAACAATCATGCATGAACCGTGTTACAAAATATGTTTCCTGATAGCCCAAATTCCGAATAGTTAGCTCTAGCATTCCAGTTGAAAAACAATGTCAACGAAGACATTAGGTGTACTACTATATTGTGGGAGCTGTAACTTTCTATGAAATTCTTATTTCTCACTCAGCCATGAAACTAATTTCTATTTTGGGGACTGACGAACCAAATGATATTTTGATTCCAAGTTTTGCCCTCTTCTTCTCTCCCAGAATTAAACGTTTTCTCACCATAATGGCAATCAAGAAAGCCACTTATGTGAATTATGACCTACAGAAAAGTGGATAATCCAACCAATCTCGCTTGGACAGTGAAAAGGCCACTAGTTTCTCTATCCATCAAATCAAATTAACCAAAGATTTCTGATAAAGAACCCACAGAAAAGTTTTAATCAATTCTCGCTAAAATCCATACCAAGAACATAAATCCAGTGGCCCAACCAAGAAGCCAAAATAAGAAAATCCATGCCTAGATTAATAAATTATTCATACCAAAAAGCTATATATTGATTAGTTTTGAAGAGTTTAACCACAGATAATCTCTTAAACATGGCATCAAACAAGTGGAAGATTCTACATCATGAAACATGACCCCGCCATAATGGGATGTGCTTCCAATTCCAATAAAAAGTAACCCAACCGATGGTATTTGGCATCCAGAAAACTGCCAAATAGAATGCACCCCAAGTCGAAATATCACAAGTATCCACCTTATGACCTTGTCCTAAATCATCACAAGGAATTCTATAATCAAAATCCTTTTTACTAGCATTAACCTGCAACCACGTGCACTAGCATCCAATGATCAATGTTTCCAGGCCCTATTGCAGAGAATAGTTAATGACACTGCTCATCATGCATCTAACCAACTCACAACCATATGCTTTGACCCATATTGGATGCTAGGCCTTCTCTGAAGATAAACTGCATCAAAACTGCATAAAGTTTTGCCCTTGTATCCATTGGGAAAACATAGGTTCAATCAAGATTTGTTTCAATGGAGGAGAAACAAAAGCAAGCATAACAGCATCATGAACATAAGGTCTGAAAGTATTGAATCTCAAAAAAAAGGCTGGCGCACCCTAAATTAGAAATGATAGTTTATGATCTAACATTCTTTTTGCCAATAAATTATCCTCATTTTGTTCTAGATTGTAATCTCTAATAAATAATATTGCTCCATGAGCAAAAGTTCCTGTCATGATGAATCCTGCAGTGTATAGTTGATGCATATACAATGGAGCTTGAGCTATGAATGCATAAACAGGTAAAGAGTACGTATATTAGTAACATGCAACTATCATGAGATAAATCTTCACCCTTTTTCAGGACATTTAAATAACATACATAATTTAGCTCATCAAAAGTATTATAATCGAGACTGAAATGTGATGCAATTACAAAGTAGGTCTACGAATACAATTGGTCCAAGATTGAGACTTTTAATCCCCAGACAAACTGGACACTAAAGGCAAGACATACTTTACACTACAGAAGCAATGACAACATGCATGAACTGAAAATTGTCAGCACGGCCTATGCAGATTATCTATGACCAAAATATTATCTTTGAATCATAAAAACTCCAAGGATGAGCCACCAAAATGCACAAATACTTCTTGCATGGGCCCCAAAATGTCAAGGCAGGGGAGCGGCACATTTACAAAACTCAATAAATAATAAGTTGAACAGAAATATTTAAAAGAAAAGCCAGGAAAACAATTGAGAGGAAAAAGAAATTCATAAATTCATATTGAAAGATATAAGCTAAAGAAAAATCCTACAAATATCCATGTTGGCCATTGGATTTTATACATCAAGATAAAAATTAAATCAAGCAACAAAGTTTGGCTGCTTTTGCCGACTAACCTTGTTCTTATCTCCCAATTCTTCAAGTTCGGCCTCAATTAGTCTATCAATAGACTTCTCCATTTTTTCATGGATCACAGTTTTTGGTGCATCCATTCCTAGACATTGTTTCTTTGCTGGTGGCTCGCCAGTTTCTCTTTGTTGATTTTCATGATTCCTACCATTTCCTTCAATGTCATTAGTTTTTTCTTCTGTATTATCACTATGGTGCATATCATCTTTTGTCTGAGGATGTTGCTCCTGATTTGCTACAAGATTATTGCTGGCAATATCATCCTCACAAGCCTTGTCCTGCTCCTTGCCCTGCTCCTTCTCCTCTTCCTTCTGCTGCTGCTGCTGCTCCTCCTCCTCCTCCACATCATCATCATCGCCACCACTAGAAGATTCAGAATCTGAGAACTTAATCTTTTTATTTAAGGGTTTACTTGGTCCAGTAAGCTTCATATCTGAATCCTTTCCATGAACTAGCTCTTCAAAAAACTGAGAGAAAGAATAGGAGTAACATGAATCCCCCACTAGATAAAGGAACAAAAATGGTCCCCACCTGTTACTTTGAATCCCATAAAAGACATATCATTTAACACATTCTGTGCATACAACAGCAAAAGCACATAGTTTGTAAGGGGTTTATGCATCTTCTGTCAAAGTCCATGCAGGACAGGAAATGAAAATATGATCACAAAACTTTGAAGTACAGAAAGAGATAACAAATGCCGTCTGATGCCCACTGGAACGTGCCTTAATACTTCATTTGAATCGAATACGGAAGGGCTGTTCATCAAAATTGGAAAATGGAAGAAACCCAAAGAAATCATAAAAAATACTCCTTTCTTAATTTTTAACGAAATAAATAATAAATCATTACCATTTCAAGAGATAGGGACAATGGAATACACTTGATAAACTCTACGGGGTAGTATTTTACTGGCTCTACACAGAAAAGAGTGGAACCGCCACATTTTCCCAAATCTTCAACTAATCAGGGGGAACTCTCCAATTTATTTTCTTTTCACATTTAAATTAACTTCACCTTGGCCCAGTGATTACATTTATCAAAAGTGAATTTACCTAATCCATTTTCAATTCAATCCCAACTTTTGGCTGTACTTAGATAAGTATATTGTAAGTTCATTGATGATACAAACGAAAAAATAATAAATAGAACCAGAAGAAAGGGGCAGAAAGAAATAGAACTTAACAATAATAACACATGCCCAGAATGCAACAAGCGAGTAAAGATCAAATTTGCCAAGTTGAAGAATCCAAGATAAAAAAACTAACACAAGACAGGAAGAAAGCAAAAACTCATACACACGGGGAGAGAGAGAGAGAGAGAGAGAGAGAGAGAGAGAGAGAGAGAGAGAGAGAGAGAGAGAGAGAGAGAGAGAGAGAGAGAGAGAGAGAGATACAGAGTCGATAACGTTAATGGCTTCATGGGAGGCCTGGCGTTCCCGGCCTCCATCGCAAGTGATGAAAAACCCTTGTATACCCGGCCGCAATGGGTACAAACCCTTTTTCTTCACTGGCTTCTGAAACAGGAAGAAAAAAACATTGGCATGAGCCCAAGTTCACAGAGACTAGAAACTATCAAATTCATAGAGCAAGGGGACGAAAGCGACGTTATGGGGGAGATAGCGCGGCCTTCTCTTCTTGCCCTTGGTGGCGTTGTGGCCGCTGGGTTTGCTCTCCGCTCCCATGTTTCGAGACGGACTGGCACGGCGAAGCGAGAGCAGCGCAGGAGAGTAGCTCAGACGTGTACTGCTTTGTTAGAAGCTTTCAGTTCAAGGGTTCCGGGAATCCAAGCAGCTTCTCTTGTATTTTGAACTAGAAATTTTCAACAAGTAACCTAACACATGGAAGGTGGATAACAACAATATTGATGTTGGACGCTTGAGATTTAATTTGCAAAAAGGTTTTTGATGATTAGGAGGACTTCAATTCTACATTTGAAGTGAAGGTTAATGTTAAAACATCATCTATATAATGGGACAAGGTTTAGAATAATTGTGAATTAAGCTTTTTATGATTCCTAATTGGCTGTGTAAATTAAATTAAGGGACGTTTTGTAGTTGTAGTTTTTTAAAAAAGAGGAATTGTTTTTGTTTAATCCATGGACTAATTGAATCCTATTATATATTAATCTCATTCTAGAAGGGAATTATGTTCAAATCTTTATGTAAAAGATCAACATCCAGTCTTTGTAGAAAAAGTGTTGTAGAAATTATTAGATTTAAAAAAGTTGATTAACTTAGTTAAAAAGACAGGTTTTTTGCTTTCGTAGTTCCCAAACAAACTAGTATGGTCCATCTTTAACTTTTCGAACTAAAATTTACAAAATATGATAACTAACACAATTGTCCAATTTCATAAGAGTTTTTGATTTTTTGATTTTTATTTTTTTAGGAACATTATGATTTGTTGGTATTGTTCGTTTGTGAAACTCCTTTTGGGAATCTACGGTGGATTTGTTTTGAAGAATGTCTTCTTCCTACTATTATCCCTAGTTGTGTTGGGGGAAGTTAATTGACAATAATTATCTTCCTTGTGCTTTTGTTTTCTACAATATTGACATCTCCAAGCTAGATAACATTGATCAAATTTGCATAAATAAAATAGCATCCTTTTAGTGTGGGATTGAGCAAGCTCTGTTTGGGGTTAAGACAGGGTGAACAATTTTTTGATTTTTGAGGTTGAATGTGTAAAAAGGATTGTGTTTAGATAGGAAGGAAAAGGGAAAACGAAAATAAAAAGTAATTACAAGATAGACTTCTAGACACAAGAGGTGTTCTACCATCTTTGTAACGAAAATTGGATAAAAAAATCACATGTTGGTAAAGAAAAACTTAGAATTTTCTATTTTTTTGCAAAAATAAATCTACTTACAATTGAAATGATGTTTCTTTTAAAAGGGAACTAAACTTAATTGTAAGGTAAGGATCCAGACATGGATTAAGAAAATTAAGAAAATCTCAGACAAATTAAGAATTCCCAAATTTTAAAAAATCCTAGAAAAATCAAGAATATCGACAATTAAGAAAATATTAGACAAATCAATGATCCAAACAATTAAGGAACAATCCCACTTCTTTTCTTGTACACTTGAAATGGCACGCTTAAAAGATTTAGCAAAACACGTCAAGAAAGTCCCACCAAAGCTTTGATTAATAGATTGCTTGGATGGAGCTCAAACCTGTAAAGTTCAGAACACAAAAGAAATTGTCTAAAAGGGCATCAGAAAAAGGAAAGATTTTATTTTACTTAGCAGGGGGAGAAAAAGGGTAAGATTTTACTCCGTGGACAAGGTGCACGTGGAATAAGTACATGATTTTATGCGAAAAATGGGTATGGTAGTAAAATAAGACAGTTACAATTTTGGTTAGGTAGCGGAAGCCAAGGTTAACGCTTCTTGATGGTTCACGAGCTTTTTAATACTGATAGTGCTTCCTTGGTTGTAGCTGAGATTATGGCATCTGAAGCATTTGGCAAATAATAGTACTTTCCTGCAGATCCAAGTTTTGAATGAGCTTTATGTACAGCATTGACAGATGAAGAACATTTGAGTGTTCAAGTAAACCAACCTTGAGCGACTCTTGCAATCTCCTTGGCAAAACCAGTAGAAACAAACTTATTTTCGGTATCAATGACTAGGAGAGACATGCCTGCTTTGTATATTTTACCAGCCACTTCCAGAATCTCATCCTTTATTGAGAAAACAGAGACAAGAGTAACCATAAAGTCAAATTCATCGCAGAAATCTTAAATTCAACAATGCAAAATTCAATTTTACACAAGATCTGCAGATCAAGTGGTGGCATTGGGAAGTTTCACATGTTAGATTTAATTGATAAACGTTAGAAAGCTGAGCAACTCTGGTGCATCTCACATTAGATTATACTATTGGATAATTGACCATTCTAAACACAAGTTTATAAGCTATCTCAGACAAGATGGCACTTAATCATCTAGTGGAAACAAAGGTTTAGCAGAGACAGTCTCCTAAGTCCACTTGCATACAAGAATTATTTAATTCACAGTGTCCAATTAATGTTAAATTTTTTACCTTCAACTCTTTTGCGGAAGGTCTTGGGGCATCAGTCGCAGCTGCTTCAGGGTCAGTGGATCTTTTCAGTGTTATATTGGCTCTACCGTCAGTTATTGCAACAATCATTATTCGTCCAACGTCACCACTCTTCTCTGCATTTAGCCCTACCCTGACAGCCTAAGCATAAGTTCAAAGAAGAATGGTCAGTCGATGTGAAAGAGACCAGTACTTTAAGAGAGAAAAATAGGGGAATCAGGAATTAGATGGCTCTACAGTCAGGATGATGACGACATAACACCGAAAGGGCAGATAGTTGGAGGCACTTTCTCCAGTAAAAAAGAGGTGAAGAAGAGGAATATATATAGAACTCATGCTAGGGAATGAAAACATGAATATAATTCATTCTGGCATTACAAGGAAAAAACATGGATTTCAGGACAGAGATTGAAGTAATACAAAATACTCATTAAATGCACCTGCAATCAAAAGGACCCAAAACCACATACCGTGGTAAGACCATGAGCCAGGGGAGAACCTCCACCACATGGGAGTCTCTCTAGACGTTTTCTTGCCATTGCAATTGATCTAGAAGGAGGCAGGAGAACTTCTGCGGAGTCTCCACGGAAAGGAATGATCGACACCTATTTAGCATTATGGATTGACACATTAGAAAGGTTACAATCATTAGAACACACATCAAAGAATCTTATTCGTTGTTTGTTAACTGGCTGAACAGTTACATATTAAACAATTTTTTTGTTTTTTTTTGGTGCGAAGAAAATTGACTTAGTGATGTCATTCCATTCTGCAATGATCACAGTTGAATTGGAAGTTACAGTAGTGATGTTAAACTTAGTTTTTGTAATACCATATTCTTCTACAAACACAAGGGTAAAAGAAAAGAGTAAGGTATTTTGCACTTAGAACATCCAAAAATACTGAAGATCAATTCCCTATCTTGTCCCATATGCAGAAATCTTCCACCATTGTGGACAAGACATGCATATACATCACAATATGCGTATACAAGATGTCCACCATTGGACGGGACTGCTTTCTTGATCCGCTATTGCCTACTTTCAATTTCATTTTCTGTGATTCCATCACCAATCAACTAAAATTACCATCTTTGCTTTTGTACCATCCACTATTTAACATCCAAGCTGTTTTATAAGCCCCCCACAATCCTTTGTTGTGTTTGAAAGCCTTCTGCTGATCAGAACATCTAAGAAGCGTGAGCAATGAATAGAGAGGAAGTCTAGAGAAAATACTTACCACACAACTATGACATGACATATATGAAGTTGGCCTTTGAGCTACACCCAGAGGCAGTTGGCATGAGGAGAGGATCACTATTAAACTTAGAATGTACAACATCCATGGGGCGTCATCATTTGATAACATTACAAATTAAAGACCAAATGATGCTGTACTCCAATCCAAATCCATATAACTCCATCCAACTTTAAATATTCCAGATAGTATGCCATATTATGGTGACTCCCTAATCCCATACACCATCAAGTCCTTTGTAGATGACTAAAAATGGCGATGCTACCTATAACCATACCCAATAGAGATCAAGACAACTGACAGAATAAATTGATACAAAACCCCCATTCTATACTTGGCGGATCCCCTCCTTGAAGATCTGAGTTAGAAGCTTTTTCTTAAGGACGCCGTGGTAAGCAACAAGACAGCAGAAGTAACTATCCGCCCAACTAATGATTTCTACATTTTCCAGTAACTAATTGTGGAAGTTCATTTCTCTGAAGCATATTATCATTATTCCAGAGCCTGCAAATCACACATTTAAGTTGCCGTTCCTTGTAACTTCATGTCAGTATTTCAAGAAAAAAGTAACAGGACTCCTATGCAGCATAATTAGATGTCAATTATTCCCCATGAGCTCTGTTCATTTCTTTCCTGCTGTTCGGACACTCATAAGAAAACCCTCAAGAGCAAATAAGAATCATATCAAAACTTAGGTCCAAAGGTAGGAGCAAAATAAAAAAAAAAAATCAAGCATTTAATGGATGCACAAAAGGTCAGATTTATTTATGTTTCGAAAGTCACCTGATCCCTGCTTGTATAACTTTCTGCAAGTAGTTTGAGTGCTGCACCTTTAGCATTTTGCATTCGGTTCAGTGCCATACTTCCACTTGCATCAACCACAAATATTACCTACAAATTTTCTATGTTGATTATTAGTTGTTACAGAAGAAATATTATAAAAATCGTGAATAGGTGTGCCAAAACTGAGAAGAATCTATTTCAATATTTATTTTCTCTTTCAAAAAGGGATAAATGAACAACATGAGGTTATGGTTTTATTACCAATGCTCCAGCTTTTCGTGCCATTCTCTTTGCTCTCATATCAGTTTTCTCCACGAAAACTTTCCTACCAGTTTGGGTGTTCTTCTCCCTACGCAACTTTTGATATGGGGCAGCTGCTCTAAGGGTTGCATCCACAGCTAATCTCTTTACAGGGCCCTATAACAGAATAAACTCCATTGAAAAGATGGGCCAGAAGAGTAAAAATTCGTTAACAGAATTTAAGTTCTGAGCCCTACAACCAGACTTAACATCGAATAATTATTTTAAAGTATGCCCATTCAGGTAAACATCAAAAATGAAAAGCAGTTGAAAAAAGATGTGATAAGATGTCCCTTTCTAACGCGAGATTTGCAGCTAGAGAGGGGGAACTAACCTTTGGAAGCATAGGCTTTATATATCGGCCTCTGTCCTCTGAAAATATAACATTCTTTGCTCTACCAGCCTTACCTTGACGTCTCTGTGCTTGTTGTGCGAAGAAAAGAAGCTTCTCATCCACTAAACCCCCTTCTGCATCAAAGATGAACTCTTCAGGTATTTGTTCTTGCTGCTGTTCATTCTCTTCATCGTTCTCATCCTGCTTAGAAATGAAACCTTCTTGTTATACACAAGCCCATATTTTCACCTTAAATTTTGGAGTAGAAGACTACGACAAAGAGCTTATACTTAGGAGGATGGAAAAATGATTGGCTACAAGCAATGATCCATTGAATGAAAAAGAAAAATGAAAAATCTTAGTAATGAAAGAAGAAACCTCTTGTTCTTCCTCCTCATTCTGCTCTTCCCCTGATTCTTGATTTTGTGGAGGGGGTGGTGGAGGTGGAGGCTGCTGATTTTGCTGTTCTGGGGGGTTCTCATTGACAATTGAACGAGGAAGAACAACTAGTTCTACCTGTGGCAGGTAGTATATCAGAATAGAAGGTCTGTGTTCGTTTGTCAACAAGAAAACTATGATGCATGTCATGACACCTGGAAAGTACTGATGCAGCTCATTTACCGCATATGGCATAGGGAAAATGCTTTAGGTTGTTAACCAGTCTCAAGGTAAGAAATTGAACAATATAGTATGAACCAGTTCATGCTTCTTTCTCTTCAATCTATGGATACAACACCAGGATGAGAGGTACATTTAGAATACAACCATTCTTCTAGAATAAGAATTCGCCCGCTACTAACAATGGTCTACATGAATATACCATTGGTACAAATTGCAAGGGACATCAAAAAACTTGAAAGCTGAAGTTTTGAGTGTTATGACTAAATTGTGATAATGGTATTATACGTCCAATATTCATTTTCTTTTTTCTGAATATATTTTCTTTTCAGCACAAGGTACCTACTTTGTGATTTAGTGAAACATAGCTGGCCAAAGATTAAAAAAGACTTCAAGAACAAGTTTCGAGTACTGTGTGTGGTGTAAATTACATGAAGACCAGGAATTATAACAGCATAACAGTGATATCATTTCCCAAAGAAAACAGGCAACAGGTTACAACTTTTCAGCAAGAAGATCCATAAATTTTGGCGCATACACATAATCAGAGACAGAAAATCATGTTCATTGTGGTTCCGCGGGAATACTTAACAGCTTTTTTCAGGTCATCCACATTGACTTTTTCGCGTCCATCTAGAGCAGCTAAGCATTTTGCAACACGGGCAGCATATAGCTCAGCTCGGTGTCCCTGTGGTACATTATAGCCATTAATGGGCATGTTATTGCAGGTTAGATGGCAGAATCAGTGCACACACACAACCACACACACACACAAACAAATACAAAATGGTGTAATGATTAGAAAAGGTAAAAACATATACATGAATACACACACACATAAAACACAGACACCACACACTAAGAGGCAGTGGTAACAACATTAAGAACAGTTAAAGTGTTCCTTAAAATTACGAAAAGGAAGTATAAGTATTTCCCTTTTTCGGTTTTATTATGATTTTGCATCTGCTTCAATCAACAGTCTCTAATGTTTTTATATTTGTTGTATCCCATAATTTTATCACCGCAATTCTGGCTAAGAGAAAGAATGGCACTCCTTTAAGGAATTTGAGTTAAAAGGCACTTTTAGTCTGATGACTAGTGCCCACAAAAATAAGGCAGGGTTTAGTATGCCAACAAACAACATCTTCAAACATGACCGTGAACACCTCTTCCATGGAAGATAAGTTTGCAATTCTTTCTTTCACTTCTTTTTCGTATCAAATTCTGCATTCCTTGTAGTAAATGCCTATACCAGGATTAATGTTACTGCCAAAAGACAAACAAAATCATTTTGGGACTCACATGGTGCTAAAAGAAACAAAAGATTGCTTATCACAAGTAGCCTGGATTCAGGGCATTAACCCAATGAATTGACTGTTTGGCTAGAGGGCAAGATAAAATCAATTTCCTTGTCAAAAGGGATGACCCGGTACATGTATCTCCAAGTCCTTAGTGGCCTAATTAAGCAGGATGCAAACAAAACAAACAGGCTTCACTTATTTATTTTTTTTATTATTTAACTCAAAGAGGAGGAAGTGTACCGACAGTAAGTTAAGAGTTTCAGTGTTGGGACCTGGCAACCACCTCTTAGGGCTTCCATAACAAGGTATTTCAATTGTTCTCTGCTGATAGTAACATCCTTCAAATACTCTCTTGCCAAAATAATCTGCAAGGAGCAAATAAATGCAGAAAAAGATTTCTTCATTTATAAAAGAATAATTATAGACTTGCAACATCTTCTTTTGTAAGTATAAACTTGAAATACCAGAAATGTTTGCAATTCATTTTGCAAAATCTATTGCCTGCTAAACTATTGGTACATTTGCCATAAATATGTATACGAGTATATCAACATCAACAAATTGTTAAGACAAACTAAGCACCACAATTCTCAGAAAATAAATCTTTTTAACTTCTTTATTATATGCAAGAATAAACATTGTCCTTTGGAAAGCTGACCTAAATATAAGTAATGAAGAGAAATTTGTCTTAGCAAATAGAGTTATGCAAGCCAACTTTTGCCTATATCACAGTCATTTAACTACAACGTAGTTTGGAGACTAAAACTACATTGTATATGAAATGAAAAGTATGAATTTTTCCATCCTTACAGAACATGTCTGTAATGCTAACACAAAAGATGATTTCCCTTGAATCCTCGAAAGTCAATGAGGATGTAGATAAATTAATGAAGTCTCAGAAAAAAAAAGAAATAAATTGAACGAGGTATTGATAAATTATTCTCTGGGAAACAAACTCAATCCAGAATGGTGTAAGACTATTTCATTGACAGTCTTTCAAACCATTGATAATTAATTACCAGTCTAATATCTTATCCTCAATGATGGTTGGAACTTCCAATGATTTCTCCTTTTTCTCTTTTCTTTTCTTCTTTTATTTTAATTTTCCCCTGCCCCTACAGAGCATCTGTTCTACACAGCGGGGATAGGAAGAACCCCAGTCTCTTTATTGATTTATTTGATTGCACACTTGCCTGAGTTTTGGCGAAGTCTGTTTCTTCCTCCACCATTTTGAACACTTCATTACTATACTCCTGAAATTGTGTTGCAACGCCAACAGCTGCAACACGATCTTCAAAACTCATTGGAAGATCTGCGCTGCAGAGGAAGTGTATCACTAGTGAAACAAATAGAGAATCAAGGACAGGTACCATGCCATTAGTCAAAGGACAAGGTTTTTACCTTAAATTAATTGCAATACGATCTAGTAAGTGCTCACGGACAGCACCCTCTTCTGGGTTATAAGTAGCAATAAGAAGTGGTTTGCATGGGTGCCTAAAGCTGATTCCCTCTCTTTCCACATTATTAACTCCTTCAGTCAATACATTAAGAAGCAAATTACTAATACCCTCATCCACTAGATTTATTTCATCAATATATAGAACACCTCTATGAGCTTCAGGCGAGAAGGCCTGGTTGGAAAACAGTTGTTCCTGTTTTCACAGACTCCTCAACATCAACAGATCCAAGAAGTCTGTCCTCTGTGACTCCAAGTGGAATCTGTGGCATGAATAAACTAAGGGGATTAGGCAACGAATATAATGTAACTACACATGCCTTCTATCATGCAAGGTACCTGAACAAAAGGAGATCTGACTATCTGAGTCTTAATATTACCAGCAGAATCAAATTCCACACGTTCAGCTAGACCGCTTTCCCACCTACAAAATTTTCCAGGGTTGATATCTTGAAAAAAATACATCTGTTTTGCCATCACCTAGTCATGGTGAAGAAAATAAACAGAGAACATATTTGGTGAAAGTGTTGTCATATTTAGATCCATTTGACCCAAAGAATAATAGTGCCTCAATGGCTTACTTAATATCTCTAGTTTGATTAAGACTTCACTTGGTTTTCAACTGAAATATGATCTAAGAAGAGCATATGTTTTAAACCATTCTACCATTTGTCTTCATAAATGTGTTGCTGCAAAAACTCTGAAGCTAAAACGGAGTGAGGAGGTTTCAGATTAAAAATGTAGGTATCATATAGGACTGAATAAATCTTTCATTAACAATGATGTCTTACGGCTTGCTTTTCTTAGAAGACATTCCTCAATTAGGAATATGTTTCCTAATTAGCAATATTTTTCACATAGGTAACATTCAATTAGGATTAATCCAGCTTTTCTATCCCTCTCCTCTGATTTATTACTTCTCTACTTATGTTGGGAAATCTTCTCATCTTTTCAAGGACCTACTTGATGAGATGGGTATAATGTAGAAACAAAGCATGTAGAACGGAAAATTCTATGAATGTAAACAATGCACAAATAGTGGTAGTCTGCTCATTGTTAATGCCACAGAATAAAATGAGGTGATACTGGCCTAGCAAGATGCTCAAGCATATGGTTAACCAGACACAGGAATTGGCTCAATATAACACATTATCCCACTCTTAAGGTCCAGGTAATGGTATTTTTAGAGCAATCTTCAGGTAGTTGTGAAAAGCATATTTGGTAGAGAAGAATATTGAATGAAGATGGTCCTCTGTAAACCTTCATGTGGTCTGGGAAATGGAGGACATTCATTCCTCAAAGATATTGAAGTAAGGGCGAGAGTGAGAAACTAGTATACTTGATGCCGAGTCAATACTCAAAAATAAGGCTTACTCTTTCCTTGGCAGTTCATCTACTCTGGAACAAGAACTAAAAGAGGTTAGAGCTACCTAGCCTTGGATGGCAGGTCTTGATGATGGCACAGGATCCTACTGAATATATGCATGTGTAAGTGTGTCAAAACAAAGAGAAAGAAAACCAATTTGTGATTGATCAAAGTGAAAAAGCAAAAAATCGCAATGGCATAACATCACAGCAATAGACATACGTCTTTGGCTTAAGTTGGATTCATGAAGTGACACTTTCCTGTATAGAGTCCACGGCCTTGTACTGGGAAAAAAAAAATTGTGTATTCCATCATCCATAATCTTAGTGAGCATTTATTCCTGGAACCTTTGTATGTGGACAACATCAAAGGTAAATTGGTCATATTTGACAATATTCCTCCAATGTCAGTGGGAGTGCTGTGAGGGAGGAGAAGATAAAGTATGGACAAACAAGAAAAGGGACTCCAATCTCCATCAACATGATATATTTTATAATTTTTGGCTACACAAGATTTTTGGGGCTCTTAAATCATCAGACAACTCCTTGACCATGCACAAGATTCGTATCCCTCACTATGAGTCATTTCATGGATAAATCCTCAGGAATGGGACCAAAGAACCATGATCAATTTTCAAGTGGTTGAATGGTCAAGTATACTAAAATATAAAGATCTAAGATGTGTCTTTCTTGTACTTTAAACTGTCTAAGCCCAAACGAACAAATGTAAAGAATAGAGGTCAATCAAAACATGACATTCTTGCTTAAAGGAAAAATGGGCAGGAATCAATAATGTTTTCAGCTGCTTGTGATAGCATAGTTTCAATTACTGGTGGTTCAAATCCAACAATCCATTACTTGGAATAACTATTTAAACAAAGATTCTCAACATATCAGCACTACAGGGTTATGAAAGGAAAAAGGTAACTAAAATGGCATCTCTACATATAAGAACTTTGAGCAAACAATATGTTTTAGGAGGCCTTGAACGCACAAGGTCATGATTCCAATTTTCCCCATCTTTTCATGCTATAAAGTGGATTCAAATGCGTCCTTAATCATATACCGCAAATCATAAGTTCCTTAAGCTTACAAACAAGTCTTTTTTTTTTTCCTGGTGATTCAACTACGAAATTACAAATATAAGAGCCCTTACCTCACTTCCGAATTGACTTATACACATTTAGTAACCTTGCTCTTGTTAAAAAACCCCACAACTCAGTGGAGCATGGGGCGACTCAAAAGTGAGAGGTTTGGGGGTTTTAGACGGCAGTTTAAAAAAAAAAAAAAAGGGATGAGGAAAAGGTAACCTTACTCTTCCATGCAGGCTGGATCTGCATTTGCAATTGACCCAACAACAACATCAATAGGTGGTAAAATTGCATGTAACCCCCGTGCCATTACTGTCTTGGCTGTTCCTCGCTTTCCAGAGATAGCAATCCCTCCAATCTCACGGTCAATAGCCCCAAGCAAAAGAGAAGTTTTGATAGCATCCTGAGAAAATTAGTTAATTTTCACAGAAGCAAAAAATAACAGAAGATTTACTAGGTAGCCAGAAAAGTACCCTTTACTTTTTAAGTTACAAGTTAACCGAATCCTGCAAAGATCTACCATGCCAACTAATTCCCAAACAGAACTTAAATAGAAATTTCAAGGGCAGAAAAACTGTTTTTCCAGAACACATATCTTAAGTCATACGCTGACATAAATGAACTGATACTCTCAGATACCCTATTCCAACTATTTGTGATCACAAAACAACCTGTATTAGGCTCTTCTTGTCAGTGCACTACTAAATTGAGGGTTGAATCTCATCTATTTACACCCCACAATAAGTTTTACAATTTCAATCTCTCTTTCACTTGTAACTGCAATAAATAATCAACTGTTAGGAAATCCCTCAAAAAGTTAAATGCGATGGTTATGGATTTCACGCAATTGCATGTAGCTCTATCTGTCTTAATTTTTCGATTCATCCATCTCAGCGTATCCAACTCTACAACATTAAATACGAGACCAAGTCCTCACCTGAAGGCCCAACAGGTCCCTCTATAGAGTAAGTTGGGCTGCATTCATAGCCTTACTCTATCAGGTAAATTGCTCTCCAAAAGAAAAGATTAAGGCATTGCACATCACATAAATCTCTATATGTATGCCCCAGTCATATGCATGGCTCCAATGAAAAGACTCGCAGATCACTCCATCTTCATGAATGATCAAGAATGGACCCATAAATAGTGTCCAGCCTTTGTCTACTCAGATTAACACTCACTTTGACTTTTATTTTCTCTTTCACCCCATGATGCAATCTCCACCTGTTATTCATTGGAGGAGGAGATGCCCTTTGGTCCAAAGACATTGGTACTTGATCTTTATCTGTTCTCCCTAACATTGCACTCGATCTTTATCTATTCTCACTAACACTGCACTCTACCCATTTAAACACCGGAAAATGCTTTCAGGAAAATTTCAAGGAAATGATTAAGTTCCAAAGCCAAAGATGGAATTTGGTTGAAGCTGTCGCAACATCTGTTTGTATCTTTTGATTGTCTATATCTTTTATATGAATGTAGGTTATAAGAAGCCCCTCAAAGTAATGCTCTTCTGAACTCCAACGTAAATAACCAACAGTGCCTCACATGCTAACAAAACACGTTAGGGCACCTTACCCTAATAACTTCAAATGAATAAAGTTCAAAGTTGAAAGGTTTATATTCATTTGAAAGGAAAATGTTGTTAGGTCCGCTAACGATCAGGCCAGTTACCGAATCAAAGAGCCAGCAAAAGTGGAAAAAAAAAAAAAAAACGTGATAATACAATATTGAACACAGTAACAGAGATGTCCTTCAGATTGTATTTGTAAACAAAAGTGGGAGAAAGAAAATAAGGATGACAAGTTGATGATACCGCATCATAGTACTTCTCATACACTGTTCCATGTCAATTTCATAATCGAGTACTAGTTTAGGAACAATTTAATATTTGCAATTTACAATGTGGTACTTAGTTCCTAAAGAGTTGTGGTTGGTAAGTGAGTATATTTGAACTTGAAACAGTTCATATACTTAAAAAGCCAGTTCAATTTCCAAGCATAAAACAGCGAAGTGGCAAAATTGAGACTAATTCATATAAAGATACATATAAGCTATCAAACCAAAAGTTCCTTTTGAGAGGAACACAGAGAAAGCGGTTAAACCCCACCTTCAGGACAACTGGAAGAACCCATTATACCTCATGCATAAAAAAAAATAAAAAATAAAAAATAAAAAATAAAAAAGCGAAAACAAAAGGCCAATTTTAAGAGAGGGAACGAGAGTTTGTACTTGGCCAACAACTGCAGCTAGAGGGAAGTACTGTCTTCCATAATAAGGGGTATCATGATCCTGCTTCTCAACGGCGGCTAAGGCGCCATTCCCAGAATTAAGGGTTGCATTCGCACTTTTGGAAGCTGCAAGGATGGTAGGCCCGCTATGGCAGCGAACTTGTTTCAGTCTAGAAAGAAAAGGCTGCGATTTGTTAGTGGCGCAAGATTGGAGCTGACAGCTATATATGCATGTAGAAGCTGACGCCATGAATGCCATTGCAAAAGAGAAAGATGGGAAGTAGGGTGGGAAGGGTGGGAGAGAGAGATAGAGAGAGATAGAGAGAGAAAGAGAGTGATAAGCTCTACTCCTCTCTTATCCGTTACGCTCCGTCTCATGCTTGACGTGCCCTTATATACTTTTGGTCCACGCGCTATGCTATGAGGTGCTCGCTCTTATTCCAGTTTGCTCGAGTATTGGGGAACACACTTAAAAACTTGCTCAATAAAAACAAAGAGGCGAAGACAATTAGGAAGATTTATGACACTTAAAAATTTCATTTGTAAAATTCTGAATGAGATTGATTTGTTTTTCACGGTTCAAAATGGTCATCCAATTGGATTTCTTTTTCGCTGCAACTATCTGTGCTTTCATCTGCTAATTTTTTTTTTTTGCAATCACTTGTTAATAACCCTTGCCAGGAAATCGCTGATGAACTGCATCCAATCCGATATTGTTACCATAAAAGGAAGGAAGAACAAGCCAGTCCTGTCCTGTCCTGTATCATTTTTCCTTTAAATTCTTTCGTTTTTCTCTATTTCTTCTGATACACGTACGTACAATAAGCAATATTTGAAAAAAACCTGGAAAACAGGTTTCATTCTCTTGAGAATAATCAGTTTACAATAAAGATATCAGAGCACTTGATCTATAATGTCTAAAATCCCCCAGTAATGAACTAATTTTGTTTGTCTAATCACAATTTCTTTTCCTATCAATTGTTAATCCCAAGTTTGAATAACTAAAGCGGGTCAACACTCTGTCAGAGTCAGCATGTTACCATTCCCTCTACCTCCACCACCCCCACACAAAAACCACCACCGCCACCACCACATGATAAAGAATGTAAAACTAGCTTCTAGGATTGAATTCTTAACACCATTGGAAAATCTCCAACAGGATACCCCCTTTGCCTCCATGACCATAGACTGCTTTCCTCTGAAGATCACCGAAAACCTGTAACAAGTCAAAGATGCAATCCCAGGGTAAAATAATCTATTGCTTCTTGTGAATACAGAATATTTTCAAGGGATTAGCCATACCTCTCATTCCTTTCTGCTGTACATTCGTTTCATCAATGGAAGGGTTCTCAGTATAGCCCTTTACGCTGGTTTTGCCTGCAAGCATATTCAATATTTATTTTCCTCTACCACAGAGTGCTTCTTCTTGGAAGAAGATCTCTATTTATCTTGAACCTGAAACTTCTTCAACCCATTCATAATGATCCCTTCCTTCACTTTTTGAGCCAATGGGTTTCTGAGAACAAGCAGCCTCCATATAAGAAACAACTCAAAAGACTCCCACAATGCTGAAATATTCACTCTCATGCCAAGGGATTTCAATTGCATGCGATCTGCAAGAAATAGGTAACCAACCAAATCGCATAAGTTATCACATATAACAGTGGCTAACTATTTGCTACTTCCCCACAAAAATCAGAAAGCCTAATCACTTCCTACCACATTTGTCCGATATCCTTCAAGAGAATTTCGGCAACTCTTTAAGAATTACCCCAAAAAAGCCGCCCTCTTTTTTTCTCTCTTTCCGTCAAAAGACACGTACAAGGATAGGAGAGCTACTTTCGTCAGTATCAAGCAGAATCGATGAACCACTTTTTTAGCATAGAATTTCGTTTATTGGACGCATAGAAAACATCATCATTTAATTCACAGTTGACAAAATCAAAGCAGAGTGAAGATTGATGGATTTCTTTGATTGCTTTTGATGCACACAGAATATTTATAAAACCTGGTTCGGGTCCTAAAAAAGGTTCTTAAATGGGACATATAGTTAGGGAGGTCGCTCCTACGAGGTTAGATGGTTGCCTAAGGCTATGTAGGTAACAGTATGAAAAGGGGCAAAGATAGAAGAACTCGGAGGAAGACCCAAAAAAAAAAAAAATTGTTATCCTCCAAGAGATTAGAAAAGACAACACAAAAACCTGGTGCAGGTATTACAGCGAAACTATTACTGTACCTCACTCAACGGTGGAACGGCATTTGATACTTCATCATTGCATTCAACAACATCATTACTCTGTGCCTCGACAACCAACTGGGACACTTCATTTTCCACAGTTAGCACATGGGGGCAGATGGGAGGGTCCCTTTTGCAACATACATGGCACCTGAATCCAATAAGCTTACCAATGTTCTCTGGATTGAGTCCAACAGCATCTCCATGAAACCACCCTGCATAAGAAGACAAGATAAGAAATATATAATCACACATGTACATACGACAGAACTCAACAGGGGAGTAAAATCCCAGATATTATCAAAAACACAAAAGCAACATGATAACAATACCAAAAAATGAAATAGCAACCAAAAGAAAAAAATTGAAGGAAAAAAGAACAGAAAATAGTAAGTACCTCCACAGATTTCACAAGCAACATGACTTAATTTAGATGCACAGTCCGCTTCACAACAGAGTTGGCATTTGGGCTCATCGAGGATTACAGACAATTTCTCAGATGACAAGAGGATATTTTTCTCCCTAAACCGCATCACTCTTTCATCATTAGGCTTTCTAGACAGAAGGAGACCATTAAGCCAATAACTGTGGTAAACTCGTGTTCTCTTCTTCTGCCAAGAAGTGCACCTCTCAGGTCTTTTACAAGTGGTCTTTTTGGACTTTTTCTGCTTCCCTTTTCTGCGTCCACCAGGCCTTTTATTTTGCAGGTACAAGCATTTAGCTTTCCTGGGTGAACGACGGAGAGGCACAGCGGGTGCAGCTTTTTTGCTGTTCTGTAATCGAGCTTGCCCACCCTTTGAGGCCTTTTTACCACGTTTTATTTGAACAGACCTGCTATCTTTTGAGGCTTTCCTATGCTTCTTTGACTGTACTTTCCCTCGTTTTATGACTGTTTTTGCTATTTTTGCATCAATCTTGCCATGTGTCCCATTGTGGCATCGGTGGCATGTATACGTACATTCAGCAGTGATGGGCCCATCAGACTTCTTGACATGCCTTTTATGAAAATATCCTGGAATATCATGACACAATAATGTAACAAACATATACCATGGAAACAAACCTCAAAGCAACTAAATTTACCTCTTATCCCTTCCTTTGTGAAAAAAGTAAGGAATAAAAATAAAACCAAAGACTTATAAATTGGGGAATAAAAAAACAAATGAAAATTTATATTTAAACTAACCTTTGCAGTAACGGCAGCTCACAGCTTCCCTGCCAATATGGAAACAACGTAAATTGTATGAATTAACAGGAAAGAAGAAGCAATCACTTCCATAAGTTCATAATTAAGACAGAATAAAAAAATGTTAACAAAGCAAGAGTATCTGGGCATAGTTTAGCCTTTTAACAAAAAGACTAGTGACATCAGAATGCCTCAAGCAGATAATGTAACATAAATCAAAATTCTCAAATTATTAAGTTCCCATTATTTCAAATTTATCCTATATGATAAAGGTCAAACAAGTTGACATACGGATCATAGAAATGTTGACATAGATTCCATGAGTATTCGGAATGGTGATATGAAAGGGTAACTGAGTTCAATAGTAGTGACTTATAATACACAATGGGGAACCAAAAACGAGAAATTAAGAGAATATGGAATGAAGACTTTCAAGGGTAGTAGAATTGTCCGTGTTTCTAGTCAATATTAATACAAGAAACTTTAGGTTAAAAATGGAATCCAGGTCAAATTGGCATACTATATTACTGTATCTGTAGCCTAATAAAGATTTAAACGTTCTAATCATAAGAACAATGATTAGCTATCTTAAAGCATCATTGAGAAGGACTTGGCAGCAAATAAAAGTTCGCTTAACCCAATCATCACTAAATATGACGGTTGTTTATCTGCACTTTGTCATCTCCTCTGTCTAGTATATAAGATAGAAGTGAAACTGCTACTGCAAATGGGACATAGGGGGAGGCAGGACTCCCACTGCTTTTAGTATTTTGTTCATCATTCTAAAGCACACTTCTTTTCACTAAATAATACACGTTTAGCCCAATAAACCCACGAAGGAAGACAGACAAAGAAGTCTGTTTAGAGCTCACTTAATAAATGAAATGCCTATAGGTTTTCCTTTGGGTTATTTAGAAGTTATCTAACCTGAGTTATGGATATTAATACAAATGATTTTTCCATTTGGAGCAAGAATAAGGAATAGGAAAAAGTACATAAATCTTAGTTTAACTGCTTTGATGATTTGATAGATCTAGATGATATTAACTATGAACTCTATATACAGCCATAATTTTGAATTTTCTTGAGCTGTACCAGGAAACTTCTTATACGTTTCTATTGTGGTTATTATTCATGTACATCTATCCCAATGGGAAGTTCAATGAAGTGACTCAAACAACCAACCACTAACATGATGGCATAATCACATATCTACTACAGGAAACCACAGGCTACCGAGAAAATAATATTTGAAATATATAGTCCTACAAAGAGATTAAGAAGCAAAGCTCATGTTCCTAACTAATTTATTCCAAAGCATACTTGGTCCAAGGGCAGAGGGCATGGTGGCGGCATTAAAAAGAAGACATGAAGGAATGTTTAAAAGAAAAAGAAATACTGATCCTCTCCAGAATTCAACATCTGGATAGATGTTCCTTTTCTTTTTCACCCTAGTTTCTTCAAGCAATATTTACATTTATTAATTTTTTGAGAAATTTTACTTAATGACTAGTTACAAGGATGAATGATCCTTTTACAAAAATCTTAATCCCACACTTATGAGGATGAGATGTACCACTAGGCTCTATATATACTATCACTACATTCGTAGATATTTTTATATGTAATTTGCAAATATGCATATTTACTACATATCCGTTCACATTTTTCTAATACTTCAAGAATATCTAATGGAAGGGCTTGTTTTAGCCTTTTAGAAGTGGTCATAAAAAATTTTGCAACCACCAACAAAACTTACAGATTCACATAGTGGAAGAAAGTTAGATGAACATTTTACATTCTCTTGCAAATTAAATTATATACGACTGCAACATTTGATGTCAGGGAAAGAAATCCACAGCCATCAGGCATAGAGAGAAGGAAAAATAATCTCAACAACATCTCTAATTTTAGAGATTGAGAGGCATAAGAAGTTTGTAGACACCCAAATACTAGATTGAATAAAATGAAGTGATTGAGAGGCATAAGAACATGCATACATGCAATGCCACAAGTACCTATACCTGATCAAGACTTCTTTATTGCAGTGCCCACACCGGTAATACTCAGATCTTTCTGCTTTTGAGAACAAATATGAAAGTCCCTTTTTCCAGGAGGAACTCTTTTTAACTCTACCAGCCCCCAGAGGCTTCAAAGATTTCATCTCGCTAGATTTGCGGCCAGTTCTTCTCTCCTCAAAATTTTTTAAGAGATGCAAGGGAACATAACATTCTGACAACCAGTATTTCTTCCTTTCGCTGGAGGATTCGTCCACCAGGGACCCATGACTTTTAACAACATCAGGGATAGCTCTTCTCTTGCCAAAATCAAGAAGATATTTCACTAGGTCCCCTTCTGTGCACTTCCTGCGGATAATAACTTTCTTAAATAATCTGATGGATTTCCTAGATTCTTTGTCCAATGCAGGGAGAGGATGTGTGTTTTCAATCTCATCCCACTTAATGTTTGAATCAAGCTCTCTGACCTGTAAACATGACATGAATTAGTGGACTGAAAACTTCAGAAGGCAGCTAATTCATGAATATATCAGGCAAATCTTCAAAATATACTACAACAGGAAATTACTGAGGTTGGACCAATCATAAACTATAATATAACGTAGTCAGAATGCAATAGGGAAATATGTACCAAAAACAATGATATAAATTAAATTACCAGGCTGACACCATACGTACAATATCTGCATATAATAAATATAAAGTCGACTCACACCCATCAATATGGAAATACTAGAAATGCCATATGGCCAATGTCCCTTGCTTTCAAAACCAAATCCCCATTAGATTCCGATTTTACATGTTTAATACCGCAAGCAAAACAAAAACAATGAGCTAAAAATTTCTAAAGATCCCAAAATTGAGAGAACCAAAACAAAAGTTACATCTCAGACTATGCAATTCAAATTCCACAAAAGCACAAATTTAGGCAACTGGTCCGGAAAAGTAATCACGAAATTAGACTCATGCAAAGTTCAACCAAATGCTAAACTGCAAACTAAGATGTGTGAAACAGCTTCCTGATTTTGCCTTTAGTGGTTATAGAAGCTCAGAAACTCAGGTACCTCACAGACTGAAAGATGTCAAGAAGCATTTGCAACAACTAAACATTAAATAACAAAGAAAATTGGTAACGTTAAGAAATTTACCAGGAACGCAAGCTGCTCTACACTCGATGCTGTATCAACAGCAGCTCGCCAAGCAATGGATCTACTTCTCTTCGTGTATTCTGAATTCTCGGGATATAATATGCCTGGAATCCTTGTACAACCAGCTGCAGAATTTTAAACTTCAAACAAATTCAGAATAATTATTCAGTTAACTGTAAAGACTACGACTCCAGCTACCATAAGATAGAGAAGACAATGCAGACCTTGTCTGGCAGCCTTTGAAGCCAATGTGCAAGGCAGAACCTTCCAATTAAACACCTGACGGGAAAGCCTACCACCCCTCCACCAGAAGATACCCAAACCACCAGCAGCATTCAAAGAAGGATTGGACTCAGTTTCTGAAGATCTACCCCTTTTTCGGCTAATCCCTTGCTTTGAGGATGTCCGCAATGAGCTGATGACAACATGAGATGCTGAACCCATGGTAACAACAGAATCCACATGTCTTGACCATTCAGTCGAGAGTGTAAGAGGATGCAAATTTGACTCCAACTGTAGATGTTCAACACAAAATCCCAATAAATTAGAGAATAAGATCAGGTGAGCTAATTCTAAGAAGTCAAATGACAAGGAGTTTCAAAACCAAACAGAGTATGTTTGTTAAGCTTCAATTGTACCAACAGCTAGGATCCCAACCCACCCAGAGAAGTAGCCAAGAATGAAATTGAGTGAGCTAATTACATCAAGTTTAAAACATAACATTCACACTGCGAATTGGGTCACTTCAAACCAAGAAGTGAGTAAACTACTCCAAGTAACATATAACAAGGCTAGGTAACCTCTATAAAAGAATTGTGGCTAGGAACAAAGTTGTCCAAAACTAAACCTAGTGACCCAAACAACAATATGTTAGTTAAAGCTTCAATCATTCCGAGAGTTATGATCCCAACCCATCCAGAGAACTAGGCAAGCGAAAAGGACCTACCTCACCCCACCATTTGCCACCTGAGCCAAGGCCTACGGATCACAAAATTGGATACGAAAACCTAGCACTACTATACCATGTCAAAATGAACCAAAGTTTCGCCAGACTTGTTAACAGCCATAATCAGAGTTTAACTGTTTAAATACAGAAAGAAAAGGAAAAGATACTTACTGTGAGCAACAAATGCTTGAGAGATGATATATCAGATGTCTTAAGAAAAATTTTATGCCAATGCTTGGTATGGTGTGGATTCAGCCATGGTCCCAACACAAGCCCACGCAGGCGATCTACCATGGAGAGAATATGACATACAACATCTATGAGATGGCCTTTCCTATTCTTTTTTGATTGCAACCTAACCACATCACTGGTAGGACCTTCCTGAATGGGCCCCAAATACGTGTTAAACAAACAATCTCTGTCATCAGTTGGATCTTTACAAGAAAAGCACCACCCGCACTTCTCTTTTCTAGCATTTACAACTAGGCCCTGAATACTTGGCCAACAAAATTTGGAATACTTTTTCACAATGGCCTTCATTTGTGCTGAAACTATATCCTCCTCAGACATTAAAGAGTTATCTTCAATTTTTTCTGATGATTTATGCATCAATTCCTCCGCAACTGATGAGGCAGTTAAAGCAAAACTGTAATAGTTCACGTAGCCAGTCCCAAAATTCACTCGTGATGTGTCCCCTTTTCTAGTGGTCATAGCTGAGGAGCAATGGTCAGGACCTGTAGATTCTATGTTATTCTCTTTTCCAACATATATGCTAGTAGCCAAATAACTGTCTCCAAGAGATGGGATTTTTCCAGGAACTTCAGAGTGATCTAAGAATTCAGCAGCTCTTTTTGAATCATGGTCTCCATGGTTTGGAATATTCTGATCATCTAGACTAATTTGCATGGTTCCAGCTGATCCTTCTGATGTTATATTTGGACATTCCATTGCAGTCATGGGGTTTACAAAGTTCAAGGACTTGGAGACCTCACAGCCAAGATGACCAGAAGATGTACTAATAGAATTGTCTTCCACTTTTCTCACATCATCCGCTTCATTCTTAACAATATTCATTCCTGTAGATGCCAATGATGCTGGGAGGGCTGGAATTGTGGGGCATTGTCCCTTCGTAAGAACATCCAAGGACAAAGAAATGTCCAGTGAATCCAAATCAGTAGCTCCATTTAAGCTCATAGTGATATCCCAGTGCTTGCAGATAGCCATTATTATACCACTATAGAAAATTTCTGACGTCTTCAGCACTTCAAGAACTGCTTTCAAATCATTCCTGTGGTAGTAACTGAATGAGGATTCAGTATCACATGATTCTGACCTGCAAGTTCAAAATCCAAACATATCAATGCAAAGACATATAAGAATGACCAATAGTAGCATAAGTGATTGTCATGAAAATAAATATCTTTTGTCCTTATGAAACATTAATTGGAAGAGCAGCAGAAGGAGATATACATCATGATGCTAATGCTTAAAATGAGCAACCAAATACAATACTCAAATTTAAAAATAAAATAAAATAAAATAAAAATATAAAAAAAAAGGAAGAAATTCATTGTTTAATATACTTCATTTTAATTTTGAAAAGAAAGTTTGAAATCCTAATTCACTTCCTTCGTCTTAAAGATTGAGTAGAAAAGAAGAAAAAGTCCAAGACTACTCTTGACCAGAACATAAAATTAATTTGTTTTGCAATCAAAAACTAAATTTCTGAGCTACCCCATTGCTTAAACCCAACCACCAAAAGAAAATAATAATCATAATAATAATAATAATAATAATAATATGCAAATCCCGGACATCTGAAGAACAATGACGACTAGCAACTATCTTAAATTCTTATTCATACTCACCAGTGGAAGAAAAAAATTGAAATTTTCACTGTCATGTTTTTACCATATGACTTGCAATTCAAACCTAACAAATAGAACAACACTCTTTCTAATAGGCATAAACAAGAGACCACTAGAATTCATTAATGTAAACGCCATAAGAAAACTTACACCAACAAGTAACCACAGCTGCTAAAAAATAGCCGACCATGAGGATCAATTCCCAGTAACTCTGCTCCTCGAAGTGACTTCTGTGGTTTTATACAAGGCTTATGTCTGTCAATTGAACACTCAGGGCAGTACCAGTCACCCTCAGGCAAAAGATCACTGGTAATTCCAACACACTTTGAATGATATGCAGCAGGGCAACCATCACAGCATATTAAGCTTCCGTCCATCTTACAAAGGCAGCATTCATCACTATTCCCATCAGTGCCATCCTCAACAATCTCCTCAGTCAAGCAAGAGCCTCCAGAAATATCAGCTGTAACTCTCCTTTTCTTGCATACCTCCATGTTCATGCTCCGATCAAAAACCATGTCGGGCTCAGCTGCCAAGGATCTTCTACTAAGCTCAGACCTTATGGCTTCCACTTCAATCATATCATCACACAGGCAACGAAGAACCTCAACCTTTACAGAAGCAGGTTGTTTGTAGTAGTCGCTATTGAATAGCTTTAACTGACTAATAACATAACCAGGTTTCAATCCTGAACCATGAATCAGTAGGTATTCGGCCATAAAAATGGGCCACGTAATTAAGTCTAATAAATCCCAGTTAAGACTCCTACATAAATATTTTGACAGAAAAATGTTAAGCACTAGTATGATAAAACCAAATTAGTTCAGAAGAAAATGGCGAGGTGGAGGGGGAAAAGGATACCTTAGGCAATTAGAAGCAGACTCGGAACCTTCATTTGAAAGGTACTCCAAATGCTTCCTCAGTGTTTGCAAAATAGAAAAGTGAATGCAATCAAACAATGTACTAGGAGACTTGCACCTTAATGCAGCTACAAAATCCTCCAACTCAAAGGGACTCAGAAACAATAAAGCACTAAATGATCTTAAACATGCATAGATGGCAAAAAGGTCAAGAACAGGAATTTCATCTAAACTCAAATTTTGTGAAGAATGGGGTAATTGCAGCTTTGGAGGAGGAACACAGGTCTTTTTGGTTCCTTCACAACGTGAACCTGCCCCCTTTTCCTCCGTAACTGCACTAACTGCAGGGGATGACAATTGATCATTGGCAGTAGATGACATCTTTGGAACATGATTATGCGCAGCCCCTCTTCGAGTACTTCTCCTCAAAACTGGCTCTGAGGTGGATATCAACCTATCTGATTGCCTTCTTCTTTTTCTCCGGCTATTTCCTTGTTTGGATGGACTTGCTAGGTCCACTTGGGTCCCTTCGACATCTGTGGTACCAACCTCATGAAGACCATCCTTTGACTGAACTTCCATGTGACAACAATCCTTGATACAACTATCATCCAAAGCGCCAGCAGATGCATGGAACTTCAAGTCTCCGCTATAAGCACTATTTTCCTTCTCAGGTCCTTCAGCCAACCCTAAAGATGCATCTCTGACTGCGGCCCCCTGGGACCCGCCAATTACCTTAGATAAACTAACATCATTGATATCTAAATCAACTTTCTCTGATGACCCATTTGTATCACTACCTTCTGCACATTTTTTTTCAACATCACAGCAGATCTCTCTTTTCTGGCTTTCTGACGCCATATCAGAAGAATGAAGATCCTTACATTCTACTACGCAATCATCATCCATATCCTTAGTTTCCTCATAAACGTCCACATTCAAATCAAAATCACATTTTCTCCTCTGGGTTCCCGAATTCGAACAACCCATATCACCTCCACTCAAACCCTCATCAAAATCACATTTTCTCCTCTGGGTACCCGAACTCGAACAACCCATATCGCCTACACTCAAACCCTCATCAAAATCACCATTCACGTCCAAATTCAAATCAATGCATTCCCTGGTCCTTGAATTTTCCTCGGACTCAACATATGCATCACAAACGCCTTCAAAATCCGCCTCCTCGTTCAAGTTAAACCCAGTATTTAAATCGAACCCTCTTTCCTTTTCTAGGGTTTCTCCAACGTTAAGATTCAACTCCCCGTTAATCTCCACACCTTCGTTCAAGTTTCTTCCAAACCCATGCCCAATTTCCAAAGTCACTTCAAACCCATCATTTAAACTACAATTTCCATTTGAATTCTCACCAATCCCCATACTTTCTTTCAAATTTCCTAGAAACTCATTATTTATATCACAATTTTCATTCAAATCCTTCTCGTCAATCACCAAATTCTCGCTAACATTACCTGGCCTGCCTCGAAGCTCGCGCTTCCGCTCGATACGACGTCGCTTCTTAGGCTTGCGGCCGAGCCGCGGCTTCTCGTGTAGCAATCCGTCGCCGCATGTGGCAGCCGCGGCGTGTTCTTCGTCTGTGCCCTCCATGAGCGGAAGCACCTCTGACAGCTCCAACTCCTCGGAATCGCCGTCCTCGTAGACGATCTCGAAGTACCCAGTTGAGGCGTCGTACGATCTCACCGTCCCCGAGAACACTCCGAAGCCCTTGAACTCTTTCCTCACGGTCTTGCCCACAAGCTCCATTGAAGAAGCCCCTCCGTGATCTATGGGGACCAAATACCAAAACGCAAATAAACTGCAGTTCTTGCGTCTCTCTGCAGAAAATAACTAATTCGAGCCCCCCAGAGAGAGAGAGAGAGAGAGAGAAAGAGAAGAGATTCGTGCCTCCGTCTCTCTACAGATGGTTTGAGCGTGCAGGAGAGAGAGAGAGGGGGGAGTTGGGTAAGTTCGAAAAAACGTGAATCTCCCTGCAGAAGATGGTAAAGTGAGGAAGTCATAGGAAAGAGAGAGATGGGAAAGTCAGAGAAATATCCGAATGCATTTTACTTGAGTTTAGAAGGGAAAGAAGAAGGAAGCCGAACGGGCAGGCAGCAGGGTGCTGTTTGGTAGGTGGAAAATAGGAAAGAACGAAGTTGCTTCATCAAAAAAATTTAAATTCAGAGAGCAGACCTAGACCTGGGGAATATTACAATCCCAAAATACAATTATCATATTCTCTTCGACTGCTCTTCGCGGCGGCTATGGATTGTCTTCCTCTCCACTGGAGGAAACCAAGAACACGGAGAGTTGACTTTGTCAAATAATATGAACACGAGAAGTGTTATTTTATTATTATATTTATTACTTTAGTTAAAGAGAATTTAAAAGTTGATCAAATTTATTATTATCTGAATAATTTAATAATGTAAAATTTATTAATTACATATTATTATATTTCTTACTATGACTTGATTATGTGTGACTATTATAGATAAAAGTTTATAAAAATGCTAAGGAGATTCAATTTTAATACTTATATTAAAAGGTACATTATTCATCCAATTTAAAAATCGATTCAAAAGTTTATAAAACTTATTATTATTTATTTTTAAAACCTTTTGATCTCTACATGAAAATTATTTCTAATATTTTTATATATGGTAGACATCTATCTAGTTGAAAACTTAATTACTAGAGTTGGGAATATAATACAGATTTAAGGAACTTTATTTGTCAAACACGTTTTGCTCAAGCAAGCAGATTTTTCTGTTATATTAGTCTTTGTCTCTCAGAGAAAGGCAAGGCTGTCACATAATTTTGTGGTGGATCGAGTCCAATGAGAAGTTAACAAGCAGCTTGCAAGTTATTATTGGTTTACTTCAAAGCTTGTAGCGTTCTGGAAAGCTTGTTTTCTGGGCGGCCGGCAAAGGAGTTCCCTCATTTGAGCAACCACCGCCAATCACAGAAACTGCCTCGCTTTGCTTGCCCTCAAAAGGCGATGGAATTTGGGAGTTCCGATAGTCTCTGAGAGACGCAATCCAAGTCCAGAATTAGTTCCAACTGTTTGTGACCCTCTCGTCTCAGTGGTTGATGGGATTGTTCTAGGGGGCGAGTCAAGGGGGTGGGATAGAAAGATGACCAATTGTTTGGGTGTTCTTCTTTCTGGGTTGATTTGGAGACTCCATTTCTTACAAGTTTGCTTTTCTGGAGAGTCAATCATTGGTCCTAGTCTCCCCATGATTTTTCTCTGTTGTTAACTTTAAGTCTGCAGATGCCTTTACTTTAAGCAAGATGCCAGTTCTATAAGAATTGGGGGCTCATGGCTTTAAAGATCTGTGAGAATTTGCTTGCAACAGCTGCATTTGAGACGAGGGAAGTTCTTTTTTCAGAGATTTCAACACGAAAACTGTTAAATTTATCATTAGCATTTATTACATCTTCAGACTCTGTTGACCATTTCTTGCCTTTGAATGGGGAGTGAAAGCGGAGGATTACCTACCAACAAGATAAGAACAAGAACAAAGAGAGAAGAATCCAAGTCAATTGAGAATTGATTCCTAGGTGGAGTCAATGCTGAGAAAAGAGTTGAAGGGCTTCTTTTTCTTTGGGTTTGCATCATGGGATTCCTCCTCCTCAGCGTTAGGCTTGTTCCCGGGGGGGTGCTCTTCTTCTACTCTTTTTTTTGACATCAAATGCGTACTTTACCCAAAACAAACAAGTGACAAAAAACTTCCTTCAGGATTACTTCTTCCAATACTAAATAAATAAAAAAGGGTTGGGCGAATATTATGATAAACAACAACTATCCACCATTGTCCCTCGCATGACCCTCAACAAACAACTTGGAATTTCTGTCACTTGGAACCTTGTATGACCAATAAAAAACAAATCTTACAAATAACATAGGAAAGCTAATTTATTGTTTTTTTTTTTTTTTTCCCTCCTCCCTATTGCCCAATTCCCCAACTTTCGTGACAGAAACTGCTTTCTTTTGATCCTTGGAAAGCCTGGATCAAACAGAGACGTCCGTTACTATCATTGATTTCCAATAATGTCCAAAGACCTAAACCTATTTAGCTAGCCAAGGATCAATCTATTTGGATGTCTCAAGGCCTGCTAATTCAGTGGTAAACTAACATCAGTCACTGACCATTAGGTCGAGGGTTTGCAGATGTGTCAGTTGATCAATCTATTTGGACCAAGATAGTTACCAACAAAATATCTCATATGCTGAAAATTATATGCATCTTTCTTGCATAGAATAAGACTAAAAGCCTGCTTCCGTTGAGAACATAAACATTATTCCGCTTCCACGTAATGGAAAATTAGTAACAACTTTCCATTCCAACGATTTGGGTGACATATCAATCCAAACGCATTACCTGTTGATTCAATCAGGCATAGGAAGCAGATGCAGTAAACAGAAGCGTGCAATAATCTCATATACCATGTACAATATACACATCCACATTCATTCTCTTCAAAGTGGCTTCTTAGAACAGTTACTAGTATGTAAACTACCACATTTCTTCTTTGCTAACAGGCCAGAAGAGAACCAAAAACCAGGAAGAAGGAAGAAAAAAAAAAAAAAAAGACAAATTAAAGGTTTCGCCTAATATATCTGCCTTGCTAGATGTTAGAGCATCTAATAAGTACTCTCCAGCAATGTATCAACTCATTCCATGTTTGCTTCCCTCCCATAAACCGCCTTATGTTCACACATTACATCACACGGAGTTAATTGGTCGACGAAGACCACGATAAACAGCTTTCCGGAAGAGAGGATGCGCATTTTCCCCTAATGCCTCCGCGTCCAGCTTCTCAATGTGAGGCCATATCTGCCCCAGCAAAACGAAGATTTCAATAAAAGAAGTCAGGAACAAAAGATCTTTCTATTTATTAAATCAGGTAACTGTATATGCAAAGATGTGGCAGAAAATACAGCACACAGTCAACAACAATCAAAGTTTGTGAAAACGATGAAAGTACCAGCTGTGAACAGAAAAATCCTTACTTATTGTGAAACTAGCATAAGACTGCTTATAAAGCTATTTAATGATATCAATAAACCAAAAACATGAAACAAAAGTATTATTATGTTCCAGGATTGCTACAGGTGTGCAGTAAACAGAAGCCCATCATGCCATAAGGGGGGAAAATGCAACCAGATAGATGTAGGTAAAGCATTAATTTTATACAGAGACATGGGAAGACTAGAGTGGATTTACCATCCACTCCAGAGACCAACAGCTGCACCAATAAAGAATAGATTTTGGCACATTTTTCAAGATGCACAATCCGGAAGCTCTACAAAAGATTTCAAAGAAGATATCAAAGAAATGGATCTGGCGTAAAAGAAACTTACCCAATTCTTTGTAAATCTCATTCAGACATATACATCTAAGCTTATTTGCAAACGGCAGACAATGTTGCATGTATAGACCAAAAGGAATGCCTTGTCTCTCACACATGAGTAGATATTACAATATAGGTCCTTATGCATAAATCCTAGAAAAGCTATTAAGACTGATAGGATGGCCCACTAACAAATTACACTTAATAGGAAAGCCATACTACGTCATAAGAGAGAGCACACAAGACGAAAAAGGTAGGAAAGAAGAAACTCGGGCAACTCATAAAGAAGGAATAAACAGGAGTGCAAAAGACTTTGCTCACCTCAGAGGCATATTGTCTCGAAAAGGCCTTGACATAGCCCAAAGTCGACAAACACCACTGCTCTTTTTCACCTATGGTATAGTCGCTGCTTGTGCCCCCATTTGACAGACTGCGAAAAAGAAGACTACAAAGTTAATGTAATGTTTGTTAGGATGCCCGCATCAAACCATAAATATAAGTTTCTTTTATTTTCTTTTCTTATTTCCTTTGGAGGGGGGAACCTTTTTTGTTGCCTTCCATTCTCATTGTCCACCTCCATTGTTGATGATTCTTCAAGGTCAATTGCCATTGTATCTGATTGAGTAGACTTTAGTTCCCGCAATGTGCTGGCTATAGATGCATCAGGTAGGCGTTCTGTCAACACATTAGAGAAGCTCTTGTACAAGGAAAGGAACAGTGCCTATAAATGCCAATAACGGAAGAAACAAATCTGAGGTTAGGCAATGCTAGATCGTAGGGATGGAAAATCAAATGTTAAAAATTAAAGAAAAGGAAGTGCTAGATCATAGGAACCAAAAGTAGAAGTTCTATTCTGAAAATCAAAAGTCCGTGGAATCAAATCAAGTTCTATAGCTGGAAGGTCAATAAGCACCTAGCTCAGTTGGGAGCAAGTGCTGCTTGGAACCAAGAAGTCCTAGGTTTGACACCTGAGTGTGTGACTTTGGATGCGTGTGTAAAGGGAACCAAAAAAAAAAGGGCTATAGCCGGAAGCATAAACTGCAGGCTCGATTCACCATTGGATGAGCTATTTAGTAGAAGGGAAGCAATAGCAAAACCTAATAAACATGGATGTTGAATACAAATTGCCATTGAATGACATGTATCTCTGCCCCATCTTCTAAGGCAAGGCACATTGGCTGGGGAAAAAAATGTTGATGTCTTTAGTGTAAAATGGAAAAACAGGGCAAAAAAATAAAAAAGCCTGAACACTGCAGGACAAGATGATAGGAAAATGGAATTGAAAGCAAAAGTTCAGAAATATGTTCCACATGTCATTGAAGGGGCTAAATAAAGCAAATTGTCAAACAAGAAAGTTCAGACCACCATTTCCACCCACCAATCAAGAAATACTAGCAAGAGACACTAGCAAGGCATATCTTGTTATAGCCACCACATGTATACAGAAAAATTTCATCCAATTTTTCCGTTGTTTTTGATTATGAACTAATTCCATGATGGCTTATGTCCTATGTTTCCTTTCAGACTAATGATTGATTGATGAAAAGCAATGTAGTTCTTTCCCTTGAAAGTGACCAGAACCATAGCAGATTGAAAGTATTAGTGCAGGGAATATTGAATAAAGAAACGTTAACTTATTATGTATCAATGACCTCAATTTCATCAAGGGCTCGAGCAAGAAGAGCCTCCTTTGCCTCCAAAGACTCATGTACTGATAACTCCTCCTCTTTTGCCTTTTCAGCACGTGATTTCAGTCGATTTAACTTCACAGGGTTTTCACCAAGAACAGGCTCACCATCTACTAGTGAAAGCTTTGACTCAGCCACTTCCAACTCTTCTTTTGCCTTTGCTGCAGCTTCTTCAACAGATACAATGGTGTTCTTAAGAGATGTTATCTCTTTCCTCAGATCAGATATACGATTATATGTTTTACTAACTGCATTTCTTAGAACCTGAAGATGGAAAAAAGGAAAAGAGATTTTATGAGTGTAGTACAAGAAGGAAAGCCAAGTAACCAAAACATTTCTCTCTTTTTTCTTTCTTTTTTTTTGGTTTTTCTTTTTTTGGTTTTGTTGTGTCTTTTTTGTTTTGGGGTGAAAGAGGAGGGGGGGTCGTTGTTTGGATGCTGGTAGCAAGGGCTAATGGGCAAGCCAAATTGAAAAGTTGAACAATGAGATCAGATAATAAGACATAATAATGCGGAACAATTCCAGAGAAAACAAATGAGGACTTGTCAAGTCACCAAGAAACCACACAAGAAACACGGATTACTGAATCGTAAACAGTACTAGAGTAAGGCTTAGTCATTTTTTTACAATTCAACTCAACTATACTAAGCCAGCACCCAAAAAGGAAACTTTTCAACAAACAAAAGCCTACTGTTCCATTGCTTAATTCAACTTTTTTCAGATAACCAAGGTGATCAGATACCTAAAGAAATAATAATATAAATGCATGAAGGATCAAGTAATGGAGAAGAAAACTACTATAGAAAGTGCAATGATGTACCTCCCACGGATGGTCAGATGTATCAAATTGATCAATATTTTCTGGAGAAAAGACCCATCTCACAATGGCCAAATTAGATATAAGCCTGTATCCCATCATCCTATCAATTGCCACAGCTGCCATTTGGGCATTATTCTTCCAGTAATAACCCACTTCAGCTATAAGCATGACTTGCTTATCTTCATCAGGACACATCTTTTCAATTACCTGACGATATCTCTCCAAGACAGTGATCAAATGAGTAAAACTTTTAGATCCTATGTCAAGAAAAGTCTGTGTGACCACTTTAAGTGTAACTTCCAGACCATGAAGTGGGAAGACACTTTCTTCAATCCATGATATGATTTCATGAGCAGCTGCTCTTCCTTTCACCATGTTACTGAGGTCTGCAGAGAGTGCATGCAGTTCAGTTCTTTCTGCATCATCATCAACACCAAATATGAAGTTTGGTACACCCTTTGGAGGAAGCAAATCTTCTAAGCCAGGTGCATTTTCAATGCTCTATATAGACAAAACATTACAGGGAAATGAGTCAGAAGATTTAACATATAAGAAGAAAAGAGGAATAGGAGCCTAAAATACATTGTTTTACTGAGTAAAAAGGACAATTTTACACAATATTAGCAAACTAACATCGGAGTATGTAGAAAAAAATTCCCATATTCCATCACATAAATCTTAATATAAAAAATGTGAGGAGAGATATCAACACAGGCCTTTACAAACAAATTGATAATTTGCACAAACTCTAATCATATAAGACATAGGCCTCACAAGCTGGGATGTAAAAACACAACTGCCTTGCCTAGTAAAGCATAATCATTACACTGATTAATGGCATTTTTTGACCACTGCGTCTAAGGTTGAGTCTTAGGAAAACAGTTACAACTTTGCTTAAACAGCCATCAGATGACTTATTACCTGCTTAATTCTGTCCCAGTAAGACAAACGAACCTCTCTCTCCAGAACTTCCTGAACAACCACACGTTGTGGTGCCCATTTTGGGAGGTCCAAGACATATGCCCACTCTTCCCATGGCCAGATGAATTGGAAGTTTGATCTGCATAGTAAGGAAGTCATCAAAATGTAATTAAACCAAGTAACGAATAACGTTCAACTTCTACAATGGAAGGACAACTCATGAACTCATTTGCAAGTCCAGGACCTAGGTTTTATTCGTGTATATAGCTTGAAAGTAAGTTAGCTCTTAACCTCAAGGAAAACTGATAATAAATATTCAGTAGCCTGGAACATTCTCAAACACAAACAGCAGAAAAAGAGAGAGGATTCCTTGTTTCTAGAGCCCTGGATGTCTAATATGGCCTTGATTAGTTAACCAGCCAGTCAAGTGCACTAGATATTATATTTGACCCAACAGAAGAATTAATTTGAAGATATCAGGTTTTCAAGAAAACAGACATTCCCAAGAAAGACTTGCCAAACCAATGGCCTTGACAATTCCTACAAGTTCCAGGTCCTTCCTTGAAAGAACAAAACATTGTTTTGAAAAAATTAAATCATAGCGACAACCTTGGAGAGCAAATGCAGCCACACCAACTAACCAAGATTCAGGTCTAGTTCAGTTGTCCCCCAAATTCTTACTATTTTTTTTCCACACGATTTCTCAAAAGAAGAAACTAAGAAGTGCAGTTTTTATTTTTTATTTTTTATTTATTAATATAGCAAATATATTGCGGCCATTGTTGTAAAAGAGGAATACTCAATCCTGCTCTCTCTTTTTTGCTTTTTTCAGAGGAATGAACTTCCTCATATAATTGATGCCATCTCTTTATAAAGGCTTAACATTTCCACTAAACAAGATTTCTAGATCTCAAAACAGCTTGTAACATATAGAGACGTGAAAAATCTTCATAAATCAACAGCAATAGCAATTCATATGATGGATTTCAACTCATCCAAATCCTAGAGAAAGTAAAAATGCTACCTAGTCATCACATAAACTACGTCCTCAAATTGAAAATAAGAAGAAAAAACCATGGCTTGAACTTACAGATGGTGTGAAAACCAAAGAATCAGCCGTGTTCGACATTCCATATCTAAATCAGCTATTCTCTCAAAAAGAGCACGAACTGCACCAGCTACAACTGAAGGAAATGCCCCAGGAAGAGCCTAAGAATAATACCTCATAGTCAGAACTTTACATGTGAAACAAAATCTGATTTGCCTATGCAAATTACCAAAGAACTCTATTAATTCCACCTGAGAAAACAAAAGAAGTGGTTAGACTTGCTTCCACTAAAATGGAGTTTCCATAGTACCTTGCAAAGGTCTATGATAACCAGGGTGTAGTATATGGGCTTGAATGGGGGATGTGGTAGCATAAGTAACTGCAAGAAAGAGACGGAAGTGTCATCAAGAGAGAGATAGAAGTATCATTAACATTCTATTAAACAAAAAGTGGTAAAAAAATTAGAGCTATACAGAGAAAAATACGATAAGGTTCTAAACACAATAAAACACTCCTATTGTTATTTCATAGTTTTGGAAGTCAATACTTTACCAAACAAAGAGAGAGAAAAAGGAGGGAGAAGGGCATAATTTACTCGAACTGAAGGAACTTGGTTTATAGAAAAACTGTTTCCTTCAGTTCAAGTATAAGCTTAGCAATCCATATCAGAAACAAGAGCCACAGGATGACTTTAACAGACGGAGAAACTTTAAGCATACAAGTTTATAGAAGTTTGAAGCTTAGTGTTTAGCCATCATCAAATGCATTATCTAACACCAGAAAAATATGTAACTGAAATGAGAAGGAAAAAAACTAGTATTTCCAAATAGCACAATCGCACGGTCAAAAATCTTACTTGGGAGAAAATTGTCTCAGCCATAAGATACTCATATCTGAAAGGTACTGGCAGGCCAACCATGAAGGACGCACATTCCTTTCGACTAGCTTTGCATGAACCAAGAATCATCAATAATAAAAATTAATACAACGGCTAAAGTGCAAAAAAAAATTACAAATAAAAAGATGAGGGAAGAAACTGAATAGAGGGAAGTTCACCCAAATATACTAACTTAAGGAGCATGAAAAAGCAGTAACTAGTTGATCAAGGCCAGACAAATCAGACAAGAGACCAGATATTATAAGTACGATTGAAACTCTGAGCATCAATATGCAGGATTAACAAACACTAACAATTCAAAATAAAAAAATAAAAATAATACGGTTCACAAATCTCTTCCCCGTCCAACAATGCCTAGCACATTGTATGCCTGTGAAAAAACCTGGGTAACAATATGGTCCAACGAATTTTTGCATTCTTATTTAGCATACTCAACAAGGAACAATCTCCTCTAAGAGGGCACACAAGACATCAGCCAGGAGCCTACTTCACTTGACTCGGAGAACAATTTCATCATCTTATATCTCGGAGATCACTATAAATTTCTACAAGCACGTCTCTACCTAAAAAATAATAATAAAGAATATAAAAAATAACAGTATTTTACCAAAGCATCAAACTTAATCATCTGTATTAATACGTTCTCACTGGTGGCAACGGAAGTGAGCCTACTACTCTGAAAATTAATATAAGGCTATAAATCACATAGTAAAAAAAAATCCGATCTTAAAATAATATCAATACAAACCAGCCATTGAAGAAAAAAAGCACATCCAGCAGATATTCTTCCATAATAAACCGATCAATAGGTTGCAGGTCCTGCAATTCAAGAGATAGAGAAAGAACACAGAAAAATTATGGCATTAACCAACACTGATCCAAATCCCATACCAACTTGCATTTAACACAATAAAGAGTCCAACACTCAAATATGAATGGTAACACTCAATATTATTGTAACATGGTAACAGTACACAGAACTACAATAGGATTTAATAGACAAATCTAGAACTTTTCCCATTTGCAGATGCATTGAACATCTATATCCAGTTTAATCTTGTAAGCTAAAGTAAAACCTAATTAAAAATATATTAACACGAAATAGCATGTAGTAGAAACATAAAGAAAACTCTGCAAGCTAATAAAGTTTCTACCCTCAAATCAGTCACCAAAGATATGAGTTCACACAACTACCCCAATTTAAACTCAAATAAAGCAAGATGAGGGAATGTGTGGACTATTCAATTAACGCAAGGTACATAATAAAAGTCATAAAACTGGTATCAACAGACTTCTCAATGTAGAGAATAACACTTTCAGATAAAAGGACCAAAAAATAGGATGAGAGTGTATCTTCTAAGCCACTGAGAACAAAAAGAGTTTAATGATAGCTGTGTAACCTACAAGTCAAAAGTTTAATTAAGCTTTTCCACCACAGGAAAAACAGCATTGGAAGCTAACAACAAAATACAAGCACTAGCAATTTTAAAATCAAGTTACTTAAGAACCAAAAACATTCACTATGCAAATGAGCCGGAAGAGTGAAAATATTAAATCACGTGCATTTCAATGTTGAAAACTACCTCAAATTTACTTGCGGGAAATATATTAAGCCTGCGTATCCTTTGAGGATATTTTAGCTCCGCTTCATGCATTTGTCTGCCATAATTTATCCCAGAAATTGTTGTAGGTGAATGTGGTAACTCAGGACAGCTGACAAGCCCAAACTCGTGAGATTTGCCAGAGACAAGCTGAGCTTCAAATGAAAGATGAGGTCTAGGAACTGACAAATGATAAAGTAGACAAAGATCAAAAACCAACCAGAAAAGCGGGAATGAAAACAAAATATTAACCTGTCATTACTTTGACTAATCAGTGACCCAACATACCTACCTATGTAACTGTTAGTACATCCTAGTTCAACACTATATACTTAATTGTAAAATATTAACTATGTAATGAATCCTCCCACATTTCCCGGATAGAACTCTATGAAAGGAGAATACCATTTTGCCTTCAAAAGGAACTTATTCACAGCACTACAATCACTAAAAGTTATAATTAATTGTTACAAATAATTCTCCCAAATTCAACTAGAAGAATAAATGATCTAGTAGCCCATTTCACACAACGGGGGAGACAAAAAAAGGAAAAAAAAAAAGAAGAAGAAGAACGAAATAGCTTAACACCATTACCACTATCAAGTTTCCATCCATTGTTAGATAAATCTTGCACCCGACTCCATAAATCTTCCAAGAAATCCTGAAGAAAACCAAAGAGATTAATTATAGCACAGCTGCACCCTAGTAATTAATAGGGAAACAAGAAAAGAAACAGTTGCGGAAAAACAGCAACATATCTCAATATTGCATGAGCAAAAATTTGACTGATACTAAAACTGGATCTGACTAACTGGGCCACAGTCTTCTAAGAAACGTAAATCAACTTGGTCCTTGGTGAACAACAAAAGCTATGAATTTTGAGTCCATATGGCCAGCAGGTTTGAGGCCCTTGAAACTGGAAGAATATAAATCCTACTGATAACACTGACAAGAAATATTGATGTCATGTATCTTTACATGTGATGGCATTGGGAAGCACAGACTATAACTCCCGAAACATCACACAAAGATCATGATACTACTTATTCGGCAACTCTATGCCTAGTTTTCCATGGAAATAAATGCTAAGAACTAAGTCTTCAAGATCAGTGATAGGACCATAGTCATACTCCCCATTAAGGATCAGAGTACATGTGAGAAAAGATATACCTTTTCAGTAACTCCATTCTTACTTTCATCATCATCTTCAAAGAATGACAAACCACCATCAGAAGCGTGTCTTCTGATGCTCAAATAAGCTTCTATACCAACCATGACTCTCTCGATCTCCTCAGGAACTTGCTGCAAAGAGATGTGCTACGTCAACAAAAAAAAAGAGGTATGCAAGCCTCAGTTGATAAAAAGTTAAGCAAACTTAACGAATGCACAGTGACAGCCACAAACAATTTCCTTAAAACCTAAATAAAAAATATGGCGAGGACCAGCCAGAAGAACAATGATAACTTTCACCTAAAATGGTTTTAACTCTCCCAGTTTCTAAAAGGTTCTCGTTAATATGGCATGCCATATTACCTCTCCCTTATATCTTATGGCACTACCATTCTCAAGGATTCATAGGGCAACCCAAAAAGAAATGATAAATTCACAGTACATAAACAGTTAGACACCAGCCTATTTTAAATGGTCAAGCTTTCTGCTTACACCATGATTCTATTTTATGGAAGGACTTTGTTTTGGATTGATCAATGTGTAAGTATCATTGAGTGAACAGGACTGCCAAATCTTACTCCCTTGTTTTTATTACTTTCTTTAAAACAATAATAATATTTCGATACAAACAATCTCTTGTTTTTCCTGTGTTTCTCAACTTAATTTGTGGGTATAACATGGAAAGTTTATTCACATTATAGACATAAATATAAAAATATGAGAAGAAAAGGTACGATACCTCAGTTTAAGAATCAAGATTAACAATGTTGTTGAGAAAAATGCTGAAACAAATGCCCAAGGTTGGGCAAATAGAGCAGAAAAAGAACCCAATTTGATGATCATAACTTTCTAAGAAGATAAACAAGCAAATGCTGCATAAGTATCAGCTATATACTTATGCAGCACCTAAACAGCATTACCTCCATCAGTTCTGCTCCACCCCAAGGGAGACAAGAGAGGATGCAAGTTATGTAAAAGTCAGCACACGCTTGCCATGATGGATTTCCCTTCTCCTCGTCCACTGTTGTGGCAGCTGATGATAATAAAGTTTCAAATACAACCACCAGAGAGCTGGGTTGGAGAACTTTACTACACATCTGTAGAACATAGATATTCATTATTCCAACTATTTCAGCATTAAAAAAGAAAAAGGATGTCTGTATGTAGTAGCACCAAAAGAAAAAAAGAAAAAAAAAAAGAAGATTTTATTACATACAAATATACCAAAAACAAAAAAATCTAAATATGGAACTTCTATGCGCTTGTCAATTGAAAATAAAGAGAACAAAAAACGCCGTGCATCCTGGCAGAATTACAACAAGGAAAACAAATGCAGATAGTGCAATGCATTTAAAGGGCCAAAACATGGAAACATGGAAAAATAGAAGCTCATTTGCAGGTGCTGAAATTGACTTCAAAAGGAGGTCAATACAGGCATCATCTCAGCAAGATCTTCTCTATTAGAGCAAGAATCAGCACGAGAAAAAGAAATAACCACAGAAAATGAACGCTCCAAGGTGCACAAGAAATATACAGGTAGTTATCTACAAATATTTGACTCACCAAGTGGAAATAGGCAGACATCTAAAAATAAGAATAAACTTAACTTATTCCTTTGCTTCTGGTTTTTTTCTAGAGTATATTTTATTTGAACTCTCCTTTAAGTGCAAGGGTAGAAATGGCAAATATATAGCATGTGACTGAAAATTCCCCACACAGCATGCAATCATACAACCATAACCATCTTGATAATCAAATCCAATCTCACCAACTGCCAACTTTCTTTTTTCTTTTTTCTTTTTTTTGGTTATAAGTTATATCTAAGTAATCATTCTCCAAAATTAAAAGGCTAAAAAAGTCTGGTTAACAAACAAAAATAGAGATATAACATACTGCCATAAGGTGAAATAGCTTCCTAGTGATGTCAAACAACTATGTAAATCAACAATACAAGTTAATTGCAGATTTTAATGCAGGTCTCACTCCATTCAATACAGAGGTATATACAATAAGTTTGCCACGAGCTTATTTTAATATTTCACAATGTAGAGTCACGAATGTCTAATACACCACCAGAAAAGTGTACCTACCAAAACAGTTAGAAACCGCATCAAAATACGAATCCTGTTGCAATTTCCAGAATCCAGTGCATCCTGAATGTTAGAACACAAGGAAAGCGAAACAAGGGGTTATCTACAGCAGTGATTCCTCAAAACGAATAAGAAATCTACATCAAGACAAGTTCAGACACCAACTTAATCATAGCTTCTATGCTTCCACAGAAGCCAATAAAGAGCAACTTGCAACATATAAGTTATTTTTCTTGAACCAATTTAAATAACACCTTCAAACACCCTGGTAGCTAACCCATCCCAACAATTAAACAGCTTATGCTATATTCCCAAATCAGTTTCACATTGAGGTCATATTTATTCTCCTCATTATTCATGACAAAAAAGAAAAAAAAGAAGAGTAAAAACATTGTTAACTAACAAAATTACACCTCTATTAAATAATGATACAGTTCGACTCACTGCAATGTATATGGTATTGCCACAAAAAGACACCCTCGACCTTTCATGTTGACAAAATTCAAAATCTAAACAACAAGTCTGCTACTATTGGAACCTTGAATAAAACTTCAATTTACTATCTTGCAATCATTTAGAAACCTCATGTCCCCAGGGTGTATACAAAGATCTCAGGAAGAAATCCAAAAGATCATCAAATATAAAGAAAAAGCAAAGTTGCTGAATGCAGCCATTCAATATTTGGGAAAGGATAAAGATGAAACTTTAGCTTGTTATAGAGAGCTAAGTTCCAGAATATTTATGGGTTCAGTTTAATTGTGTTTTCTTAAAGCTAGTCAAAGAAAAACAATGCCTTCTCACAGAACAAAAGATAAACCAAAAAACATGATGCACTCAATGGTTCTGCTTTATTCCTAAGCTTTTGAAAAAAAAAAAATCACCTTGAATGCTCATCTGAAACACTGTCAGAATAGAATTCTGAAAGGACAAAAAAAATCTAAAAAACAGGTTTGGTAGAGTATCTTGAACCAATTCCTGTTTTTCTAAATTTAAAAGCAGAAACCAAACGGGCTCCTTAGCCCCTCTTATTACCAACTACTCCTGCTTCAGAGGCAAAGTCCGCATCCAGGTTGGCCTTGGGCTAAGCCAGGCCAGGTTTGTGGTCGACTAGCACCACAAATAAAATTAATATAGATGGCTGCCATCATGGTCAGCACTGAAATCATGCGTGTTGCTGGCCAATGCCCAACCCCGTCGTGCATGGCCTGTTGTATGTTTGTTCGTGCCTGAATTCAGCCTTCAAAGAGAATAAGATAAAGAAATAATATCTACTCATTTGACATCTCTGACCATAATTAGTACTCAAGTGGCTTAGAGATAAGGCAAACATAAGGAAAATTCTCAGGTTCAGATGCAACTTTTCAGATTTTTGAAAGGCCTGTACTCCACCAAGTTCATCAAACACAATCAGAGACCAAAATTTGATTTGGTGTCAAAGATTTGGCCAAGTTTAAGGCCAAACCCTATTTTCTAGGCCAAGTTTAAGGCCATACCTGTCTAATTCTATCTAAGAACGCCTAACAAGCTTGTCCAAATTGTCCATGAAATCCACGTAATAAAATGCCACTAAACAGCAATCACAAGCTACCATAGTTGGGAAAGCAGATTTGTACTCCAATACAAGCAGGTGTAATTTAACTTCTGTCCAGATCCAAATGTCTTTCCAAACTGAATGCCTAACCAGACCCTCATAATGCTCAAACCCCAGAAAGGCCTATTCAGAGGTCTATAAAATGGAAGGTAGATAGAAACATATATCACTCAATGCTTTATAGTATAACAATGAGAACAATATTACCAGAAAAAGAGAAATACTTCAAGAGGTCATTAGTCATTTACATGGAACAACCCAATAACTGTTTTACATAAAATCAGACCAATTTAATAACAATGCAATAGAAATCTAAGATAACAACTAGAGAAAGGCACACTAGCAACCTGTGCCAGCCACATATGAGCTCACCTGAAGATTGATTTGAGTATTCTCCACTACTTTCCTGACAAAGTCCTCATTTTCCAAGTTTGTCAAGCCAATCTAAAGAGAGACAGAATGGGATTAGAGGGGATACAAGAGGTAGATCTACATAGGCACAAAGTATCCAGGAATTTCATGAATAAATGAATTGGGAATAACAGTTCAAAACTTCAGTCCTGGTTCAAAAATTACAACACAGAACAAGAAGCACAACAAATGTAACTTAAAAAATCAAAATTTGTAATTTCCACATCACCGGTAACCTATTTTAAGCAACTACTGAAAAATAGACACTTAGGTGACAGAACACATCCATTGAGTATGCCTTATGAACAATATTTTTCATTTTATTCCTTCTGTTGTTCGAATGGCACTCCATAGCTACATAAACTATATACTTTTGTGCCTTTCACAGCATGTAATCTTCACAGTGTTCAGAGATGAAAGCCATTTTCCATTTCCAATTCAATTAAACTAGAAATACATATATATTCTTTTAACTACCTGCAACTAATCCCATAGCCCAGTGAATCTTTACATATTATCGAAAAAGCAAAACTTAATGCATTTTGAAAGTGTAACACAAAGACCCCCAAACTTGTAGATTAAATAGTTAGACTCCTCCATTATTAATTTAAGCGTTTTCCTCCCTTTCTTTTCTAGATATCTGAAAATAAGTATCTACCTTCATAAAGTAGAGTTCTTCTTCAATTTCCTACAGCAGAACGAGGAAACAACCTTCTTTTCTTTATCATAGGTAGATTCAATTCAATAACCTAGTTTACCTTTGAAGTCCACCCCAAATTCTCAGAAGCTTTTGTAGCTGGTGCATGTAAACATTTGGTCTTAATACATTAAAAGTTTGCCTTATGGAGTACCCTGAAACCGGCCTATACATCTAGTTCCATACATATTTTCAGACAGGCAAACATAAGCACAAATATCTATTTATATGTAATGGCATTCAAATGAACATATGCTCGCTTGCACAATGAAAGCAAAAATGTAGAGGAGAGAAAGGCTGTGCAAGAGGATGAAAATTCACATACCACTGTCCCATAAAAAGGAAGTTTTTGAGGTAATTGTTCAGCGCATTGGAGAATGAACTGTCAGGAAGAAGAAAAGCAAGCAAAAACCTCAACAGATGCATTGCAACAAATCATCACAATAATCAGAATTAAAAACTATTCTCTTGTTCAAAATCACAAGCATCAAATGATAATCTATTGAAATTGAACAACAGAATCAACATATGAAGATCACAAAGACGAGTCAAACATGGAATTGGAATTTGGAAACCACAGCACATCAAACCACATAATAGGTAGCATTTGTGCAAAAACATAGTAGCCACATCGACACTCATCTGACACAATTATGATAATATGTATATACATGGAAGCCACAACAAATCAACAATAGGCATGTTCTTTGGCAAAAACTTATTAACTGTCACTTATCCATATCAATACCCAGAATGTGAAACCCCCATTTGGAAGCAAAATAGTAGAGGCTCCATAGGTTGCAATTATGAGAGAACATCGCAGCTAAAAAGAAGAAACAACCATCAGGCTCACCACCTAAGTTACAAAATGCTTTTTCAAGTGATCCAATGTAGTTTCTAGAAGAGGAAAAAGACCTGAACATAAATTACAGAAGAGTGTTACCGGGTTTGCTTTTTGACTTGAAAAAAAGGGTTTCTGATATTGTGAGTTAACAAACGTTGTCAGTAAGGTCCATTTTTCAGAAGTATCATATGAGGGGACCATGGATGAAAATTGTTTGGTTTTTTGTTTCTTAATGTTTCGATTCAACAAACATAAATTTCCTTGCTCTAGGGAAACATATACTCTATATTTTCTGATGTAGAGACTGATTCTTAATTATAAAAATAAAAATAAAGAATAAAAGGAGGCGCAAAAATAAAGAGATGATAACGCTCACTCTTTTTCTCCTACCTTGGTACTAGTCGCATGGTCACATCTCTATTTTTAATTTCTTGGTTTTTTTGCTAGATAATAAGTAAACATCCAAACCTAAAAAAAGTACGAGGCAAAGGAATTTGTGCAAAATAATGACGTATTTTATTTCCAGAAGAGCATTATGTTCTGTTTTGTCTGGTAAACACTTTCAGAAAAAGTGTGTTCTATGGTTGAAAAGAGAAGAGTTGTCAAACATCTACAAAACATTGCCAAAGCTTCTATCTAAACAAAAGTGAAAAACTAAAATGGGACTAAAGGTGTAATATTGACCAGGAAGATCATTCAAGGTCCAAGGCAGTCTCTGAAGTATAATGTTCTTTTCTTTTCTTTTTTTTTTGAACTTTCAAACAGCAATTTCCTTTACCTTCCAGCACAAAACAGAAATTAGTCCCACACATGATCTTAAGACTGAAGCACGTCAACAAGGATGATCCACAGATGGTCATCTCATGGTTACTGACTGAATCAATCAGATGGTACTCGACAAGTAATTGAATGGATAAGAAATATCTTCAAGAGAATAATCGCTGTAGGAATAGGAGTTTGTGATGGGAAAGTAGATCATCCATTGCTTCGTTGCTCAACAGCAAATAAGTTACGCTCAATAGCATTTGTACTTTTGGTAGTTGAATATACTTTGCCAAATAATAGCAATTAAATACTAAAAGCAATCTTTCTTTTCCTTTCCTAATCTTTACCAGATCCGACCAGCAAGAAAAAACACAGGGTAGATCAATACATTACAGACATCAGCCAGCAACGATTAAGGAAAAATAAAAGTTTCTTCGCACAATTCTGTTTCAGGGCTAAGTTTAAGGCAGAATTCTCTTCTAATTTTTCCCGCTAACCATACAAAGAGCCAATATGAATCTCGAACAAAGTAAAGAAAAAACTACACCTTAGAACTTCAACAAGAACCATATTAGGGAAAAAAAAAGTAAATAAATAAACGCAATCCCTTTTCACTATTCCTTGTTACTTGAAGCAATGAGAGGTGTGCATTTATGCATAAAAGGAAAGAAGCATTACTTCCAAAACATCGCTCTCGTAGTGCTCCAACTCTCTCCGAAGTGCAGCAACAGATGTTTCCTACAAATTCAAAACGAAATCCGACATTGTTCAGTCATGTGCAAAGAGCGCGTGAAAACGGCTAGGTAGGCAAGCAGAGAAAACTGCATGAATTGGGGGTGAAACAACTCGAGTGCCGCGCAAAGTAGATTTTCAGAGTAACCAAGAACAAAGTAACCCCAAGCACAGACGCAGATATACATATATATACAGAGACACTAGGTAAGAGAAAGAGAAAGGGAGAAAATGGTACGGACGATGTGGTCTTTGAAGTCGGAGGAGGTGCCGTACTCGTGGGACTTGTCGCCGATTCGTAGAAGAAGATTCCTCCAACTACTCATTTTCTCCTATTCTCTTTCCGAAGAGAAAATGGCGAGAGCTTCACAACCGGAGGGAAGAGAGCAAGAGTAGGGAGATTTGCAGGGTTTTGTTGTTCATGGTCCTCCAATTTCACTTGAACCCTAATACCACCTCCCCGCCGGTCCGGCCCGTTACATTTTAGTTTCTTTTGATGGATCCAATATCAAGTAAAATTATTTCACCTCCACAAAATAAAAAATAAAAATAATAATATAACCTCACTCAAAAGATCTCGTTTGCAAAAGTTTACTTTGTATGCCCAGATCTAACAATTAAGTAGCATTTGAAAATTCTACCATCTAGAAGTTCAGGGTTCGAGCTAGAATCTCAAAGTATCTAACAACTTTAGGAAATGCTAGTTTATCTTGTTTCTGTATATCTTCGTGATTGTTATCATAATTATCATCAATAACTTATTAAAATTAATTTTGTAGTTAACCATTATCAAATAAAAAATGATTTTGTAATAGTTCTAATGTCAAACACTGAGCACGCATGAAGTAACATTCCGGATTTAATCAAGAGATGTTATACATGAAGTAAATCATTGCACCTATAATCTACCCTTTTGGGATTATGTCAATTAGAAAGAGATTACCATTTAAAGAAGTCCAATACAATAAGTAATAATTAGTAATACACTTTTCTGGTTGATTTTGCAGAAAATAGAAACCATTTTTGAGCAAGCAAAACACATGATATCCTCTCGAAAATAAAAGCAGCTCTCTCTTGAAATATAAACAGTTCTTTGGTTTGCATTTCTTACAACTTTCGATTGAAACATTGAGCTGTATTTTTCTTGATGTTACTATTCGTGCGTTGTGGCTGCTTTTATATCTGGACATATCACATGATTTCTGAGCTTAATTTTTATACCATTTGATGCTCCTTGATTGGTATTGGAATATTATATGATAATCTTCTTGACCAAGACCATTTGGTTACACTGAATCTGTATCCTAAGACAACTTTTGGGTTTTCATACACATTGAGTTGATTAAATATATGTTTATGTGATTTATGCTAACTATTTTTAAACATATATTTGATCGATTGTTGGTGTAAAAGCTTTATATTTGGTATATTCTCCTTGGCTATATGGGAGTATTGAGAATAATACTAGAAGATTATTGGAAAAAAAAAGAAAATTTGTATTGCTAAATAGCTAAACAAGTACTCAAATTGTATATTATTATTCTTTAGCTTGTAAACTTAAGGATTTGGGCTTATATTATTTTGTAATCTCTTGTATTGAAACTTGATTTTCTTTTGTTGAAGAGAAAAACATATTATTGATTGAGTGTCTATGACACCCCAGTTGTTAGTTATGTAAACTTGATCTCATGAGGTACATAATCTTAAGTCATGTGTTTTTTTATAGAATGAAATTTAAATTATGATAACATATACCTTTATAAGCAATTTAGGTAATTATACCATCCTTAAAATAAACTTTTGTGTATCTATGTCTCTATCTATTTCCTACTTGTAAATATTATACATTTAAAATTATTATTAAATTATATTTTATTCAAAGGCAATACATTTGATTACACACGATACACGCAGAAATACCATAACTTGCCTGTATTTGGCAAGACGTTCCTCCACATCCAATCTCCTATGGCGTAAGCAAGCATATCGCCACTAATTATTACTTGTTATTTTATTTAACAACATTCCTGGGCTTCAAGCCTCTCTTTCGATGCATCTAGTTAGGAACCCAGACAAAGGTGTCGCTGGCAAGGAAGTGGCACACGGGGACACTTCCTGGCTTCACCTTGAGCAACTTGAATGCATCGGCGACTGATGCATCAGTGTGGCAAGCGGCGATTGCATTGACTTTTGTCCCGTCGGCCGCCTCCAGAGGAACCATGTAGGTGCCGGCGCCATGCAGTTCATGGCAGTAAAAAGCAGCAGCATGTGGCTGGTTTATTTTGTGGCACACGACCCCCTTCTCTGAATTAATCTTACGCACTGCTGTAATGCTGTACTCCTGCTTCTTGGCTTCCTTTGGGTCCTCGGTTGAAAGCACTTTAACGTTTTTCCCAAGCTTTGAGACGCTAAAGTCGACCACTGATTCTAAGGACGAGGCCAAGTAACCGTCTTCTCCTGCAGCGCTTGGTGTCTCCCTCATCTGAACCGTGCTCTTTGCTGTGTTTGCTTCCATCGGATTTGCTATCTATTAGAGAAGATGGATCCAAGACCCAATAATGTTAGAGAAAATGGATCCAAGACCCAATACCTGTTTGGGCCTATTCGGATATGAGCACGCTCCTTAGGACGCTCCTCAGGACGCTCCTCAGGACGCTCCTCAAGACGCTCCTCAAGACGCTCCTCAAGACTTTTGAATTGTATATAAATATGAACCTATGTAACCATTCTTCATCATCAGGGGAACTACTTCTCCCATCTCTTGTAATCTCTTCTCTCATCTCTTGTAATCTAGTTTTCTCCTTTGCTTAGGCATTTATCTAGTTAAATTTACATGGTATCAAGAGCCATAGGCTCACGCCCGTGATCCTCTATCTTAAAGTCTGATCCTTATCTTCACCCTTTCTCTTCTTACAATTGTCGATGGCTACCTCTTCCCTTCCCACTAATGAAAACTCTTTGGTTTCGATAACTACTTTGGCAACTACCTCTGCACCATCGGTCCCTCCCCTCAACTCTCTCGAGCGTTTCGACGCCTTTAACTATGTCGTCTGGAAAACCCGTTTGATGCCGCTCCTCCATTCTTACGGCCTCCTCCACTTACTCCTCCCCCCCCCCCTCCTCTCTTGACCTTGTTAAAGCCTGTTGGCACCCCGACTCTGGCGCCTCCCACCATATAACCGATTCCACTGCCTCTCTCTCTCCAATGTCTTACCTTATATTGGCAATCAACAACTTACTCTCGGTGATGGTGTTTCTCTTCCCATCACCCACACAAGTAGTCTTTACTCATCCTCTTTCCGTTTGTCCCATGTTCTTGTCGTTCTTTCCATTACCAAGAATTTATTGTTTGTCTCTCAATTCTCTGCTGATAATGATTGTTATTTCATATTTTCTGCTCATCACTTTTGGGCCATCTCTTCTCGTACGGGTCAGCTTCTCTTCCACGGCACACTTGATCGTGGTATCTATAGTGTCTCCACACTAGCACCTTTCCACCTCCTCGTGCTTTCACTGCTGTCCGTTCCCATTCTCCTGTTTTGTGGCATCATCGACTCGGTCATCCCCTTTCTTCGTCTAGGTCTTCTGGCCCTCTCCAACTAGTCCATTTTGATGTTTGGGGCCTATCTTCAGTCGTGTCTTTGAATGGTAATAAATTCTATGTTTGTTTTATCGATGATTATTCTCGTTTCACCTAGCTATATACCTTTTCCTCTCGCCATCACTTTTTGATATATTTATCACCTTTCGTACTTTTGTCGAGAATCAACTCCTGAATTTGTCTCCTCTGCCTTTCTCTCTTATCTTTATGCCCTTTTTCAAAATGGCACCACTGAGCACAAACACCGGCACATTGTTGAAACTGGTCTTGCTCTCCTCCATCATGCCGCTATTCCCTCTTACTTCTGGGACTTTGCATTTGAGACTGCTGTCTACCTTATCAATCGTCTCCCTCACCCTAGTCAACAGTCATCTTTCCCCTTGTCAACTCCTCTTTCATCATCCCCTTCCTCTCTCACATCTCCATGTTTTTAGGTGTGTTGTCTTTCCCTACTTACGTCCTTATTCTCCTCACAAACTTGCCCCTCGTTCTCGTCAATGTGTCTTCCTTGGTTACCCTCCAGGTTATCATGGCTACTGCTACTATTGTCCCAACACTCGTCGTTTCTTCACTGTCGCAAATGCTCTGTTTCATGAGGATGTCTTCCCATTTCACTCCTCCCCTCCTTCCACCAGTCCCATTGACATCACCCCATCCCTTTCTTCTCCAGTTCCTATCCTTCTTCCTATCCCTTCTCCTCCAAATCCTCTACCCTTAACCCCATGGGTTCATGGATCCTACCCATCCATCACATGTGTGCAAACTCCACTGGTCCCTCTATGGACTCAAGCAAGCTCCTTATGTTTGGTACAATCGCCTCAGCACCTTCTTAACCTCTCTTGGATTCCTCATTTCAGCTGCAGACACCTCACTGTTCATTTCTTCTACTGATCAACCCGTTGACATCTTCACTAAAGGTCTTTCCTCCACTCGCTTTCGCACACTTCGCTCCAAGCTGATGATGCATTCTGCCCCTTCAGCTTGCGGGGGCATGTTAGAGAAGATGGATCCAAGACCCAATAATGTTAGAGAAAATGGATCCAAGACCCAATACCTGTTTGGGCCTATTCGGATATGAGCACGCTCCTTAGGACGCTCCTTAAGACGCTCTTCAGGACGCTCCTCAAGACGCTTCTCAGGACGCTCCTCAAGACTTTTGAATTGTATATAAATATGAACCTATATAACCATTCTTCATCATCAGGGGAACTACTTCTCCTATCTCTTGTAATCTCTTCTCTCATCTCTCGTAATCTAGTTTTCTCATTTGCTTAGGCATTTATCTAGTTAAATTTACACTATCACTAAGAAGCGTTTACATATTTGCGGCGACTTCCCGCAATCTGCCCTAAGTGTAGTTTTGGGGAAGAGCAACGTCATCTTCTTCCCGGCACGCAGATCAGTTTCAACGAAGAAAGTGGTATCAATATTCTCTGGAGCAGGCAACGGAAAACCTTTTTAATTACAAAGATATATTTGCAAATGGCCATTTAATCATTTTGCCACTAGTTTAGTTTAAGGGTTGAACAATCTTTCTTCTATTTAAGTTTCATTTAGGAATCTTTTCTTCCATCATCCTATACACAGTGGGAATTTTGGAAGGAACGTTTTAGAATTACCGTCCTTTGAAGCATCCGGAATAGCTTTTGGCAAAGCTGATGCAACCTGCCACAAAATTTACCAGCAATTAGCTTCTAAACTCTTGTAGGGTATTGACAACTACGGAAACACAAGTGTCATCTAGAGAGAGAGAGAGAGAGAGAGAGAAAGGGAGAACATTGTTCTGGGGACTCCAAAGCAAGCTTACACAGAGCAAAGCTAAAATGGGAAGGACGCGAAACTCCATTATTGTTGTTGTATGCTTCGAAACATAAGGCTTGCTCTGGGAGGGATGGGCTGAGTAGCCTTTTATAGACAATTCCAAGGACAAAACGGTACAGGCGAACCATAAGAAAGATTCTTCGTTCAGCTAAGTAACTCTACGAATGTTCTCGCACATAATAATAGCCTCAAAACTGAAACACATGTTGCGTTACCACCTGAAGTTTATAATCCCACAAGAAATCTCCTTTAATAAAACAAAAAAGAGAGGAAGATAAAGCATTGATGTGTACATGCTTTTGATGTTTTTCTTAGGAGGCGTGATTCTCCTCATGTATTTTGTTAATACGAGAGCACAATAAGATAACATGAGTATTTGGGCCATCTACTCTCTGTTTGCTCCCTTTCCTTCTACTAAAGAAAGATTCACCCATTTTTTTAATAGTTCAAAACTTTACTAAATTTTATTTGGTGGTTTAAATTAGAAAATAGTGATCTATCCCAAAACATGCTCGTCAATCAAAAATGCAGTTAAAGAAATTTGAATCTTATTATGCTCCATATTAACAAAATACACAAGAAAAATCACGTCTCCGCCAAACTTTGTTTGGTTACTTAAATTAGAAAACAATGACATACTCAAATGAAAGATTCAAATTTAAGATACTTGTTTTGTAAGATCTCCTATATAAATTTTTATTATCATCTCAATTATATCCTAAGAGGTAAAAGAAAAAAAGAAAAATTCATTGTCCCCCTTATCTAGACGACCATTGGACAATGACCACGCACAAAGATCTTTTCTTCAATCCCCAATAATTCTCCTTTGATACTGACAGCAAGGTTGTCCGGCTGCGGGATTATCATCAATGTTATGACACAATTCCATTTTTGTTGTAACCCAGTTCCATTTTTGGTGGTGTACAAGCGATGAGTGTCCACCTATCTCCATCCAAGTGAAAGCTTACGCATAACAGCTCTGCAAACATCACAAAGTTCTGATAGGAATTGGACAACCTCCACCAGGAGATGGGATCTCAATAATTGCAAGGCAAATGTGACTTTCTACAATGACTTGGCCTCGTCCATTTAACAGTGAGGGTACTATCTCTATCTTACAAAAACATTCTACCTTTAGTAGTACTTGTTAGGATTAAAGTGAAAATTAATAAATTTAGATATATTTTATATGTATTGAGGTCGATTCAATCCTTTTAAGATCCCATGTTTGAATAAATTTGGGCCTTCCTCATACATACTGTTGTCCCAATATTTCAATCCTTTTAAGATCCCATGTTTGAATACATTTGGGCCTTCTTTAGACATGCTGTTATCCCAGTATTACATACAGGAGGAAGGCCCACTGCACATTCGTCTTCCTTTTTTCGGTGGGAATGAATCACGGTTGCATAATTCCGCGCGAAGTTTCACATGCAATTGGATTTATGCGCAGAGATTCGCTAAATTTAATTAAGTGTTCATGTACTTTGCCAACTAACGATATTAGTCAAGACAATCACCGCATGAAGAAAAAGGCAATTTTCTCGTGATGCTAACACATGCATTGTCTTCCCCATAAACAACACAACAGATTAAACAAACAAACAAATCAACCCATCCCAAACGCCAATCTTCTCCGCCTTCCCTCGATACAAATAAAATAATCTCAATCTCAATCTCATTCTATAAGAGTCTAGGCCAAACCTTCCGTGTTACACAGCAAACTGGCACACAAGGACCAAAGTCGGACAATGGCAAGGCCTACTCCTACAATCTTTTCCTTGTGGTTGGCAATATTGGTGTTCACCGGAATAATACTAATCTCCGGCAATCACCAAGCCATGGCCAAGAGCTGTAGTCAGGCTAATTTGGCTAGCCTTGCAGGGTGCCAAAAGTATGTTGTTAAATCAGGCCCAGAGATCAGGCCGTCACAGGCTTGCTGTAAAGCGGTGAAGACAGTCGACGTGCCATGCGTCTGCAAACTTGTGACCAGGGATATCGAAAAGGTGATCGACATGGGGAAGGTGGTCTTTGTGGCAAGGTCGTGCGGCAAGAAAGTTAAAACAGGAACCAAATGTGGAAGTAAGTATAACATTTTTAGCCCATTGATGAAAGAAAAAAAAAAAAAAAAAGTATTATATCATTAGCCTTTTTTGCAGGACACTAATTTTGGGATGTTTTCGTAGGTTATACTGTTCCACGGGCTTGAAAATATGCTGGAGAAAAAGAGGGAGCGTCGGTGCTGTTGGGTCTTTTTTGTGTGTTTGACATGTCTCTATGTATGTTTGTGTACGTCCTTCATGTTTCAGTGTCAAGGAATTTGAAGTTGTTCTCACGACACTACAACTTTTTTCCCCCAAATAATCTTTTGTGCTACCAAGAAGTGGTGGAGATTTGTAATTTTAGAATCGATCGAATACATGAATGATACCAGCACTTCAATCGTGTTTCCCATACATCATATGTATGGGAATTATATGCTAATCTGTTAAGGCCTATGAGTTATTGTTCAAAAATTACATCAGAATTAACAACAAGAGTCACCTGACCTTTTTTCCTTTTTTTTTTCAATTTTATTGGGAAACGTTAGGATTTAAAAACAAATATCATGTTAGACAATTTATCAATGATAAGCATTTGACTAGTAGGGCAAGATTGTGAGAATCTGCATTTGAACTAATTATAAATATCATGTTATTATTCACAATGTTCTAGAGAATACTCCAAAACCTCACAAATTCAATCTCAATGAATTGTAGCATTAAATAATATTTAAAAAGTCTAAAATTCAATCCAAAAATTAATTTATGAGTTTGAGAATTTTTTTTTATATTTAAACATTATTTATTAATCATATATGTTTTTATATAAAACTTTTGTTATCCACGTTTCTCCATACATCAAGCATACATTATGCTCAAACATTGAATTAATGCTCTACTCACTAACAATACTTTAGGAGCTTAAAATTAAAGAAGAATTATAATAGATTAACGTGAATTTAAATACTACATTAGGAAATATAAAATTTAATTAAAAAAAACTAGTTCATGAATATTTTTTATATTTAAATGTTATCTATTAAATAAATAAAAAATATTCCTTTTTCTCAAAAGCACAAAAGTGCTTAACAGACACAGGCTGACAGAGTACCTCACATCGGATGCACAAGCCATGTGATGCTCAAGAACAGATTTCCCAAATTTTCGTTTGTTTTTTAATGAAAGCTTTTTCTGCTGACAGAGTACCTTATTCAATGTATTGCCTTTTTGGAATGCATAAGATAGATTTGGATTTACAGCTAGCCGTTGAAATTCAATACAATAATTGTGGCCCCATTATCGTCTCCATCTCTCTTCGAACGAGGATTTGGAAGCAAACCAACATCAAACTATGAAAAAGACAGTGACGGACAGCCATGGCAACTCCTTACTGACGTTGCTTGGCCTCAAAACAATTTTAACTGTCCTTCAAATCCTCCTGTTCTTGTGGGGGTGGCACTCAGGTGCGTTTGAAAATTGCCAACCCATTGATGGCGCCGTCGTTTTGATTGGATGAACGCTAGCCTGGAGAAAGATAAGCCAAAAGTTGCACCTGCCCGTGTTGCGAAGTGCCAAGGTACGTCGGCATTGCCTGCATATGGAAGACTGTTACAGAGGAAAAACAAGAGCTTTACAGCAGGGAGAAGCTGGTTTATGCAGCAGGGAGTATGAACACAGTGTGGGAGTATGATTATCTTCCTCTAATCTAGACCACACAAAACACATAGAAAGAAGATCTTTTCTTCAAGCTCCAATAATTCTTCTTTGATACAGACAGGAATGTTGTCCAGTTGTGAAGTAAACTTGTCTTTCTACCCCATCACTACAACGAGGCCATTATTCAGGTTCTCATGACTCTTGTCTTCACACTCAGGAGCCACACAAAAATAAATAATAAATAAAGAAAGAAAAATCACATCAAAATATTTAAGTCTCTCAATTTTGTGTACAGAAAAAAGGGAAAACTTTTTGGGACTGCAGATTGCAAAAGAAAGCTTTGTTGTCTTCTCTCTCGCATTTTCTTTGTTGGGATGCTATTGTCCGCTAACAAGCCAGAGGCAAAGCTCCAGGCAGGTTGCAATTGGGTGAACGACAAACCCAATTTGGCATCCTGTACCACTAATACTGGTTTCTTGGAATAACTGTTGTTTTTATTGGCTATACTATAGGCATGTTTTTACAGCAATTATGCTTCTTATATCAATATCACTGTCATAGTTGTGTAATTCTTGTGCTGGGTATATGATAAAAACAGGACTGGACAAAGGTTTTAGTCCTATTTCCAGGGATGTAGATATAGAAAGTGATTGATGCTGACTGGTTGATTGTAGTGTTGTTGGAGTTTCTGTCGCTTTTGATGTAAAGTCTGTATGTTTGTGTTGTGTCTGTTCTTTATTAGGTGGTCTGCCTGCTGGTCCCCTTTCTTCTGTTCTGCTCGGTGCCAGCTCGTTGCTGTCCTTTTGTTTCTGTAGATTTGCCAAGTGTTCTTAGCTGCTGGTTGTGTGAATGTCGTTTGCTGTTCTATGTTATCTTACCAATTCACCCAAAAAGAGACACTCTAAAAAAGTTTTTGCAAATAGATCTCATATAACTAACCATCTCTGCACTCTGTGACATGACGCTGCCAACTCTATCCTCTCTCCGAGTGTTCATGTCTGACTTGGTGGTGGGACAGAACTGAATTACTTGGGAGATTATTGCACAAGACGTTCATGAGTTCTTACATTTTCTTTTTCTGGTATAGTTTCTCAACTTTCCATATTTATTTATGTGGATTGTATAATCATCTCGCATATCTTTCTAATATGAGAGAATAAAATTTGTTACAATAAAATCCCTCCAAGGTCGTAAAACCATGCTGCAAAATCCTAAGTTTTCTTTTCTTGGAAATAAATATCAAAATAAAAGAGAAACATAATGGACTTACCATTAAATGAACAATTTGGCATACCCTATTTAGTAGATTAAGGTCATGTTGAACCTTGTTCAATGGGTCAACCTATTAGTGCTATACAAGTTCTGTAAAAAGAATTGACATTGTTGTTATTGTTATTATATTAAAAAAAATTATTTAATTTAATTTAAATTAAATTAACTTGAGCTTAAATTTGTCTCAATTAAGGATGTTTAAATTTCCACAACAAATAAAAATATACTCACCCATATTCCTTTTTTGCTTATCAAAGAGTGATTGAATTTTAGATTGGATAGAAATAATCATATTCCTTCCTTACACTCTTGCTTCTTTCTGATTGACAACAAATTTTATGAGAGAGTAACTCTAGAAACACAATCACAAAGACTATTACTCTTGGTTCTTCAAAACCAAGCTTAACTCGATCCCTCACCAATTTGTAGTCTTTCTTCTCATCATGAGGCTAACTAGTCTAGATGCCCATATATGTTTGCAAGAGTAACGAGCTTTCAGGATCCCAGCTTTGATTTAATTGGAGGAGCTAGTCTTAGTGACTTCGTCTCAAAGGAAGCATTCTTGAACAAAGTGAGACGAACAGTTGGGGAGGAACAGAAAGTCCTCTGAACCTAGGCATGCGACCGTAAATTTTTTAGAGGGCTTGTTTTTTCGCTTCCGGGCCTGTAATTTTCTGTGGTTATTTTCTTTTGATACTTAGCCGAACGGAGGACTCAGGGTCATGAAGTCCATGCGGTCAATCACTAACTGGCTTTTTTTGGCAGCTTTTCAACGTTGTGATTACGGACTATTAGGCCCACCGTTCTTGTCCCTGTCTCTTTTTGTCTTCGAACTCCCCTTTCCTTTGTGGTTGCTCTGTTTTTGTTTTTTCATACTTGCAGGATTGAAGACCACCTTCAACAGTTGCAACTTTTAGCTACAATGGCAGGAGCTTCGTTCTATCTTCTAAACAGCAGCTGCATCTTCCTTCTCGTGGCACAATTTCTCTGTAGAAAACAATACCTTAAACCTTGATTGCCAATAATATTGAGCATCAAGTTTATCTTTTTAGTTACTTGGAACCAATTGATCACCGCATGACATGGGAAGTACAAGTAAATGGAATGCTACAGAACATCTTTATTCGACTGGTCTTCCCCTTTGTTGTCTTAGGAACTTTCTAGCTTCAAGTCTATCTGGTCAGACCACCATGATATTATTTGCAAAGCTTAGGATTGGAAATCAGAAAACTTGATATTCACATAAATGATTAAACTTCAGAAATCCAGGCATTGCCTGAATGTACTCAGTAGTACAATCCTTTGGGGGTCAATCCCTACTTGAGTGCAAACAGTGGTTCCTAAGTAAACAAGCCAAACCTTGGGTTATGGTTCCATCAGATACAAACCGACAAGAATTAAACAAATTCTTATGTGGGTAATGGAAGAAGATCGCCTATTTTGGCTTAGCAATTGGAAGACCATTACAACACTCTTTAACAGTATTCATTTGCAGATAAACAAAATTCTTTCATACAAAAAGGAAAAAAGAAAAGAAAAGAAAGTTACTAAAGCCTGAAACCTGGGAGATCAGTAACTCAGATATCACTTCCTACATCTCCAAGCCGAAATTGAAAACAAGGCTCGATCTTGCCAGCATATTACCACGCAACCGTTTTCTTCCTTGATCTTGTACCCATCACAACCATATCCTTGCAACAACCTCCTTGCTTGCAACATACCATAATAGCTCAAGGGTACATTCCCAAACCCAGCCAAATCAAGCCTTTGGATCCACTTCTCAAGCTTTTCATGCCTTTCCTTCCTCTCTGCTCCTTCACACGCTATAATGTTCTTAATTTCCTCCCCAAACATCATCTTCTCCACCTTCAATCTCTCGACTGATGTTCTTGGCAATGTGGACTCCAAACAATCGAACAAAGCTGCATAAGAGTAAAGAGCTTCCAATAACCTCTCCATTAGAGTTGATCCATTGTGGTTAGAGTCTTGTTCTGCTATTACCATGAGCTTCGGCGTCAAACCCCACAAGGCATTTAGAAAGCTGTCCATCTTTGCTGAAGCGTTTAAAGATAGAGGTGATGATGAGGCCGAGTCAGGACTCCGGCTATGCCCATTAACTAGATCTTTCTCAAGCAGCTCACCCAATGTGCTTTGATTAACTTGCAGGACTCTAGGCAAGTGACTTGCATTCGAATTCCTTGATGACAGAGGGGATTTCTTCCTCAAGAGTTCATCATCAGAGGCCAATAGGGAATGCAATTGGAGAACGGAGCTGATTGCTAGAGCTTCCCCAGTTTTAACGCGAAGTTTTTCAAAATCAAGATTATCCAATTTACTAACCACGGAATTGAACTGAAATGGGATATCCAGTTTTTCAGCTTCTTCAGTCAATCTGTACGCCATCTGGTCCAATATCTCCTTCTGTTGATGCACCCCAGTAATTCTCAAATGGGGTGGACCTTCAGGCCGTCTACTTAAAACTTGAAGCAGTGCAATCCACTGTGCAGGTTCGGCCGCATTCAGGTCAATTATGTGAACCATCTTTTCCCCTTCCATTGCTTCCACAATAGCCTGGTTTGACAGCACATAAGCCACCTTCAGGAAAGGAAACAGCTCAAAAAACAGTTTCTGAACGAGAATTTCTTCCGAAACCAACGTTATTCTGGTGGAATTGAGAGCTTTGTGAAGACCAGGCCAGGCTTTCAGGATTCTATCGGCAAGTGCCTCAGTGAAGTACGCGGCTATGCGCTGCATGGTATCACCATCAGGAGAGGCGAGTTGGGAGATCTGATCAAGGGCTATATTTGCATTTTCTAGGCTACCGGCGGCAACATGATTCGCACAAGTGAGCAACAAATGGATCAAATACAAACCCCGCTCTTCAGATTTAAGTTCTTTAAGCCATGGGTAGGGTGATCCTAAGTTAGGTTGAAGCGACATCATTGAAAATAATTGGAGAGGTGATGAAGTTACAGAAGAAGAACCTTCATCTTGAAACATTGGTGCCATGGAACAATCAACAACAGTTAGGGAAATAGGAGAACAAAGAGACGCTAAAATCGTCAACAATGAGAGAAGAAAAATCACTCCGCGAAATGATCTAATAATGAAGTAAGCTTAAGATTTCTAAGGAAACATCACATCGCTTGTGCAGGAATCAAATTTGCAGAAAACCATAAATAGTGCAGAATCGGAGGCTTTGAGGACTTAGCTATGAGTCTAAGAAGGCAAAGAATCTATCATGTTGGCCAGATCAAACATGCAAGGAGGGAAGAACAGGCAAAACAAGTAGGAGGCTAAGATCAAACAACAAGTGGATCCCAAATTAGACAAGACGATCAGAGAGGCAATTTTCACTAGACAAGCTCAGATGTTAATGAAGTATTACATCAATTAAGCTCAAATTCAGAGAGGAAAGCATCTAAACGGTTACAGAAGCGGGAGAGTAGGCAAACAGCACCAGCTCAACAACACCAGAAGGGGAACTGGCTGACTAAAAGAAGAAGAGGCGAATCCTTACTGGGTTTTGTAATCGATCAAGAACCCACATAGAATCCCAGGAGAATTCCAGAGAACAGTTCTCCAATTTCTGAGTTGGGAGGCAGGGCTTCTGCTGTGGGTTTTTTTTTTTTTTTTTTTTTTGCCTTCTTTCCTTGGGTTTCCTGAGTTTGTACCAGACAGAAAATTGGCTTTGGCTTAATCAAAGTTCCACACTTTGGAAGGACTCGTCCATGGCAACGGAGTCGACAATGCGTAGGGCGGGGGTCCTCTTGTCGTTACTGTTTTGGGGTCCTTCTCTCCTAACTGGAATATGGAATTTGTGAGTAGGTGAGCCTTTTTGTTTGCAGTTGCAGTCTCTCTCTCTCTCTCTCTCTCTCTGTGTCTCTCTCTCTAGAAATTGTGTTTGTTTTCTCGCTCTCAAGCTTCCACTTTTATGGGTTTTTGTCTTCATACTCGGCGAGTAGGGAATCAGGGCTGGCCATTTGAGTTTTTATTATTCCGAAAGTTTACATGAATCCAAACATGCCCTAACAAAGACAAACACAGCGCTGAGTCTTGGATCCTTGTGGGGGGTAAGTGTGGGAATTGCAGGAAGATGATTCCAAGACCCCTCCCCCTCCATTTTGTTTTCTTCCGCAAGGCAATGACCATTCGATTGGTACTATCTTCTCCTATTAGGACAAGCAGACAAGGAAGTTAAGCAAGACGCCAAAAGTCGATACCACATTTATCTTTACTTGTGGAGGAGTCTTGGGTGGCCTGGCAATCTTCAGGCCCCTTATTCTCTTCCAAACACAAGTCTTTGGTCGGCCATGCCTTGAAATTCTTTTTCTTTTTCTTTTTCTTTTTCTTTTTCTTTTTCTTTTTCTTTTTCTTTTTCTTTTTCTTTTTCTTTTCTTCTTCTTTTTGGAGCTTTCAGAAACGGAACCACGTTATCTCTTATGTGCAGCTAGCTAACTCCAATCACTAATAGCCTAATGCTTGAGAATAGCCTAATGCGTGTCCTGACAAACCCCTCCCACCCTAAATCTTGAAAGTTACATCCGTTGGATTCTTTTGCAGTGGGTTTAACTTGAGGGAACAATGGAGAGTTAATTGGAATTCCTTCTGTCAATGTTCGAAACAGAACATCTTGCGAAAGAAGCATCCAGAAGACAGACAAAAACACTCCTCCAATCAGAGGGATCTACTTTACCCTATTTTGACGTTGACACAAGTATTATCACATGCATGCACCTTCCAAAACCAGGATTAGGATTAGTTGTAGTATGTTTAACCAATTGGAAGGGCCAGAATACCTCATTATTTCAATTGCTAATAGGCTTCTTTTATATATAATGCCTATTGTCAGAGAAAGGTCAGCATGTGAAATCCTACAAACGCTTTAGCCGAGCTTGAATTTCTTTTATTTTTAAAATAGGTGTGAGTAGAAGAAGAAGAAGAAGAAGAACAAGAGAGTCAAGAGGAAAAGGTGGTTATGGTTATAACAAAAGCATAGTTGTCTGTAAAATAGTGTCTGTATACAAACAGCTGTCCTATCCCATCACAGGTACCACCCCACCCCACCCCACCCCACCCTTATGGACTAATCCATCCTCCAACGGGCGTAATTATCGTGTTTTAAACAAGATGGATCGATCAATCAATCAATCGATCAATCAATCAGCCAAAGCAACGCAAAGCAAATATTAGTTAGGTGCTTGATACTCAGTTCATCACTTTCCTGGGACCTCCGCGTCGCATCATGATCTTCAAGTACTACTACTACTACTTCCCATGACGCAAATCAAAGCCTATTCCTCCCGACTGGGGGGCTCAGGCGAGTCAACATTGAGTTGCAAAGCCATGGGTTTCATTCATAAAGAAAAGGAGTGTAAAGGCAGGAAAAGGAGGTTGGGAGAGGACGATAGGCTAAGATAGATAAAAGAGTAGGAATATACGTGTTGTCCCTAACTTCCACGGAGTATTCATGTGGCTAACAGAGCCACGCGACGCGTTCCAGCCTAGGCCTTCAGATTTCCATTTGAAACCTTTCATTATGCGTTTGCAAATCTTTAATTCGCACTTCCCGCCGACAGTGGGACCGAAGGACAAGCAATTAAGTAAGTATATATAAACATCCTAGTACACTACCTTTACGTAGGCTTTGGGTTTTGGTGTGGGAGCTGGTGTGTGCTGTTGGGTTTCATCTCAGTGGGAAAATTAAAAAATTGGAAACACAAAAAATCCAATGCAGATTTATACAAGGGAAAAAGCGACAAACGGAGAATATTGAAAAACAAGGTGAAAGGATGCTTTTGGGTGGGTGGGTGGATGGGTGGATGGGTGGATGGGGTTGGGGAAGGTGTTTTCAATTTCAAGTTTTTCATATTCCCTCCATATTTTTATTTCAACTTGTGTTTTGTTGCTGTTTTCCCTTTTGCAGGCTCAGACAGGAAAGAGACGAAAACAGTTTTTATGTTATTGAAAGTTGAGAATTTTTCTATTATTGGTGTTTACATGCAGAAAAATATTTAAAAAAAAAAATTCCTACCTTCCCAACTAAGAAGAGATAAACTTCTTTCTAAATACAGATTCTAGTCATTATATGTTATATAATAGTCGTCATACATTAGTGTTATAAATTTGTAGCATTTTGTGGATAAATGTGTTGTTTTGCCTGATAGGACATAAAATTATTGTACGTGAAAATGAAGACAATTATGGGTAGTTAATGGATATACTTATGATATATGGTACATATATTCAAGATATATCGTAATGGTATTTAGTTTTTTTTTTTTTTGTTGTATTAATTTAAAAAGAAAAGATTATGAAAAACTTGGGTTTGCATGATACATTGCAGGGGCAAGGACCAAACGTGTTGCTTTGTGTTGAAACTATCAACCAAAAGAAAGTCTAGCACATAGGTATAGTAAACACGGCTTGATGAGGGAGTTGCTATTGAAGTGTTAACAACAATCTTGTTTGAGTTTGTGTAAGTAATATAAACAATGCTCGTGTATTCTTCTATATAAACTCTCAATTAGAAAATAAATAAGACTAATTTATTTGAATCACCTTAAATTTTGTCTCTCTTGGAGTTATAACTTAATCTATGTATTTATATGTTAGCACAATGAATCATTTTTGCAACAATTAGAGATATCTGCTGTTAAAACCTCACCAATTTTTTATTTTTTTTTTATTTTTTATTTGGGTACGTTTATGAGAAAAAGGACTTGTGTTACAAAAATTGACACTTATTCTCTCATTTAAGATCCTTATTTAGAGATTAAAAAAGAAGAAACAAGAAAGAAAGAAAGAAAGAAAGAAGAAAGAAAGAAAATGGTTACGAAGGGTTTTGAGTGCTGAAAAGAAAAATCTAGGACCATACAGTTGAGAGGCAGTGGCTGATACACTGGTGTATCATGCGTCGGATTCATGTTTCGATTGTCAAGTGGAAGCTTGAATTCTCAGCAGACCAACATGTCTGGAGAGACAAAACAACACCCTAGCGCTCAGTTTTAGACTCCAAGAAAAACGCTGAGCCAGAAAAATGTAGCACATACAAAGTGGATCCGTGAAGGTGCGAAATGACAACCCAATGAAAGCAGATATTGTACGACCAAGGGGCAGTGAAAGGACCTACACCCAGTTAGTTCCCTGTTATCAGAGATTAGATATCCCTAGAATCAACCTCAATCACTTGTATTTCATAATGGAATGAAGAAGCTCAATAATAACTTTGTGTTTTCATCATACAGGATGACTAACTGCATTAAAAGCACGATCCATGTAGTAGTACTCAGTGCAATGAATATGACTTAAAACAGCAATAGCACATTGGAAATGCACGTTCGGTTTTTCAAATCAGCCTTTTCATTTCATTTCTTTGTGAGTGAAACCTCACACAGCAAAAGCACAAGTTCAACTGCCAAATTGTCGGATTTTCCGGGACTGTGTCAGAAGCTCTGCGGCCTATGACACTGATTCGACACCACCTGTGAAAAATGAAACATGAAATCATCCTTCAGGAAGCAGGCAAGATAGCTTCATCTTATCCAGTATACCAAGGAGCCAATGAGAACCGGCATAGCTGCCAAAAATGCATTTCTGTTCCTTTTTCTTTTTAATTTTTTGGTGAGAAGGGGGTTGAGGGGCTTTGAAAGTCAAGCACCTACTGCAATTTCTTCTCTCCTAGTACAAGGCCTGCGATATATGTTTCCTCAGTTTGAAATGAATAGAGAACCGGTGCCAGTACTAAGACCTTATGCACATGATTTCCTGTACATGTGGGGTTGCAAAGAGACGATGATGACGATTCATGACCTGATAATGCTCCATCCATCCTAAAAGAACTCCACAGCGACTAAAATAGCTCATCAGACTATTTCATAGCTTTTTATGCCAATTTCTTTCACATAAAGACACGTTGCAAAAGATAACACAATAAAAGTCCAGGATTTGTAAACCACGATGACCAAGAATGCTCTAACGTGACTGCTGTCACTGGTTCCCCTTTCTGTGGCAGACAAATATTGCATTCCAAGGACAAGGTCGGGCCCTCTACTTTTGAACACCACTTATGTCGTTTTCAAATTATAACTTGAAGACTCAAATAAGTTCCCTCTTTCCCTTGAATAGACCTGATGTATTTTCATGAAACTGTTATCTTTTTCTTTTTTGGCCTGTCAGCATCGAGAAATATTATCACACATCAGCAAAATCATCTTACCTTCGCTAAATGATTTCCTGAGTTGAGCAAGGGCCACGGCTATCCTTGCACCCAAAAGAGCATTATTCTTCACAAGAGCAATGTCTAAGAGCAGGTTAAGAAAATACTGACAAAAAGTAGTAAGGATAAAAATGTGTCTCAAACAATTGAGAGAGGATACTTGAATTAAGTGAGGCTCCTCCAGTTAATTCATTCACTCTGGCTAGCAGGAAAGGAGTTTCAGCATTTCCGGTTATATTCTTATCCCTGAAGATCCGACTCCAGATCAATATTAGAAACAGATATACAATAGGAAATGAATAAAAAACCAAGAAAAAGAAAAAGAAAAAGAGGCTCTAAGTGTTTGATGACAATAAAAGAATATTTACCTAGCCTCTTTAAGCGCTCTCTGTATAGCAGATTCAATTATGCTACCAGAAGCGGCATGTTCTTTTGGAATTGGAATTGCAATAAGAATTCCAGTATCAAGCCTAAGTTTCATATTTGCATCTGCAGGGAAAAAAAAAAAAAAAAAACAGAAATCACTTCAAACTTTTTAAGCTAAATGAAAAGAGGAGGGGGGAAGAAAACAAAAAAAGAGCTAACTTTGTCACTCGCCTATGAGCCGTGCACAGTCTTCTGGGCTTTCTAAACGACAAGGCACCTGGATTTTTACATCATGATTAGGAAAAAGAACTTCAGTACATGAATAATACTGAAACTTTAGTAAAATAATTCCCTACAGAAAGTTTAAAATTTTCGTTTTAGAGATCATCTATACATCTCTTTTTTCCCTCACTTGCAGCATAATCATCATTAGGACTCTTTGACTTCACTATCTTAGAGAAACTTTCACAACAATTAGAAGAGATCTTCAAGTGGACAAAATCAGCAACCGTTCAGGGATACTAAAACGGAGAAAAAAAGAACGGTTATACTCGAACCATGTGATAGGCAAATAAAAAATGCATACAAGTATAACCTGAAATTCACCACCTACTGAAAAGGTTTGGCTGTTCTAGAACACAAAATGTGAATGGGTCTACAATTATGTGCTAATGGCAACAAAGAAACAGCAATAAGTACTAAAGGAGCCCAAAATAACCAAGACAATTTAATTGAACTCGACAGCTTCTGGAACAAAACAATGTCACTGACTAGGATGATTATCGAATGAAAGACAATGCAGCTCTAACAAACATTGCTCTGAAATAGATTTGATCGTCAATACCTTCAAGCCACTTGTTTCAGTAAAAAATGCCGGAAACTCGTTGGTTTTGTAGGCAGCAACACAAACTCCCTGTGTTTCCTGCATGCCAATAAATGTAAGGAATAAAAGAAAACCCTTTAATAGCATTAAACAGACTTCATTATATGGGAGATAATTTCATGAATACCAAATACTCCAGTGTCCTGGGAATATCCAATATTGATTTTACACCAGCAGAGATAACTGCTACTGGAGTCCTTCCAAGCTCAGTAAGATCAGACGATATGTCCATTGCTGCAAGAACAATGAATATGAATGTGTTAGCTACTTCATAATTTGTGTGTGCATTCAATTATAGACTGAATAATCAAAGATCTAGTGAACTTTCTTTCTCCAAAGCAAAAGAGTAGAAATACTATTCCTATAACAGATTATTACAGCTCCATTCTCATGTTTAGGGGCCCATCAAAAAAATCTCTCTTATTATTATTACTATTATTTTTTTCTATAGCAAACAAAATCTAGAAAGAAAAAGAAACCCCAACTATAAAACACAAGTGGAAAAAAAATAGTAACTCCCCTATGGTTAAATTGCTGAAGAAATAATAGTTAATCAATTCATTAATAGTTAATGAACTGTCTGTTCTTAGATTCAGGCATGGCCAATCTGTTTGACAAACAGATGATAAATGAAACAATAAAAGGGTCAGACTGCACGCTGATTAAATAAATCCTCTATTAATGGCTTTGCTTAAATAAAGAATTGTTGGACACAATGGATGGAGTCAAGAAAGATGGCCGTGTGATCCAAAGAAAAACAACCAAAACAGCCAGTGTAGAGTCGAAAATAAAGTTGGTGTCCATCAGATATATCCCTTATTTCAAGCATCTCATATACACGAAGTTAAACTTACTATGCTCGCCATGTCTATGTACCCCTCCTATACCTCCAGTGACAAATACAGGGATGCCAACCTGAAGAGATTTACATTACAATATAAGCAAAACCTACATCAAGGATATCAGAACTTAAAAATGTACATAGTACACCTGCATAGGCAAATCCTGATGGTAATAAGAAAGCCATGAGTATGGAGGACACCTTAGAAGCAAAGAACATTGTTGCAGAAACAGTAGTTGCTCCATTCCCTCTGCTAGCTACCTAAAAAGAGCACAAATTAGCACATAAGCAAAAGAATAAGCAGCTAATAAACAGAAGTCATGATGCTAAGATAGCACGCTTCTTTTGTGTAAATGCAGATCAACGGCAGAGATATCAGCTTCATTTTTTATATTCATATTCTAAACTGCTTATGCAAGTCCTACATACTCATGACAGGAACTTTTGCAGATGCGAATACTTAGCAACTAAAATGATTCAGAAAACCAAAGAGTAAGAAGGCAAAATATGTTTATCCAAAATTTTCCCAAACTTTTGAAAGGAATCGTCTCTCTTAAGTACAAACGTTGAGGTATCTGCAAATAAGCAATTCTAGCACTTCAGACACATGAAAGTTTTGCTAAGTATGCTACCAAGGAGTAATTGCTTAAGCCATGTAATATCTTCATGTTTAGATATCCAGTATCATTACACCTAACACATCGTCAATGATTTTTTTAAAATTATTTATTTTTTTATTTATTACAACTTAAGTACATGAGATATCAAACCACAGACTTCATAATCAGGGTCCCCCATGGCTCACCACTGAGTTAGTAGGCTAGGCAATGATTTCACCATGATATTTCGTGATCATATCATATCA